>MU182856.1:150466-230220 GCA_016904865.1 Pissodes strobi
TAAATTCTTTGCGCAACATGAAAAACTCAAATTTGCATCACCCAATAACAATCTTAATTCTGCCTGCAATATTTGTCGTTATTTCTCTGCACAAAATAATAAAACTTGAGTCTTATTAGGATTTATTTTAAGATTATGTTCCTTTGAATATTCATAAATTGAGTGCAGGTCTTGATTTAAGAGATCTTTCGCTTCATCAGCCTCGAAAGGGTCAAAGCAGAATAACAATTGCGTGTCATCAGCATAGCACTGTACATGAGAGCTGGCGACCACTTCAAAGATATCAAATATATAAATTAAAAATAAAAGCGGTCCAACATCCGATCCTTGCGAGACGCCAGACACAATATCTTCCGCAGCGGAATAGTCACTATTAACTATCACACACTGCTGTCTACCAAATAAGTAGCTCCTAAAAAAACCGAACAGAGGACGGATCAAGGCCCAGGAATTTTAGCTTGGCACACAGCAATTCGGGGTCAAGTATGTCAAATGCCTTGGAATAGTCTAATGAAACCGATATTTTTGCCATATTTTTATCCAAAGCCCTGAACACCTCATCCGTCAAATTAAATAGGGCGGTGGTAGTGCTGTGACCCGTTCTGAAGCCCGATTGGTGCACAGGAAACATTTCATTAATTTTTAAATATTGTGTAATCTGCATATGTACAAAATATCTCGAAAAATAAAATAGGTTGGGTTATTGGGAAATTGTAATTTCGCGCAAATGTTATACAAGTAGGAGGAACTAGAACCACCATATTTGGGTCAAGGGGTGAGTCACCCCCTAGGCGCCCCACATCCCAACTTTAAAATTTCAAATGACCCATTTGTGATACCTCAAATAAAAGGTCTCAGTGAGTAGTATCCATCTGCACAATATATATATTTTTTTATTTAATACAGGGGAAAAGAAAAATCATAATTCCAGTAAAACAAACTGTATTTTATTAATTTGCTATTTTATTTGATTAGATGATCAAAATGCATTCCATTTTGTTGTAAACAAAAGTATGATTTGTTTTCAAATTTCATTATGACATTTTGAAACACTTCTCTTTGAATAGATCTGCATTCTCTAATAATACGTTGTTAAATATAAAAAAAAAACAATCAATAGGTAAAAAAAACTACTAGTTGGGTTAGATTGTACTTTAAAGCCAAAAAACCTCAAATAATCAAACATGGTGTACAGTTTGGCTGAAAGCATTCAGATTGTGTTTATTTATGGTTCTGAAAATCGTTGTGCATTAAGGACTGCTGCAGCTTTTAATGAAATAAACCCTGGAAAAAATTTAAGTCATGCACCTGATCCTCAAATTTGAAGAGACAGGATCAGTGCCGAATAAAGAAAGGGTTTTTTTTTCAATTCAAAAATGCTTTATTGTACAAGAATTACATGATTCTGTTGACAAAGCTGATTAAGCTAATTAATCTATTTTCAATATACAATTTAATAATAACAAACTTGTCCCAAATTCAAAAAACTAGTATGTTCAAAAAACCTACAGTCCATACTTAGCACTAAACATTAAAAAATACTGAAATAACCTATAATATAATAATATGATATAATACAACACAACATAAAAAAAAACGATTAAAATTGAGTGACCCGTTACAAAGTGTCACTATAAAATTCACCTAACGTATAATACACCTTGCCAAGCAATAATCTTTTCAGCGAACTTCTAAAATGCTGTAGGGTATCGGAACATCTGATCTGTATTGGAAGATGATTAAACATTTTCCGGCTTTCATAAATTAATGATTTTTTTACCAGTGATGTTGTTGGAACCGGTAAGGGTAAGTCATGTGCCTGCCGCGTTATCCGCTTGCCAGGCGGTCCCCTGATCGTATTCTGGTGTTTATAAATAAGTGAGGTGGATTCCAGGATAAACAGAGAAGTAAGAGATAAAATATTCTGAGATCTGAAGTGAGGCCTACATGATTCTCTCTGACTGACGTTTACGATCGAGCGAACGGCCTTTTTCCGCAGAATGAATAAAATATTAACATACTGCTGCGCGCTAACACCCCAAAATGGAATACCGTATCTAAGGTGAGACTCAAAAACAGCAAAATAGACCGTCCGTGCTACAACCGGGCTGAGCTCCCTACTAGCAATCATAACTGCGAAGCAACCAGAAGAGAGCTTTTTACTCAATTCCAGAATATGATCTATAAAGCGAAGTTCACCATCAACAAACAACCCCAGGAATTTCGTGCTTGGCAGATCTTGAAGAGGATCAATATCCAGTTGTAACCCCTGCATGTTGCATTTAAAACCTATTACGTTGGTTTTACTTATATTGAATGATAGCCGATTAGCACTGTTCTTAATCACTAATAAATCCTTAGCAATATGTGCCCTGAGCTGGTCTAAGTTTTTATTATGCCATACAACAGAGGTATCATCAGCGAACAGAGTAAACCCGCCTGCAATCTTAACATTTACAATGTCGTTCATATACAGCAGGAAAAGTATAGGTCCCAAAACAGATCCCTGTGGAACCCCACACTGAACTTCCATGGACGATGAACGGCCACCAGAAACAACCACTGACTGGCTGCGGCCCTCAAGATACGAGCCAAACCATGCCAGAGACGCGCCCCTGAAACCGTAATGTTCCAGCTTTGACAGCAGTATTCCATGATCCACGCAATCAAAAGCTTTGGTAAGATCACAGAACACCGCTCCCACAGCCTCCCCCCCGTTCATACAACTATACACCCCTTCCAGGAAACTAAAAATAGCATCATGCGTACCTTTCGCCTGATGGAAACCGAATTGGCTATTTGTTATCAGGTTATTTGCCCTCAGGTAAGTCCACACTCTCCTCTTCACAATTTTCTCAAATATTTTTGATAATGTACACAACAACGAAATAGGTCGATAGTTTGACGGATCGTTGACAGCGCCGCCCTTGTGCAAAGGGATAGAAAGAGCTGATTTCAAACATGAGGGAAAAACTCCCCGAGTCCACGAGCAATTTATTGCCGCAGCCAAGGCATCAAGAGCACAGTCGGGCAAATAGTATAATACGTTCGCAGAAATGCCATCTTCTCCACAAGACTTTTTATTCTTTATATCCGCTAGAGCCTCCTTAACTTCTAATGCAATTGTAGGGAAGAAGAAGAACGAACTAGAAGGTGACAGATGTTCCAAATATGAGAGGGGATCGACATCAGATGAAAGAGTTTGTGTTATATTACCCGCAATATTACAAAAGAATTGATTCAAAATGCCGGGGTCAATGTCAACAGTATGACTAGATTTACTTGATTTATTACGCAAGTCATTGATAACAGACCAACTTTCCTTTTGCCTATTTGAGGACTCAATAATTCTACTATTGAAATATTGATGTTTTGCTATCTTAACAGTATTTCGATATATACTACGATACCTATTACAGTGAGATATAAAGATTGGATTATCAGAGAACTTTTTAATATAATTGAGACTACGTAAATTGGCCGCAGATATCCTCAAGCCCCCAGTAATCCAGGGTTTACGTTTTTTTGATTTCGGTCCAATTAGCCGCAGCGGAAATACCCGATTGAAGATGTCCACTAGAATCGAATGAAAGGCGGCAAATGGCTCTGGGGATCTCTGAATGCCCATCCAATTTACAGTGCGACATAACTGGTGAAATCTTTCAAAATTGGCATTATTAAAAATTCTGCCGTGATACCGTCTCCTGGTTTCCCTGATTCCAGGGACAACCAAGGAACAAACTACTGCTTCATGATCAGACAGACCCGAATTCACAACTGAGCATGACACTTCATCAAAGTTTGAGCACACATAGACAATAATAGTGGCCGAAGTTTTACTTATACGCGTAGGCTTGTCAACGTGCATCATAAGACCATAAGTAGTTAGGGAACTTGCAAGCAAGATAGTATTTACTGCATGTTTATCATTAAAATTAATATTGAGATCTCCTGCCAGTAAAATCTTTGCCCGAGGCAAAATACAGGAAAGAAGAGTTTCTAGTATTTGCATAAATTCCCCAACCTGTGAGGAAGGTGAACGATACACACATAAAATATACAAATTCAAGTGTTTCCAGAAGCATATAGAAAATTCAAATGTACCTTCCTCCAGCAGATGGTCAAATTTGTCAATAGATACAAAACATTCATTATAAACTGACGATTCCTTAACTAAAATTAATGTGCCGCCATGCAATGAGTTCTCCCGACAGAATAAGGAAAAACAATTATATTCAAAAACCGAAAAACACTCATTCGGCTTTAGCCAGTGCTCTGTGACTAGAACTATGTCCGGAAAGTAAATGCTTTCTAAAAATAAAAAAAGATCATCACATTTGTTTCTTAGTGATTGGATATTTAACAAACAGATAGACAATTTGTTTGGAATTTTACTAGAATAACAATTTGAAGGAGAAGCTGCATGACGGGGTGAATTTATAAAAAAGAATTACATGAAATTTGACTACACTCTTTGCTGACCAAATCAATACAATTTGAAACCTCATCAGTGTCGTCACTCAAAGTAGAAGATGCAATGATTTCTTCTACATCATTCTCTGCTCTATGAGATACTTTATTACAGTTGTTGATCTCACAGGAATCATCTACTGTTTTAATAAAAGTGAGCGGTTTAAATAACATATTACTCTTTGCACTCTTAACAACAAGGAGAATGTTCCTTGCAATATTATTGATGTTAACCCGAATGTTCCCACCGATGTGGCTCTTACGAAACGAGATAATTCCTTCTGAGACTCTGTCCATTTTATTAACAAAACTACTCAAACCTTCATTAAACCTATTGATAGATTTGTTAATTCTATTATTACGCACCATAGAAGTTGATATAAAAATGAAATTGGTATTTGCGCAAAATTTTAACTTGTTCCAGATGCTTCTAACTTTTGGAAATCTGTGCTGCAAAAAATCATTTGTACCAGCCGCTACAATTACAAAGTCATTAAGAGTATACTGTTTAGTTAACATCGTTAATCGAAGAGTACTCGATGAAGCGGCACAAGTGGAAGTATTAGGACATTTTGCCCTACAACCCTACAATGTCTCTACGCCAAGGTCGAGCGGCTACAGGAATTTCTCATGAAACTATTCGTCAGGTACTTAAACTTAATCACTTTCACCCGTAAAAATGCAAATTCTCCAGGAGTTACGTGAGGACGACCCTGATCGAAGGATCCAATTTTGGGAGGAAATGACAGAAATGTTGCGTGTTACTCCCCAGTTGTTAGAAAATATTTGTTTTAGAGACGTTTAAGCGTTTTTTTTAAATGGTTCTGTGAACAAACACAACTGTAGATACTCACTGAACTTGTATACGGTTCAGTGTAGATACTAGAGTAACGAAAATCCGCATTTGTTTAGGGAAGGACACATACAGTATACCCAAAAAATAAATGTCTGGACGGGAATATTAGGTGATATTGTTGTCGGGCCAATATTTAATAATGCAAACCCCAATGGTGATATTTATTTGGAATCATTATTCAACCTCTCATTGTTCAAGAACTAGAAAATCAGTTAGATATTGATCGAAATAGGAACCTAAATGAAAATTTGATACATTATCAACAAAATGGAGCACCACTACACTGTTATTCCTGTGAGACAATTTGTGAATGACGCTTTTCCAGGTCAGTGGATCGGACGGAGAGGACCAATGGAATGGCCGGCTAGATCTCCCGATCTAACACCCCTTGACTTCTCCCTGTGGGGCCATTTGAAAACTGTTGTATTTAAAATACAACCTGCTTCAATAGAAGACCTGATCTATTCCAAGAGAAGTGTTTCAAAATGTCAGACCGGAATTTGAAAACAGAATATACTTTTGTTTACAACAAAATGAAATGCAATGAAATAAAATAGCAATTTAATAAAATACAGTTTGTTTTACTCGAATTATGATTTTTGTTTTCCTCTGTATTAAATTTAAAAAAAATTGTTTGGCAGATTGATACTATTCAATGAGACCTTTAATTTGAGATATCACAAAAGGGGTGATGTCATGTGAAATTTTAAAGTTGGGGTGTGGGGTACCGTGACTCACCCCTTGACCGAAATATGGTGGTTTTAGCTCCCCCTACTTGTATAACATTTGTGCCAAATTACAATTTCAACTATTTTATTTGCATTGAAAGTTTTAAAATTGGATATTCGACAATAAAGCATGAATATCCTAATTAGTTTTTTTTACATAAATATCATTATGTGTTAGATAAATTACTATTATAACCACTAATTTACAAAAACAAAAAATGTTAAAATATTATTTAATTGGACATAATTTCGCTTTGAAAGATATGATTTTTAGTTTTCAAAATAACTAAAAAAAGAACCTATTCAATTTGCCAAAAGTTTGTAAGGGAACTTTTCTTTTAAATGAAATGATTTTCTGAATTATTAAAAAAATATATGTTTTCTTTTAATTTTGCTTTTCTTGGAAATAGTGCATTTCCAGACTCTTATTCATATTAAATGCTTCACCTATTTTTGAGAGAGCTATTACATGCGATTACAGTTGGGACACTAATGTTGATCTAAACCTTGATTTCTTGTACAAGTCTTTGGCACGTTTTTAACCAATATTCGGTAAAAATATGCTTAAAAAAAGGGCAAAACAAATCATATTTTTGAGTTCTCGAGCCAGAGATATTTCAAATGACTCCTCATAACTGTTTAAAAGAAAGCTATTTCACGTCAGTGTCAGGGGAATAACAAACTATTCCCTGATTTTGGGCAGCATCGGCGCATAATATTTGTAACTTTCGGATTTGTAGCTCTTTCATGACAATAGTTACAGTTCGGTGATAAAACCGTGAGCACTAAAACAAAATTGCAAACAAAGCTACTAGAAACACAACTAGTTTAGAGAAGCTATACCACAAAACAAAAAAAAAATAAAAAACATCTATCTAGCTGATAATAATTTATTAAACCAAACAAAAAGCACAAAAAATCTTACCTTGTTACTAAGACATCTCAAGAAATCGTTCTTCATATCTGTCACAGACACTCTATCGTTGGGTCTCTTAGGTCCGCTTACAGATGAAACCACACTTGACAGATCCAAGCTGACAGTTTGACTGAAAATAGGCTCTTCACTTTCAGAAGAGTAATTTCTGAGTTGCTTCGTGGCTCTCAGATAGGCTTCAATAACTTGGACTTGTTCCTCTGGCCTATCTATTAAGATAATATAATAATTAATATATTAAAAATTCAATCTGCATCCGGTAAAACCTAAAATGCATTTCTAAAACTTATTGCGACCCTTTAATATTTCATATGAACAAGAAGTAACTATTTTACTTACTTGTTTGCCTCAAATATGTTAAAGAGTTTTCATCCACGGGGAAGAATCCAACAGTGGCTCCGTATTCTGGACACATATTGGATATGGTTGCTCGGTCAGCAATTGATAGAGCCGCTACACCAGGCCCATAGAACTCGACAAACTTTCCTACTACACCCAACTGTCTTAAATGCTAAAATAAAATAATATTGTTCTTTATTAAATGACTATGTGATGTGTAGTATTGCTATTTTAGAAATACCTTAGAAATGTATATCTAGAGAATATAATCAAGGTTAACTCCATAAGGCATAAAATCAGAAAGTGAGTCTTGAAAAACAGCAGAATAAACATCAGACATTAAACAATATAGTTCGGATGTTCGTGAGTACATGTCAATATGCCGCTGTGCTTATTGTTGTAAAGTAGCTGGTCCATATTCTGTAGCAGACCGCTGTTGTGCATCCCAAGTCAGTAGTGTGGTTGGTTGTTCGCAAGAAACAGTCATTGCAACCCAGTTGGGTGGGCTGGATTCGGAAGATAAATTTGCCCAAGTAGGGAATTGCATAAAATTTAGAATTCTGTAAATTTGAAGGTTAGCATTTAACGGTTTTTCCACCTCCTTACTTCCAAATATTGTAGACCATAAAATTGTATTCTAGGATCGGTAGCAGAGGTCGTGATATGAGAATCGATTTTTATTGCGGACCTTCCAAATTTACCTTGAACATTATCGATTATATTCTTGTAGGAAAAGCTGCAATATCTCAACATGTACCAAATATTAATTTTTAATTTTCAATTAGAGTAATTAAAATAGTCTTCATCTTCATTAGAGCACATATTACGTCCTAAAATCGCTTAACAAAGCTTATTATACATTGTCACAATGGAACTTTCCAGACGCGCCATAGTTCTCTGAGAAAATATCAACCGCTTACCTTATAATGACCACCTTTATTTAGTACCTAAGAGCAAAAAGAATGGGAAATAAAACACTATCTTAACTAAAGTAATTACCTTTGTTACGGTAAGTACTAAGTCAGTCGATGTAACATACTGTCCTAAAGTTCCCTGTAATCTGTATCCAACAACTTCTGGCAGCAACATAGAAATCGTCTGGCCAAGCATAACGGCCTCGGCTTCGATACCGCCTACACCCCAGCCTAAGACACCAAGACCATTGATCATAGTGGTGTGGGAATCTGTACCTACCTAAAAATAGATTAAGGAAAAGTGAACTTACAGAAATCTAAAAAAAATAATGGTTTAGAGCTAGGACCGGTTTGTTACACCGGTAACAAATGGGTCTATAGTACAAGCTAATAACAATGTAGGTATTACTTTATAAAATCGTTAAAATCAGTCACACTAAATAGCTCTATGAAGTAAAAACATTTTGGAATTAAATGCTTCTTTATTTTTGATTTGAAACGTCCTTAAGGATAAAATTTCACAAGAAAGTTGCAATAGTGAAAAACCTAGGACCATAATAAGGGATAGCAGTTTTTATTCTATGTATTGGATGGAAATCAGTGTATATATTGCTGCTGTTTCTAATAAGATCCATTACGTTTTTTTTTAACACAATCAAAGATTATCCGTGCAACTGCATATGAAATTTCGGTCCGACACGTGCAAAGGTGGTGAAGCTCTGATACTGTAACGAAATATTCGCTACATGGTTTTCATATTTTAAGATTTTTATATTAGAAAGTGATTTTTATGCGCATTTCTACATGCGATTTGGATTCGGTAATTGGGCGAGATTTCGACGATAGAATCTAGATCTTTTATACATGGGTGGAGCTGCCATTAAAATTGTATGCGCATTATTTCTACATCGTTTTCTATAAAAATATTTTTATTATACTACTAGCCTTTGGATAGAGGGCGATAGTAATATCGTAATTTTGATTGATAGTCTCTCTCCTATTCCTTTCGACGCGTTTTGGACCGGTATTAAAATCGTAGCTTTGTCTTCGATTTCAAGTCAAGGTGAGAGCCCATTTTTATGTTTGTCGGATGTGATTTGATTTTTGCACATTCCGCTTTTAAGTTATCGAATTTATTTCTCTGTTTTAGGAGTGTCTTATGACAATTTTCATATAATAGAGGGATTTTCGAGGCTATGATCTAGTCAACAATATTTTTAGTTAGATTTCTAATATATAGATTTATAAATTGGATTCTTCATTCATCCCGGCCATCTAGGCACTTTTTAAAAGTTAATTAATTTAACTAAGGCTGTGCCGAATTTTGGGAAGAAACGGATGGGTAGCCAATAGACCTTCAGTTTACTGCCGGTGGAGGATTTAGGAATTCCTACTTTCTAAAAGTCTAAGGTGAGTTGTCTCTTTTCTTATTTCTAATTTATGAAATATAACATTGAATTTCTTTGAGAACTCACCTTGGATTTTTATTTCTTCTCTCTACCGACAGTGCACGGTGAATTTATATTTTTTCTCTTTGTAAACCTAGCTCCTTGCAAAACTTATAACTAAATTTGCTTTGTTTATTTTGATTGTGGATCGTAATGCTCACCTTGACGAGAGATCTGAGAACAATTGGCATTTGGTGAAATGTCGATCAGCTATGTATTATGATCTTGGCACGTACAATTTTCTCAATGCATAAATTTGACTTGGGAAGAATTTGCATAATTATTAATTTACAATTTTGAAGTAATCATATTTTTCTATCAATTTTTGACTAGTATTTTGCTTATTTTTAGAACTTTTCTCTTAAATAAACTTTTTGGGGACTTCATTTATTTTGCACTTATTTAAAGGTGTGCTTAAGTCAGATTTAATCATTTTTCTTTAGTAAACTTGAGTATCAGATTCGTTGATGAATCTTGTATATTTAATCATAGTTTAATTCTGCATTTACGAATCTTGTATTTTTGATCATATATTTAATTCTTAAGTGATAGAGTTTGAATTTTTTGCTGATATTGTTTAAATCACTGTTCATTATTTTTCATTTCTTCTCTTACATCAATCAACATTTTGGTACAAGACAAGCTTTTCTGTTTGCATATTCTCACAAAAATTCGCCGAAGAGCTTGGATTGATAGTCAAGCATCAACCGAGTGTACCATTGCAGCGTTAGACGTATCAGCGGTACAAGACGTTTTCTTAAGTCCTCTGGTGTTATCCCTACCCATAAAGGCCTAACAAATAACAGGCAATTGGAGAAAAGGAACGAGGTGAAGAGACGTGTGTCCAACCTAAGTTGAATCTAAGCTAAGTATTCTACTTGCAAACCTAAAAATCGCTGTAAAGACCAGAATCTTTAAGTCTTAACTAATTTCAACTATTAATATTTTAATTGTTTTTATTTTCTCTAAAATCTAATTTATTAATTTAATTTCTCAACTCTAAAAGAACTCTGTTCAACAAAGTTGTGATTTAGACCGTTCATTTTAATTGTATTTATTTAAATAAATTATTGTAGATTTGTTTTTAAGAATATCTTTTATTTCCTGCAAGAAACGAGATTCTGCAGTTCTCAACGTCTATCAAGTAATTTTTGTTACTTTTTAAGCTTTTATTGGTAATAGTTGACAGTTACTTTGAGAATACATACTACTAACAAGTAAGTAGAATTCGCGATCAATCTATACTAGCCGGCAACTTAGTAAATTTTCAAAAGACATCAGGAACATAAATCGTTACAATACTATATTTCACAAAGCTTCTGAGCTACTTTACTGCATAGGTAAGCAATATCTGTGTTCCATATAAGTTCAGCATCAATTTTAATATCCAAGAAACTAATGGGCTAATTATTAGGAAGATCCTCTTTTGTTGTGTCTTCAAAGAACAATCTTTTAGATGCACTCATACTGATCTGGTTCGCTACAAACTAGTCTTCGACCGCATCTCCTCTAACTCTCTCCGCCATTCATCAAGTTCCTTAGTCGGTTTCATTGCAAATGCATCGTCCGCAAACAGTATGAGACCGGTAATGGGACAGTGTTGAATTTTACTCCCAAATGAACGAAAACACAGCTGAGCCCGTTTTGCTTGACGTTACATAATAATATGCTTTAAAATTTGACCAAATCTAAAAGTTCACGTGTAACGCTGAAGCACTAAGTAATCAAGTATCCAAAATATAAGCAAATATTTATGATCTAATCAGTAGTTTTATAGTAGACGTCGAAATAGATTAACTTTTATTTGTTTTGTAACAAGCCTCCAGATTTCATAAATTGATTTTTTTTTAGGGAGATAACTTCTGTAAATATTAGACAAACGAAAATAACAGTTACTATACTAGTATCGTCTTGCTTATCAAGGAAATCTAAATCAGATATTCGACGAACTCTCGACCGTGGCTATAGTTCAACTTGCAAAAAAAAATATATCAAAATACTTGATTGATATATGATTCTACTAGAATATTTCCATACCTCTAATTTTTTAACTGAAAATATTTCTTTATATGTTCGTTAGTGCGGGATTATTCCCTACTTCATATTTTTGACCTCAAAACATTTATTCTATTGAGTTCGTTAGTGATTCATGGAAAAATGGATGACTGAACCAATAAAATATAAATTTTTAGTAACCATGAGATATCGAACATCAAAATCAAATTCAATTGATTTGCTATTTGATATCTATAGGACATAAGGTAAAGCTAAAATAGGTAAAATTCACAAGATTAAAAAACCTGAAGGAAGTAAATAACAAATTGAAATTTAAATTCATTTATTATGTTAAATACACCAATGCTTACATTCGTCAAAAGGCAATACATAATGATAACATCAGATATAAAGGCTACAAAAGAACACATTAAAAGTTCACTTAACAAAGAACTAGAAAACAATAACTATACACATTATTAAAAGGATAACAAATAAAAACGCATTGGAACTCCAATAAAACATTTATAGCTAAAAAACAAATCCACACATGCACCCCTACAGTCAGCCCTGTATCCAAGACCAGTCAAAATCCTCACCGCTCTTCGCTGCAGTTTGAAGACTCTGCAAGAGTGGACCGAGTTTCTCCATGCAATCATGTCATAGGACATCACACTATGGAATACTGCAAGATAAGTTGTCTTGATGGTCTCATTCGGTACACATCCATACAAGTTACGCAGGACGAATACGCGGCTTCCAAGCTTTCCGCGCACACTCTCCACTGCACATCACCCATTTTCAGAGTTGAATCCGAAAAGGCTCCTAGGAATTTAGCATTATTTTCAGTGCTTGTGGTAGCTGTCAGTTTGTCTTAATACACACATCTACCTTTTAAGATCATTTACAGTCATACGGCACTTTCTGATTGGTGGATTAACGTCACTTTCATTACGGTCCAGTCAGCTTATTCCAGGAGACAAGACATGTTTTCTATACTTTTTTAATGTTGTTTTTTCTTTCTGTAAATTTGGATTAGTTTCAGTTAGTTTTGTTTGGTTGCGCTTAGGAGTGAGCGGAGGGCCATGCGTGAAGAGTTAACAGTACTAAAGTGATGTTAACCAACCAATCAGAAGCGGCCAATATAGCATAGTGCCGTAGGACAGTAAAGGATCGTGTTACGCCAACCCAAACATGACATCACATATTTTATCTTTTAATAGGAGCCCATTGATCCCACCTCGGAGAGTGCCGCTCACAGCCCTCTCTCCACTATTTGCTTCAAATCCCCTGTCACATAAAGTGTAGTGTCATTATGAAACAGCACTGATTTTGCCAGTGATTGAAAGTAATGTAAAGTAAATTTATTCATGACATCAATGATAAAATTTTACAATCGTCACAAAAACATATATACCGGGTGCATCGGAAAACCGTCCATAGGAACTCCCATGCAAATTTTAATACCTCCTAATATTATCTCCCCTATTCATTTTAGAGCAAACTTGTATTAGACTTTTTTGAAGGTCCTTGTATGGTAGACTCCCATGTAAAATATGAATAATTTTCATTTAGCGAACTAAGAGGTATTTTGAAAAATGTTTCCTAAAATTTGTGGCACAAAAATGCGATCCTGATAATTTTCTCAATTAAACCACCAGCAGATGTCACATTATAATAGCTGTTAGTTAAAAATGCTCTACACAACAGAAGAAAAAGTAACCATGATTAAATGGTACTATTCCGGTAACAGTTTTCGGGCAATAACCGATATGTTTGCGTTGAATTATCCTGACAGACCTGTACCCAGCAAGTCAACAGTGCGTAGTGTTGTTCAACGTTTCGAGAAAGAAGGCGCTGTAATTCATAATTGCAACTTCTCGAGACCGATTGCCGGAGTCGAAGAGCAGGAAAATAACGCGGATTTGGAAATCCTTCTTCATGTCGAGGAGAATAGTGGCACCAGATGTCTTGGTGAAGTTGTGGATAAGTGTCACACCACTGTGTGGCGGAAACTGAGAAAATATAAATATCACCCCTACAAGTATTAAAAACATCAGAAATTACGAGACGGAGATGAGTTTCGAAGAGCTGAAATTTTGTTTTAATGTAATGCAAAGAGCCAATAATGACCGAAGCTTTTTGCGCAATATCTGTTTCTGTTTCACGGAACAATGAACCTAATTCTCAAAACCTCAGGTATTGGAGCCAAACAAATGAACACCACTTTGTTGAAACAAGGACACAATATCCCCAAAAGATTAATTTGTGGGCGGGTATTCTGGGACATCATATTATTGGACCTTTTTTTTGGAAGGAAACTTGATTGGGGAACCTTTTCTGGAATTACTACAAAATTACATTGCGCCAGCACTGGCAGAAGTTGCTCCGGAAAATGAAGAGACTTGGTTTCAGATGGATGGTTGTCCTGCACACAATACACTAGCAGTTCGTGAATACCTGCAGAACGCCTTCAATGGGCACGTAATCGGACCAAATCACACCATTGGTTGGCCAGCCAGATCGCCCAATCTTTCTATGAACGACTTCTTCTTGTAGGGACACCTGAAAAGTCGCATTTACAAAGAAACCCGTTACCAAGACTTGGAACAATTAAAAAATATAATTTCTGCGGTTTGTGCACAAATTTCCCCTCAACAGCTTAGCAACTCAAGAATGGAATTTTACGGCCGTCTAAGGTACTGTTTAGCAGTAAATGGGGGATTATTTGAACATCTGATTCAGTAGAATAAGCACATTTTATTTAATTATTGTTGCTATCTCTTTGTTTTTATTGTTTTGGAGGATTAAAGTTCCTTTTTCTGCTATTGTGTAGAACATTTTTAATAAATAAAGACAAATTTTTACTATAAAATATGAAATCGTTTGCCAGTAATTATAATCTGACATCTGCTGATGGTTTAATTGAGAAAATTATCAGGATCGCATTTTTGTAACACAAATTTTAGGAAACATTTTTCAAAATACTTCGCTAAAGGAAAATTATTCATATTTTACATGGGAGTCTACCATACAAGGACCTTCAAAAAAGTCTAATACAAGTTTGCTCTAAAATGAATAGGGGATATAATATTAGGAGGTATTACAATTTGCATGGGATTTCCTATGGACGGACCCGGTATATATAAAGGTAATAACCTAAAAAAGTCAATTAACACAGGCATGACTCAGCAGTTACTAGTCATGGCATACTATGCAATAAAACATCAATAAAAATGACAAAAACACACTATACTCACATTATAGGAGTTTAAATAGTTCTTTGCTTAAAAAAAGGACAATCTTTAAAGATAAAACTACACAAAAGCAAACACAATGGAAATTAAAAACATCAGAAAAGTTGAAAATTTCAATTAGAATAATATTGGTAAATTGGATAATCCAATAACTGGTAAGACAGCTACAGACCCGACTGCATGAATTCATTGATGCTATAAAATACCCAATCACACAGTATGTTTTTCACAGTATGTGGAAAATGTTTCTCTGTTAAGGCTTTTATGACATGTGGTAATTTATTAAAAAAGGCTGGGGCGTAATGGAGAATTGATATCTCAGATTTCTTGAGTCTAAGAAAGGGTATGCGCAGATTTTCAGCCTGCCTTGTGTTATGGTTATTAAGTTCCCTACTTGGTTGTATCTAAAAAGGTTTTTCTTTGCATATAAGAGGCATTCGAAGATGTAGCGTGCAGGCAAGATAAGTATTTGCAGTGCCTGATAGAGTTCCTTATATCCTCCCAAGACCCTCTACAACTCTTAGTGCTCGTCCCTGTAGTTTAAAAATCCTTTCCGCTTGAGGAGCGTGACACCAAGCCAACAAACCATAATTACAGCCTGACTGGGTCAGAGAATGAAACACCATCAGCAAAACATTTTTCTCAACTGTTTTTTTTTAGTATTTTTAAAAGATATATTGACTTGCAAATTTTATTAGATAGTCAAAGTGCTTGTCAAAATCTAGGGCAGGATCAAAGTGAACCCCCAAAAACCTCACTGCCCCGGTCTCAGCAGCCTTCAGTGTTTCTTAACGAAAACAACGATTTCTCAGTCTTTCCCACATTGAGTTTCAATCGATTTGCATTAAACCATTGGTCCAAACCTGAGATCATCATTTGATCTAGGTTAACCAGACTGTCACTTCTGCACAGAGCTGTAGTGTCATCTGCATACAACACCAGCTTACACCCCACAGATTGATCGATGTCATTAACATAAATTATGAAGAGGAGCGGTTCCAATATTGATCCTTGAGGTACCCCGTGACTAATTAGACACTCCTCAGACCAAGCCCCATTCACATAGGTTCTTTGAGTACATCCCATGAGATATGTTTGCAGGAGTGCAAGACTTTGATTACTCAAGCCATAAAATTTCAGTTTTTCAAGAAGAATCTCATGGGTTATGCAGTCAAAGGCCTTTGAGAGGTCACAAAAAGTTGCTCCAACATGAAACCCCATCTCAAAACCCTCAACTACATACTTCAGGAGATCCAATATAGCTCCTGTGATTGATCTGTTCTTCCTGAAACCAAATTGATTTTTTTTAGGATCTGGTTATGTTCAAAATAACCATATATTTGATTTTGTAGTAGTCTCTCAAAGATCTCAGAGATTATTAGTATTAGGGTAATCGGTCTGTAGTTGTTTACATCATTCCTGTCACCTTTTTTCCAAATGGGTATTGATTTTAAAAGAAGTTGGGTATATACCCTCCCTTATGCATAGATTAAAGAGTGTGGTTAATGGATAAATAAGATATTCTTTTATTTGTTTAAGAAGGGGTACATTTAATCCATGGATATCCAATGAGTGTTTGTTTTGTAGAGACTCTATTGCATCTCGAACCTGTATATATGACAGTTTTTAAAGAAGAAATCCCCTTCAGGTATGTCAAATTGACCGAGGAATGTTTCTGGGGCGTCCTCTGTTAGTGGGGTTCCCTTTATGGTCTCCTCAGCAATATTAGCGAAAAAGTTATTGAAGCCAGAAGCAGTGATATCCATGGATGCTGCACTCCTTTTGACAGATTGCCTGTGCTCATTCACCACCTGCCAAGCTGCTCTCACCTGATTGTCGGCCTGTACAATGAAATTTGAATTGGCTTGTCTTTTTGCCTTATTCATTTCGTCCCTATACCTACATCTGAAAATTTTAACCTGCTCCGCTACCTCTGGTGACCCAGAATTTAAATACAAACTATTTAGGAAATGCAAAGTTTCCCGCATATGCCTTAGGTCATCATTAAACCAAGACACATGCTTGCCTTTAGTTGTATGTCTTTTTCTAATACGAAAAGAGGCTTCCATGGCCCCAACTATGAGATCTATAAAGATTTTTTGCTTTTTTTTTCTCCTCCATCTAGAGATCTTAAAAAAACCAATCTGTACCCTCTGAAATCCCGGTTAAATGTTGAATGCCTCTTTGTGTTATGGGTCTATGAGAGAACACAGCATCTTCATTACAGGGTGATGCTTTTACACAATTAAATTCAATTCGAACTGCTTTATGGCCAGATATTAAACCCATGAAAACATCAGTGGAGTAGCTCAAAAGTTCTTTAAAATTTATAAAAATATTATCAATACAGGTTGTTTCCCTTGTGTCTACAAAAATTTCCTGTGAAAAATTGTATGATTTTTAGAAGATCGGTGAACGCTATATTACGATTAGTTTGGATGTTAAAATCAATATTAAAATCTCCAACAATACATACATATTTAAAACTTGTGGTTAAAATTTCTAACAAACAATTTACTACATTCATAGAGACATCAAAGTCTCCTCCGGGCGGTAAATGTCAACAACAATAGTGCTTAGCTCTGTTACTTCAATTGCAGCTATCTCGCATCTCATTTCAACTGACAATCCTACCAGGTCCTTCCGTTCATATCCATTGACATCGCATTTCATCAGGATCGATGCTTCACCATGTTGGCGCATCTTCCTTGTGAAGCTAGACACACAGGCGTATCCTTGGACATGGAATGACTCCAGTTCATCCTCACATAAAAAATATTCTGTAAGACATACCAAGTCTATCCTGCCTTGAGCACTCAAAAGAAATACCTCCAGCTCTTCAACCTTGTTTCGTATTGAACACACATTCTGATGAAAAACAGTCAGTTTTTGGCTCCGTGAACAGTTTGCCCTTGTTGACGGCTCTGAATATTCTGAAAATGGTTAACCAAGATTCCCACATGACACAATGACCCCTCCATAATTTATGTTGCTTGGTTAGATGGTACACCCAAACGGAAAGAGCCTCTTTTGTTTTCGTTTTTTGTGTGCATTTCTTCGCAAATGCACTCATTACTAATGCCTTGGCGATTAGATTAGTTCCTTATATCCACTGGTTGAGCTGAGGAGTCAAAGCCAGTCACAAAAAAACAAGTTTTCGTGGGCTGGGCAGCTACTCTTAGTAGACCAGTTTTAGCTGTGCCTTTAATGGGTGGTGGGCGGTTTGTTGTAGGTACTTGCCGCTTTTTGTGTCTTACTAGCGTCCAGCTCACGATCCTCGGCAGCCCCAATATTATATTTTGCCTGTCTTTCATTGCTTTCCAGGCCATTTTTATGGATCTGCGTTCGAACTTCCAAAATATCCTGCCTTTTTTGTTTTTGTCGCCAAATACGTTGCCACACTTTATACATGTCGCAGCACTAGTTTTTTTTTTTTGGTTTTACAGCATTTAAATGTCATTTTTTCAGGAGCTTCTTTTATCGCGTTTGTATCATTTGGCGCCATCTTCATTGACTCAGAAGTCATTAATAAAAATTAAAAATAGTACTGGACCTGTTATAGATCCTTGCATGACTTCAATGTTCAGATTTGGTGATACCTTACCAGCCACAATCTGAGATCGGCCTTGAAGATAAGAATGTATCAATTGAAGATAAAAATAAAAAAAATTCAACCAGGAACAATGGAATCAAGACAAACAATGACAATAACACACAAGTACTCATGGTTATAGGTATTGCTACTGAATTGTTTTTTGTATACATACACAGAATACCTTAAAATATATATTACTGGTATACCTAGTGAGGATGTTATATTGTTTAATGAGAATGGCAAGCCTAGCATAATGTTGACCTGAGATGTTCGAGTTGCGGCTCCTAGGAGAGCTTTAAATCCAAATAAGCTTCTAAAGACTTCACATTTGATTCAGCCTGATCCAGCTATACTTTGGGTTCGATCGTATTATATTGCGTATTGTGCCAGATGCGGTCAGAGCAATATTAGTGTCACTTGCGGGCGGGCGGTGCAGATTATTTGTAAAACTTCTAAGCAAACGAGATAAGAAGGGTGTGAAATGATGTCAACTAATTTATATCAGGTACTCAACCATGATGTACCTAAAAGTTTAATATAAATAGAAAATGTGTGATTTTGGGCATGCCCTCCGGAAGCTTGGGTTAGTTTTCATTGGTTACGGCCCGGAGCGAGCGAACGGCCATGCGTGAAGTGAAATATTAGTGCATATCAAAATTTACTAAATTGAATATGTACAAATATAATAAATATAACCTCTGCATAAAATAAAGGTTTAAGGCAATAGGCTCATTAAAAAAACAACAATCAAACTTCTATTACCTATCCAAAATACTTCATAAAAATAAGCCATATTCAAAATTTTAAATCAATCCGTTAAGCGGGTCTTGAAATATAAGAATTTAAATATGCAGAATTCGAAGCGCGTCTCGATCGGGGATGTGACGTAATAAAATAGGATGACGTCCTGTTGCTAGGCCGCGACCCGCGCCGCGAGAATTCTGACGATTCTGTCACTGTCATAGATAAATTTATATCCCCACGCGACCTTCATATCTTATGACATCACGTCTTTACAATGTTCCAGCGGCACTTTCTTATTTATTTTCACCGATTTAGACTTCTCAGAAAAATCTGATTTTTGGTATATCAACTTAATATGTCAAGTTCTTTTGAATAAAATTATTTTTGAAAAATTGAATATAAAACCGATTATAAATTAGTTGACCGCATCTGACACCCTCGTTATTCCGCTTCCTACAACTAGTCTGCACTGAGAAACACCAATCACTAGTTCTAAATCGTCTTTTGCGGACATGACCACTGATGTGTCGTCGGTGCGCTCAAAATCCCAATTTCCTAATAAACTGGCATTAAAAGGGATAATTTTAAAGGCCTAATTTAAAACATAGACGGATTTGCATAAAAGTGTGTACATATTTAATGCTATTAATTAGATATTCTGCATTTATTTCAAAAACAGTTTCATTTTATAACTCATGAAAGTAATTACTGTTTTGAAAGCAACATTAGATGTATCAAAATAAGATAATACAAATGGACATTAACCACAGCACAAATATTTTTATGTTTATCACACTAATGTTACCAATATTTACAGGTCAACTGATAAAATGTACAAACAAACCAATTAAAAAAATAACTTACCACAGTGTCAGGATATAATATTGGTTTCTCCTTGCCTGTGAACACCACCCTGGCAAGATATTCCAAGTTCACCTGATGCACAATACCGCTTCCCGGAGGTACAATCAACATGTTGTCAAAGGCTTTAGCTCCCCACTAAAGAAAATACATGTTTATATAATGCACTTTCAAAATGACCTCGTGAGACCTAAGTGGTCTAAATTATGAGCATATTCCACAAGATTTACCTATTTTAAGCAAATAAAAAAGCAATTTGTTTCATTGATAATCGTTTTAATTTCAAGCATATATATTTTTCTATGGAATAATCCAAAATATAATCTGCAATTTTAGGTATAAGTTTGAGGAAAATACAAAAATAAGATAATACAGATCATTGGGTAACTGAAATAATAGGAAGATGTAAGTATTCTATTTTGTGTCACGCTATATGAGATTACTAATCTCATAATTTATAAGATTTGTTACAAAAGCCTTCTTCAAAAGGTTTTAATACCAGCTTGGTTGTGACATACCCCTTAATTTAGATACATTTCTAACATACCTTCAGAAACATAAATCTCTCTATATTTCTTTCAAATTCTAAATCTTCATTTTTCTTCAAAGCATCATCCCTAAAAATAACATTTTCGGTATTAATTATTATAAAAACAAAATGACCGTCAATACCTATATATTTTAGCAAATATGCAGGTTACTTGGTTTTTTGGAATTTTGATTTTGCCAAATTTAACCTTGAGACCAAATAAATTAACTTTAAAAGTCCAAACATTTATTATGAGATGAAATCAATAACACATAGTTTGAAAACAAAGATAAGCTGGGACCAATCTAAGCCATTTCTCATTTTACAACATTTAAGATCATGAAAATAAAATACTTACGTTCTCGTAAAATCTACTTGAACAGAATGATCAATTACAAGATCGGCAGGGCAAATTGGGTTAATTTTCTCTGCATCTCCTCCTAGATCTTTAACGGCATCCCTCATAGCAGCAAAGTCAACTACTGCTGGTACTCCAGTAAAATCCTACAAAGACAAAGTATAACATGTTCTCTGTTTATAATAAATAATTACCCCAAGGAACAGACCTAGGAATAATTAGTAAGAATTATTTAAAAAGTAGTTAGGTACCTATGTTTAAAAAATAATGTTTATGAGCATATTTTAAAGTCGTAAATTTGAAATAAGGTCAATGTTGGATCCTGAACATCACCTATAACCATATACTAAGACAATCAATTCCGCCAGAAGAATAAAATTGCTATTATTATTACATATATTAAATGTCCAACATCTAGATCAGAAAAGAATCTGTTTGCATCCTAGTAACCTAATGAGCAATAAGTTTTGGATTTATTATTATTTTTGCGTGGTCTTAATTCTTGTGAGGGATTATTGTGGCAAGCAAAAACCAGATAATTGTGCTGAGTAATCTTACTTGTAAAATAACCCTAGCAGGTTTGAATGGCACTTCGATGCCTCCTTCCACAGCCTGATTAGTTTCCCAGTCGAAAATATTTTGAACATCTTGTTCCTTCACTGAGAAATTGTCACAGTTTCTGACAGCAGATTCAAGAAGGATACGGATTGAATATGGCAAACGATCTAGAATAAGTACATACATTACTTACTTGCCACTAGAAAGCATAAGATCTGATATTAATAATTCAAAACTCCATAAAAGTTAATTCAAGTTAGTGGAGCCACAATAGACTATAAGGTTATGGTGGAATATCAAATATATATTGTGATTGTGAAAAGTGAATAACAAACAACTTCAAGAGAAGTCTGTCAGTTGACGCTACAAATTACACCAAATTCTCTCGTGCACTATGATAAACATCATTGTACCTTCTCCTAGGAATCTGAGGGTGGTGAACACATCACTCATGCTCTGTATTTTCATAATGCACTTGCAAAAGGATCTCATGAGACATACGTGGTCTATGAGCATATTCCACAAGAATTACCTATTTTAAGCCAATAACAAAGCAGTTTGCTTCCTTGATAATCGATTTAATTTCAAGTATCTATATTTTTCAATGGATTAATCCAAAATATAATCTGCAACTTAGTTGTAAGTTTGAAGAAAATACAAATATAAGATAATGCACTTTATTGTAAGAACAAGGTGTATGTGTTTATATGAGATGTTTGAACTGGTACACCTTTTTTATATTGATTTTGTTTAATTTTATGGTTATTTTAATTATATGCTTTTTTGAAGTGAAAGCTGTTAACGTGTGCTGAGCGCAAAAATTCAAGGCCATGACACACGACCTAGGGAGACGAAAATCTGTAACAATATTAGGCTGTTGCTTTTTAAGTGTAAGAAGTTGCACTTTTTATTTTTCTGTTTGTCCACTGTAGGTCTTGTCTTGTATACTTTGACTTAGATTAATCTATTAAGCCTAATTTAATTTTAACAATTTTTTAATTCCATTCTTCCCACTAATAATCAAACAGTCCCAAAAAAGATATACTCACGGTATTGGTCTCCTAATGCAGATATATCATAATAGTTGTACTCCTTGCCTTTAACACTTAAGGTCTTTAAGAACTTGTTATAAGGGTTGTTAGCTAAAATACAAACAAAAAGAGGCATGGTTATATGAAGTGCTCATAGTTTTAGGTACATTTATTAAATTGAAGTAGGTACATCTTAAGAACCTCAGTAAGTTAAAGTATTATCTCTGATGAACAAATAAATATATTTTAGAATATTTAAGGTACATTATGTGTCAACATTAGCTAATCAATGGAAACGAGATTAAAATAATTATATTTAATTGGTAAAGAGCAAAAACAGTCACCTCGTTTTAAGTAAATATATTCACTTAACCTTGAAAAGTTCTATTATTTATTAAAATAATTTGATGTAGTTATACAATAAGCAATAAATAATAATCTCATTCCAAAAATTCATAGTGCATAAACTACCTATTGAAATTTATTAGATATATTATAGTTCACAATGTGATTGAGAACCTATCAGGAAAATGTTATTGAACATGGTTGTAAGCCTAAATAAATAAATAAATGAAAATAGTCTTGGGAAATATTTCCAACAACAACAACATCATTTATTTAATAAAGTTACAGTTTTGGTGGCTTCCTAAGGTAATTATAAGTCGCGTTTACACGCAGCTAGCGCCGCCTTTCACATCTAGTCAGACGTGATTTGTAGGGGCGCATCGCTGACACGCCTAGGGCTAGCTAACCTACCTATAAACCTATCTATGTGCCGTTTATACCACTGCAATTTGCTTCCCCGGGTTACCTACCCTTTAAGCCTGGTTCAATGTGTATTACCGAAAGGCTGATGTAATGCAGGCTTGTTTTGAGTGCTAAATGTGTGACGGTTAGAACAGAGGAAAACACAATTTGAAAAAACCTCTTTCACGTTTCTTTGGCTTTCATGTAAGGGGCATCAAGATGCCCTATTGTGAGGGATGTGTAGCTGGAGATTGCGTATTGGGCATTGCCCATTCAATCAAGGAGCAAAGATTAAGCGAGCTTCGCCAAGATCGCTTTCCAGCGGAGCGCGCAGGACAGCCAGTCAGTATGTCTGTGTCCTGTCTTTTGTGCTGGTCTTATACCCGCTATGTGCGTTTATTATTGTTCAGGCGGCCTTGGGTTCTGGTAAAACAGATACGTTGCCCTGTGTATGGGCCCATGCTTAGGTTTATTCTGTGGGTCGTAGCGCACATTGGCTATGTTTGCCGTTAGTGGCGAGCCGCGTATACCAGAGTCATAGAACTTGCAGGAAACTTTGTCGATATACTCCTCGACCGTGTCAAGATTCGACCATGAATGCAAGTCCATGACTCTAGTATATCGGCTCGCCGAGAAGGCCGCTCTTAGGTACCGGTTCTGCATAACCTGCAGTGCCTTTTTGTGCGTACTCGCCACAGAAGACCATACAGGGGCTCCATACATTAAAGCCGGCCTGACAATAGTTTGGGTTAGTTTGGGTTAGTTTGGGTTAGTTTGTTTACTTTATTTGCCGGGCTCAGAAAAGATCTTGGTCTGATCAGCATATTTAAACTTTTTTGGGCAATAGCGTTCTTTCTGCGGATCTCAGTCATATGTCCGGTAAAGATCAGTCGCTTGTCAAACACTATGCCCAAGTACTTTACTTTGTCTTTTACGTCTACTGTAATGTCATGTATCGTGAGTGGCGTAATGTCCAAGTTAGTTCTCTTTTTGGTTAGTATTGTTAGTTCTGTCTTGGGAAATATTTCCTATCCTCTACATAATAGATAAGATTTTTTTGGGATAAATTGCCTTTTTTAATAATATGAACTGAATTGAAGCAATATTTTGAATAAAAGGTGTCGCACCTGATTTGCTTTTATAATACCCACAGTGCCATTTTTCTGACTGGAGTGTAGGTAGGTATACAAATATAAGGACAAATATGCCTCCATAAAACTTTAGATACATACATCCTCATTTATAACCTACTCACCTAGTACTTATGTGCTATTTTTGTCAATCTAGCTTACACTTTTTACACTTTTTTTCAATAAATATAGCACCGAAAAATCAATTAAACAATAATAATCTTACAAAGGATAACGAGAGCTACAAGAATGAAATAATGAAAGCAAACTATGAATTGTTTACACTACGATATAGTAGCAAAGTAGGGGTGGAGAGTGTTGTTAATTCTGCTCAGATGTCTCATCCCACTGGAACAAAACAACCAGCATCTGCGCCCATAAGAAAGTCTCAAATTCTTCTATTTGGTTACAAATCGTGTGTAGCAGGAACAGGAAGATTGCTGAAGCATCTCATTGGTTCTAATTTTGGAACAAATTGTCAGTATAGTGACAGAGCTACTCTGGAAGAACTGATTGATGCCTTTTTACCATTGGCGGAAAATTTTACTAAAACCGATTTTGTTATACTTTTCACTGGCAAGGAGAGTGCGGTAAGAGGACAAACTATTTCAGAGAGATACCTAGAAAGATTGAAGGCTACTGCCATGGAATGCAATTTGATAACTATTGAACCCCCCTTTACGGCTGACAGACACATTTTGAATCGCATAATTAATGATACAAAGATGTCTATTTATAAAATATGAGTTGCTGTAGACATAAGTTTCTGTGTCTAAGTTTGGATAACTTTATGGATATGCGTGACAGAAAGTGGAATGGTAATGCTAGTTACTCCGCAAAGAAGAATATTATTTCTTTTGTGAGTGAGGAAATATTAAAGTGCTCGACGCGTAACCCAGTTGTGAGCGTCATTCAAAATCTGCCTGAGGTTGAGACTGTTTCACCCCAGCACCGCGGTGATCAAGATCAAAATGAGAGTGTTAACGACGTTCTGTCATAGCATCGGATCTATCAGATCATGAGGTCATTCTAGGGAGGGTTATGCTAAGTCCACACAAAAAAAATCTAAAATATAAATATGGTAGGCTTTTTAGTGGAAGAGATTTCAATAAGTTTGGTTACGTATGCTCTGATGTGATTTGGAATGATATATTCCTATGTGACGATCCACTTGAGAATTTTCACCTACTTCTCTAGAAATGCTTTAACAAAGCATTTCCTATGCAAAGAAAAGAAAAAACCCTGGATAACTAAGAGTCTTAGGGTTTCTTCTGCAAATATGAGATGTCTGCATACTATTAGGAAGTTTACCCAAGATGAAGTATTTCTAAATTATTTTCAGAGATATCGAGGTTTGTACCGGAAATTGATGAAGTTGGCTAAGAAAAAGTACTATAAGGACCGTTTGAATGCGTCGGGGAACCTGCAGAGAGAGAGAGCTGGGCCATCATCAGTGAGCTCAGGGGAGCCAGTAAGTCATTTCATGGGAGAATCCCGGACATATCTCCAGATCGACTTAACGATTATTTTTGTTCCATCGCTGGAAACTTAACGAGCGGGATTAACCGAGTTATTGATCCCATGGACTACATGAGCAATCTCGTTGTTGGACAGTCTTTCTTTTTTCTTCCCACTGATCCTTTGGAGGTGGCACCTCGGGTGGCAAGTACCGTTGCAGCAATAAAAACAAACTTTCGTCTGACGAGGATGGAATATCAGTAAAGATATTTCTCTCGCTTCCTGAGGCTGCTATTGAGACTCTTGCAGAGGCCATAAATCAATCTTGGATTACTGGTAATTTTCCGTCCAGCTCGAAGAGAGCTAGACTGATCCCTCTCCACAAGGCGGGAGAGCCAGATAATCCCTGCAATTTTAGGCTTATTTCACTGCTTTCCTCACTCTCAAAAATTGTTGAGCGACTTGTCAAGGATCGCATGGTGTCCTTTCTTGAGAATAAAAAAAATCCTTCACCACAGTCAGTTTGGCCTTCAACCCAATAAGGGTACCAGCGATGCCATTTTTAGATTTTTGAAGGATGTTTATTTGAAACTTAATGCGCGGGAGGCAGTTGCGGCAGTCTTCCTGCGGGGAAGAATAAACATTTTTATCACCAAAAAATTAATGATGTAAAGAATAATCAAAAAAAAATAAAAATTCGCAAAAAAATATGGGAAACATTGGGCGAATTAATGGGAAAAGGAAAAATTTACAGAATAGAAGTTCATGGGGTTGTTTTTGAATCAACAAGTTCTATTGCTGAAGAAATGAAAACATACTTTGTTGAAAAAGTTAGGGAAGTAGTAGCCACTACAGATGTACAACATTTAGTACCAGTCACAATTACTCAAAATCAACAACACACTCTTAACTTTTTCCACCAAATTAACATGAAACAATGAACACAAGAAATCTTATTTAGTTTGCCTAATAAAGCAAGTCCTGATGAAATATTTATAGAGTTCCTTAAAAACACTTTTCAGAATACATATTAAAAATCCTTTATTACATATCATAAATATCTACCTAATCTATCTAATTTAAATTGGTAGGGGATCATATTTATTAAAAATTTCAAATGTTATACCAACTCAAAAAATTAAGGGAGCAATTAAAGCTGTATATGCACAGCTAATGGTAACAACTCTTACCATTCTTATAATAATCGATTGGGAGACAATTTTAGAATACCTTTTCACAGACTTCAGAGGTCAAGAATTTCTACTAATTATTACTGTCCAATGCTTTATAAGAAATTACCTGCTGCAACAAAAAACCTGCAAGAGCCTTCTTTTAAATTAAGAATAAAAACATTTCTCATTTCACAAGCTTTCTTTAGTGTGGATGAATTCCTTGATGCATCATTTTCTGTGATATAGCATATTGATCTGCCTTTGTTAATTTTATTGTATTTTTTAATCATTCACTCTGTTTTGTAAGTGAATTTTCTGTTACTTTATTCTATGCATGCTAAGTAAACTGTCTTGATTGGTGTTGTAGTGAAATTTTAATATAGCTTAAGATGTATTGTTTTTAAAATTGTATAATAACTTATTAGTTAAAATTTTATGATTGTATTTTTTTCCTGACGTCAGTAAAACTGCTTTATGTATTTATTAACTGTAATATATATTTGAATTGAATTGAATTAATCAAGTTTATCGAAGTAAACAATATTTTAATCGAAAATCAGTCAGGGTTTAGAAAAAACCATGATTGTGAATCTATGATGTAACACATTCGTTATGAATGGAAACACATCTATTAGATGACAATTATGCTGTTGGTGCTGTGTTTCTGGACTTTGAGCTTTTGAGACTGTAGATAGAGCAAAGTTAGTTTTAAAATTTAAATAGTTGCTAGGGCAATGTCTTGGCTTATTGATTACCTTGACCACAGATTGCAGGTGATAAAAATTAATGGACAACTTTCATCTGAAATTGTGAATGATATTGGTGTGCCTCATGGTAGCACCCTGGGACCTTCATTATTTATAATTTACATTAATGACATTGCATTGAGTTAAAAATGTTCACTGCCTTTATTTGCAGATGATACACTAATGTATTATTACTCAAAAGATCTGGAGACTTTGATTAACACTGTAAACTTTGATTCGAGTTGCTTGCAGGGGTGGTTCAACAGTAATTTCTTGAAATTAAATGCAACAAAATCAACATTTATTATAAATGGTAACAAAAATGTCTCGAAAAATGTACATGAATCTGTGATGGTAAAACATATTCAGGTAACAGTGCCTAGGTAATTAAAAAATTATACTGATTCTAAAACATAAATACCTAGGATTTATTATCGATCACACTCTTTTATTTATTTATTTATACAGCATCTACAGCAAATATGCCAATTTCAGATACCATACTTACTAGCTAACAGAGTACACATAGTATACAAATGCACATAATGTGCCAGATCTATCTAGCAAATCTGGGCATGAGTCGCAAATAATTTTTGATCAATGACATCCACAAACTTACACATACTAACACTGTCCACATCCAAATCACCAGCATACACATTGAAATAATAACACATTCTATAAATTTGAGAGTTTTTATAAAGATTTATTCTTGGAAAGTCCAAATAAAATGCTTTCATCTGTCTTGTATTGCCAACATTTACTGAGAATAGTAATTGAGAAAGAATACCAGGACAATCTATTCGATTCTTCAAAATCTTAAAAAGAAAAATCAAACATGCCTTTATATATTTTCAAGTGACAGGCTATTGAACAGACTTAGCAAGTTAACATGATTGTAACCCTGTTTAGGATAGTAACCATGTCTTTTAAGGAACAAATATTTTAAAAATTTACGCTGCACTCGCTCAACACTCCTACTTCAAACATCATATTGTGGAGATCATATTAAGCTTCCGTACTCTAATTTGGGCAACACAAGACTGTCAAATAGCCTCAAATACAAATCTCTCAGGCTCACATAGAACATATAATTGGAAAAATTACAAAAAGTGTAAATCCTGTCTATGTTCACATCTACTCCATCTCAATGGACCAATAAGAATGAATAAAATAGGCTCCAGAAATGGCAAAATCTGGCAATGAGGATCATTCTCAAAGAAAGATGGAGCATTTCTATTAGAAGTTTGCTAAAAAAACTTAATTGGCTAACTGTAGATACACTTCTTGTTTATCAGAATATGTGCCTAATATATAAAACCCGAGATAAAACCCATAATAATAATAATAATAAGCCTTTATTTCGAACAGGTTATATACCTACCCAATTACAGGAAATTCAAAGTATATATAAGAAAAAGTTATATAAAGAAAAAGAAGTTATCGTATATCTTAAGTAAATTATAAAATAACAAAACTACAATAGAAGACTACACACAAAAGTTACAATAGAAAACAAAAAAAAAGTAAACAATGAAGAAAAATAATGGCCTAATAGCAGCTTACTTGACCCATAAATTAAGAAACCATACATTCTTATAATACCTACAAGAAATAAAGATAATTTTTATGTTACAACCGAGGTTACAACTAAAAGAATAAAGATAATTTTTATGTTACAACTAAAAATAAAAAAAGTAGGTACTGAGAATGCATTAGGCAAGGCATTAGGCATATCACAAGGGTCTACTAATAAACATTCCACCAAATTAAAGCCGCACCCAATGTAAAACAATTTAAGAATATACTAAAGGATAAACTAATGGGAGAATGATAATGGTTTTATTGCAAATTTAAGGTCAAATGTATAGATTTAAGTTTTACTCTTATTCTTGGTTTAGTACCTACTGATTTAAAATTTGTTTGTAGTTGTTTTTCTTCTTAATGTATAGCTATTTGTTGTTTTTTAATTCAAACCAATGTGGTAATATTAACGATAGACTTAGGGGTATTACATTTTATATGTTATATTAAATTATTAGCCAGGTGCTAAATAAAGGATCTAATATGAGGCATATTATGTTACACTACCTACATATTCAGTAATGCAGTGTTAATTTGTGTTCAACATATTGTGTTACAAAGTAGGCAGTATAATCTAATCTGCTAGGTATAGCATCAAGGAAATTTTTAGTCAAAATTTAAAGATGGATATTTTAATTATGACAGAAGATATCATGATGTGGTTTTAGGTGTTTGTTTACTTGGTCCACAGGGTACATGTTGCCACATGCATGACTGCTTATGTGCATGAGAAACACCATATACAAGGTGTGAAATGAGACCTTTGCTTTTTTGCAAAAGTTTGACAACTCTGAGAATTTTAAAAAGAAATTTTTCTTTTTCCTCTCAAAAATTATCTTTGATAAAATAATAAAAAAACTATTTTTATTGTTACTATTGTTAATGACATAACTAGTGATCATAAATTATGTGAGAAATGTTTGCCTTGTGAAGACTTCACTTATATAACAATGTCAAAATTTTCGAAAAATCCCTGTAAGTATATTGGAAACAAATAAAAATATTGGAAAACACTAAAACCTGTTTTTGTACCTGGTCAAAGATAATTCTGGTGAGGAATATGAAAAACAGAAACCTGTTTTTAAAATTCTGAGTTAACAAAGTAAGTGCAAAAATGCAAAGGTTTCACACCATGAATACCTCGATAAATACATTATTTCTTATGCACTTATGTATGCAGTCTTGCAAAATATTGATATTTAAATTTTAATCAAAAATTTCCTTGATGCACTAGGTATGTATGTCCAGCAGTTTAGTTGTGTTTCAAACTGCTTGTTCAACATTTATTTTATCGCTATTTTGTGTGTCCTCTTGTGGAATTTTTAAGTAGGTTACAATTTAAAGGTCCAAAGATAGCAAAACAACGTGGTTGGTATCCTGCTGTATAAATGATGTATATCAGTTTATGCTAAGGTAAATATGCATCTAGAACTGCATTCAATTAATTACATATTTACATACTTAAGTAGGGAGCAAATATCAACTAAGTCAAGAAATATGAAGGTAAATAGGTACTTACCAGCCATGGTATTTAATGGGAAAGTCACGTAATTTGAAAAAATCGCTTCAAGTGGAAAACTTGAGCAGCGTACTGAGCCGTCGTACCTTCAACACTCTTGCGGTCGGCGGACGAATGAACTGATTGGAAATTAGCTTTAAAATAAAATTTAAAAACCAGTCTATTAAACGACAATCCGAAAAACATTCATTGAACACTGACAGTAGTTTACAGAATGACACTAATGACAGTAACCTGATTGACAATTAGTAGAGATGGCAACATCGAACCAAGAACCGATGTATCGATACCTCGGTAAGAACTTCGATGTCTTCCATGTTCGATAAAAAATATTGATGTTGTGAAATATCGATTTATAGTTTAATTACAATATTTCATACTTTTTTAAAACTTGAAAATGTAATATGTACGATCAGCATAGGTACATCAATTACACGTTCCTGCTTTGGAGGAATTAAACAAATTAAGAGGATAGTAAAAACTGTTTTATTTCAAAAATTAAATCACAAAAATAAACACTAAACTAAACTGTTATAAAATAAAACCTTCCTATTAATTAAACAAAACGGGAAATATTTGGTTTCTCTGAGTGATAACAATTATTATTTATACGTATATACTAATACAAGGACCAAAGTCCAAAGCAAATAATTATCTGGATATGGACGATCCTAAAAGTATTTTAAATTAAAAAAATATATGTATATTTTAAGGCTGAAAATACAATGTCTATATATTGGTTATATTATCATTATCAACAGAACTCGTCGGAAAGTATGTTTAAACAACAACCCATTTCTTTCCAGCGTTACAGTATCTCCGGCACGTGAATAAATGGAAGAACAGACAACCAACCCCAAGACATTTTCTGGCTACCTGATAGAGATAAGGATATGTGGCTCTTAAATCAGTTTTACCATGGCCACTAGAGGTGGTATTAAGCTCAAACAGGGTTTTATTACACAATGGCTATTTAGTTTTATTACACACTTTGCTATTTAGGTTTTAAACAATATTTTACAAAAAGTAGGTTTGTTCACGTACATACACTGGAAAGTAATTCTTATTTATACATTCTTTAAGTTCCTTAGATGACCTTGCTTATCACGTTAGAATATCATAAATATATTATGTCATACAGCAGTGTTGAATTATAAATGGAGGAGTTTTCATTCATAAGCACCCATGTTATTAGCATTATGAATGCAACAACTACTGGTTAATACACACAAATTTTTTATGGTTTTCTAAATTCAGTTTTATTATCCATAACTTGAAAATATAATGTCGAACTCTGAGTGCCACAAGAAAATTACTATTTTTTATGTCAGTAAACAGATACAAATGCTGTATAATAAAGGGAATTTTTAACTAATTAATGTCCAACAATAATTTCATAAGTAACAGTTTGATTTTATCATCCATTTAAAATTTTGAGTATAAACACATTTTCATAAACTTAAACAAGAAAAATAATCTTGCCCATACGTGTTTGCCATATGTTTGTTAAGGACTTCGTCACGTGGCTACGTCACGATAGAGCAGCTGTCAGTGAAAAAATCCGGTTGTCCGTGTCGTTGTCGTGTCGTATTGTGGTCGTATCGGTATCGATTCTGGTAAATGTGAAAAGGCCCATTCGGAACAACACGAAATAATATTGAATTTTGCCGAGCCAAATTTCTAGATTATTACTATTAATGTTTGTTGTTCTCGACAAGATAATACTAAGTTATGGCAAAATTTATCTGAACCTTAAACTCTTTGGGTTATGGTAGGCTATCAGGTGCCGAATATATATATTATTCTTCCATCAAAATACGTTGATTAAACATATGTATAGGCATCTAAGGAAACAAAAGACATTATCGTGTTATACTTTTCAGATACATAGGTACCTAATTTGAATTAATGGCTAAATTATCAAGTTTTTCCTTGTATTGACTAGTAATATACTTGATGTACCTTTAACTTTATTACATCGCTTCTCAACTCATCACTAAGCTATACACCGAAAACCGAAATGTATATAATCGATGTTCTTACGTTGGGCCGATGCACCCATATACATATAAAAGACGTATATGGATGCACCGCTTCGTACTAAACATTGATTACAAACATCGATATTTTTTTCCGATATATCGATTTTTTTAACGCCGATACACGTTGCCATCCGTAAAAGATAGTCAGAATATTTATCTATGACAGTAGTATCGACCAATGAGTTATATTGCAGTTTGCAGTTCACTGATATCGGCATTGTCTTTATAAACAATGGTACGGCACAAGATAATGTTTCCAAAGGACTGCGTAAACAGTCCCGAATTCTTTGCCATTGCTCAGCGCTAATAATTTTACTTAAAATTGTCCGGCAATCACCAAATCTGTCCCGAATTGCATATATATTTTTTGAAATGCATGCCATAAATGCTGACATTATAGTCGTCTATATAATGTACTGGGTTTAATTTCAGCTGTTATCGATATTAGAAAATATCGATTTTGTCCCCTCAGTCTTACTTTTGTTTATGGCGCCTGACCTGAGGGGGTGACCTGTCCATTCTTGTTCATTTATTAATGAATATGACAAATGACAATCACCCATTGAATGAAAAATAGTAAATGGTTGTACTATGGTATTCGTACCTAAACTCTTAGGAATTAATGAATGAAAAAAATTGAAGGCATTAACTTATGAATGAAGGGTTTACTTCCCTACGTAGTAATTACTTTCAGATGGGGCTAAACTTTAGACTTCTCAAGTAATTGCCTAAAATCGAATGAATGCTGCGTAGTTTAAACCTCTTGAGCGGAGTAAATGCTAAATAATTTAATGGTAGGCAGTGCCGGATTTACAATAAAAGCGCCCCTAGGCACCTTTTTCCAAGCGCCCCCCAACAATTTTCTTATCGTTATATAAAATGGAAATAAAGTTAAGGTATTACTGTAAGGCAAAAAAAATGCACATAATTTTTATTCAAAACATTGCTTGCCAACGTAATATAAAAATAGGTGTACTCAGTACTGCAATATAAATACACTAATAATAATACTCTTAATACAAATAGAAGAACAAACAAAAATCAAATGGGTAACAGTTCATTAAAAAAAACGTAAAAGCATAAACTTGAACAAGAAATATTTTATATTCTTTTTCGACTCGTTTTTTTGGGAAACTCCCATATTATTTCTTGGAAATCAACTTTATTAGTAATGCCACTGTTAATAGAAAGAACCGCCAAGTTGGTTAGAATTTCTTGGCCAACCGAGTTTGGTAAGTACGTTTTTGTTCGATTTAATGTCGATAATGATCTTACTCCTGATCTTACTCCCTATTTTTAATTGGTAGTGTTAAAAACATTCTTGACACTATCTCGATATTTGGAAACATCGTTACCAAGTTTTCGTATCTAATAAATTTAAGATAGTGCTTGATATTGCAAAGTTTTTTGGAACTTCATTAACGCCAAGAAACAATATCCTGGACTACCGAGAGAAATGCACTTAAACGAATTATTGTCTAGCTCCGGTCTTGACATGGCAAATCTATTTGCTTCCTATTTTTCGAGTGTATTCTCAAACAAATCTAATCCTAATTGTGTTGCTAACAGAGCTGTCACAATCAGTGAGATTTAAATAATTTTTGTGATTTAAATAAATTTTTTTATTTAAATACTTTGAGTTTAAATATTTTTTCTGAAAGTGATTTTTAATTTATGATTTAAATATTTTTGAAAAGTATCTTTAATTTTCTATTTAAAAATAGGATTTAAATTTTTCTAAAAGGATTTCAGTAAAAAGATTTAAATCTTCAAAAAAATTTAAATCCTTAAACAGATTTAAATCTTTGAAAAGATTTAAATCATTAAAAATATTTAAATCATTAAAAAGAGTTTAACTATAATAAAATACAGTAATAAATACATCCTAAGTGTTTTAGTTCTATGTTTATTTTTTATTTTGTAATGATTTTTTTTTAATGCGTGTTACTTAATTTTCTTTTTCAAATATATATTGGCTATATGGGAAAGTTTTGTATTATTGATTTCTTAAAAATATATATTCCCGATAGTCTCGATAAAAGTTTCTGCGTCATAAACAAACCCCTTACAAAGTAATCACTCTGAAATTAGCAATCAAAATACTATTGAAAACCTAGCTAAAAAGTAAAATAGATTTTTCCGCCATACAATTATTTCTAGGAAAAACTCAAATCAAAAATAAAAAAAAGATAATTGAAATAATAGGATTTTGTCAAATTTCAAATTGATTTTATCAAAAAGTAATTATCAAAAAAAAATTAAAGTTTGTTTTTTTTTAAATGAATTTTTTTAGCTATTTAGTATGTTGATTTAAATCTTTCTGAAAAATATCTTTGATTTTTTATTTAAAAATAGAATTTAAATCTTTCTAAAAGGATTTAAGTCAGTAAAAAGATTTAAATCTTCAAAAAAAAGTTAAATCCTTAAACAGATTTAAATCTTTAAAAACATTTAACTCATTAAAAATATTTAAATCATTAAAAAGAGTTTAACAATAATAAAATACAGCAATAAATACATCCTAAGTGTTTTAGTTCTATGTTTATTTTGTATTTTGTAATGATTTTTTTTAATGCGTGTTACTTAATTTTCTTTTTTAAATATATATTGGCTATATGGAAAACTTTTGTATTATTGATTTCTTAAAAATATGTATTCCCGATAATCTCCATGGAAGCTTCTGCGTCATAAACAAACCCCTTACGAAGTAATCACTCTAAAACTAGCAAACAAAATACTACAGAAAACATAGCTAAAGAGTAAAATAGATTTTTCCGCCAGACAATTATTTTTAGGAAAATCTCAAATAAAAAATAAAAAAAAAATAATTCAAATAATAGGATTTTGTCAAATTTCAAGTTGATTTTATCAAAAAGTAATTGTTAAAAAAAATATTAAAGCTTGTTTTTTTTAAATGGATTTTTTTTTAGTTATTTAGTATGTTTGATGTTGTTAGTGTGTTCATTTTAATTAATATAATCGGCTAACATAATAAGAAGTGCAAAGTTACCAATTATGTGAAAGCTAGCGGCTTTTAAACATTTGACAATGTGTCAAAAATTCCATTTAAAAAAAAACAAGGTATAAATAACATTTTAATTTGGTTTTGTATGATATTTTGACGTACCTATTTAAGATTTTATTGTTTTTTTGACTGAGTGACGTCACATTTTGGTTTTTTTTTCACTCAATTTATATAAATAACATTTTGTTTACACTCAAAGGGTTTTTTAATGGTACATAACCAACCAAATGATTTAAATTTTAAATCATTTTAGGAAGGATTTAAATCTTTTCAAAAGATTTAAATTTTAAAAAATATTTAAATGTGTTGAAAAGATTTAAATATTTCCTAAAATGATTTAAAATGTAAGAGAGATTTGAATATAAAAAAGATTTGTTATTTAAATATTTCTTTATATACAAAACGATCTTTAATTTAAATCGTTTGTCCAAATGAAAAGTATCTTTGATTTAATTTTTTTTAAATGATCTTAAACAGCTCTGGTTGCTAATCAAGATTATTTAAATATTAAAAACCTTAACCACTATCAAAATCCTATATTAGACATATTCAATAAGCTTTCCAGTCTCGACATCAACAAGGGCCCTGGATCTGATGGAGTGCCTCCAAGGCTTCTTAGGTTTTGTTGTTTCATACTCGCAAGGCCATTGTATTTAATTTTTTATAAATCCCTCGAAATAGGTGTTTTCCAAATCATTGGAAGCTGAGTTATGTCATACCAATTTATAAATCTGGGGACAAATCGAATATAAAAAATTATCGGCCTATATCTATTCTATACTGTGTAGTATTCCAAAGTTTTTCGAATGCCTTATTACGGACTACCTAACGTCCGAATTGGGTGGAATGATTCTAGATGAGCAATTTGGCTTACAGGAGAAGAGATCTACGGAGCTTACTCTAATCTCGTATGTTGATTTTCTTTCGGATACTTTGGAGGGCGGGTATCAGGTGGATGCGGTGTATACTGATTTTTCGTTTGACAGTGTCAACCACCAAATTCTCATAGCAAACCTTGCATCTGTTGGCTTGAATGGATGACTCTTGGCCTGGCTTTCATCCTATCTATGTGATAGATCTTTCTCTCTTCGCGCGGGAAATTTCATTTCCAGGGAGATGACTGTCACTTCTGGGGTGCCGCAGGAGTCTCAGTTAGGACACCTGCTTTTTAATGTTTTCATTAGTGATATAACCAAGAATTTTTCATTTGTATCTAGTCTTCTGTTTGCCGACGACCTAAAAATCTTTATGAAGATATCATCATTCGTCGAAGCTATGCACCTGCAGCACCAGATTGACCTGCTTGGTCAATGGTGTGCAATCAACTGCAGAAATGTCACATTATGAGATTTTATCGGCCCAAAAACCCTACTATATTTAATTATAGCATTCTCGGCGAAGAACTTTCAGTAGTTGAAACAGTCCGCGACTTAGGCGTCACCCTTGATACTAGTTTGTCATTTATTCCCCACATTAACATAATCTGTAATAAATCACTTCGGATGTTAGTTTTTATTAAGCGAACTACCTCCGCATTTGTTAATGTCAATTCCTTAAAAATCCTTGGTTAGTCCTCACTTGGAATATTGTTCTTCAATTTGGACACCCTACTATGCCGTTCATATAAACAAAATGGAACAAATCCAGAAGAAATTCCTTCCACTGATAATATTGTCTACTGAAATCAGGAAAAAACGCTTAATATAAACACCCTATCCTTCCGCCCCGATGCATTCGAAACACCAATACCTTTGCCCAACCGTACCACAGAACTAATTACGGTACTAATTTGCCCATCACGCGCATTCTATGAATTGCTAATTCGGTAGATCTTGACTTTTTCGGCATTTTTTACAACAAATTTCTTGCTGACTTAAAGATATCTGCAACATGACTTACACTTTTTCAACATTTCTCTGAATTGTGTACTTTCACAATATCGAATTGTATTGATTCTAATTCTTGCTCTGCTTATGTTGATTTTTAATTGTTAGTATTTCCCTATTTCCTTTTTTAACGTTTGGTTTTGTTCTTCCATTTTATTTTGTACTAGTATTAATTTTACTTACTTATTTGTTTAATTTTATTATTGTTTTATTTTTATATAATTAATTTTACTACCACACTTTGTAACTTCTAATATTGGGCTAGTCCCTTGATGGATGAATAAATATATATGTTGGGGTTTGGAACCTTCGGCAACATGCACTAAAACGGAGTTTTATCCACAATACCGAAAGAGAATTATTGCACTCGACACGCGTTTCGCTAACCATGTTAGCATCATCAGGAGATGATTAAAACTAACTAGTTTTAATCACCAGTTTTAATCATCTCCTGATGATGTTAACATGGTTAGCGAAACGCGCGTCGAGTGCAATAATTTTGTTTCGGTATTGTGGGTAAAACTCCGTCTTAGAATAAATATCTATCTTCAAACTCTTTAATAACATATTTAAATTGAAGGATCTCCTCAATGAATGATTAATCTAAATCATGGGAATATAAAGTTTGCAATAATTTTGAATTAGCACAGTTCTCCGCATCATCCATAGTTTTTATATTACTTTAAAACCCATTTTTTTTTGTTGCGTTATATACTTAAGCTCGACGCTTAAGTTCTTGATTCAAGGAGTCCAGAATATTATTATAAACGTTAATTCTAATATCACTTTTTCCATCAAACGTGACATTTACGCCACCGCCTTCATCAAATTGTATTAGTCTTGTTTTTTCTTTCTGGGACTTTCTTGTAATTTTCTTCTTTCCCCGCTCTTCATAAAAATTATAGTTATCTCTGATAGATCGAAAATACCGCATTAATGAGTTATAGATTTTTATAGCAGTAGATAACTCTGTATTGACAGTTTGGAGTGACTTGCTGGCTTGACGACATTTTTTCAACATGTTAGACCAAAATGCAGTTAAAATTCCCATTTGTAATTAATTAAAATCCTTATGTATCCCCGAGGCCTCAGCTTTTGTTACCGGTTTTTCAGAGCTATTTTTTGATATAGTTGATATCGCTTTACAAGATCTATTAAAAAATAAGGATTGTTATCAGGCTGAGGCGTTAGGCAAATCTGTACGCGAATGCGAATATGTGAACATTTTATGCGCTATTTTGACGTCTTGAGTTTGATGTATTATCTTTGTTTTTAGCAAATAGTTGCAATCAGATTATACTTTATACAAATAAAATAAGAAATAATTATTTAATTGTTATTGAAAAAAAAAACAATTTAAATTAAATTCATGCAAAGTTATCTTTTTTGTTTTCCGGTTTTCCCAGGTATCAATTAATCAAAAAGCCAAAACGGTGACTAACGCCGGCGCCCCTATGAGGTTTGGCGCCCCTAGGCAATTGCCTAGTGTGCCTAGTGGCAAATCCGGCTCTGATGGTAGGTGAAAGTTGCATTTAAAATTTAAAAAATGATCGCGAGGGAAATACTATAAGCCCTAAAAAAATACATTATTTATTAAGGTTTGAAGATGCAAACGTCAATTTTCTGAACAACGAGTTGTTAGCAGCAAAGACTATAATAATTATATTCTCGTTGGTTAGCAATGAACCAAAAACGAAGAGGAGGAGCATTATGACTCCAAGAAGTAAAATGGAAATACAAACGAAATCTTTCGTTCGCGCCTAAGTATATAATATCAATGGGGATTTTGAGGGAGTTGAGTAGTAGAGAAAATATATGTAGGTTAGCGTAAGAGTATGGGCTTAGGCAAAACCGAAGGTGTTATTGGCTTAGGCGTGCTACTGCGCTCTATCTTAAGAAAACCAGACAGAAAATAATGAGGCACGTGAAGAACGATAAAGTCTGGGACAGGAAAGCGTAAACCATTACGATTTAGTGAGTGTACGAAGATGGAAACTGCTCTCTACACTCTACACGTAGTTTTAGCAATAGCTTTTTAAACATGCTCCTATCCCTGTAGACATTTCGAAGGCAATAGAGTTTTCACTTTAGTGCTAGTGTTGGGTGGTTGGATAAAATTAAAAAGAGATTTGGTATACTTTCGTCCGTACAGCCATTATATCCAACTTTTCGAAGAAAAAATGAACCAACTGGGTCTTCTTCAGGACCAAGTATATAATACAGAAACGGTCTTTTCTGGAGGATTTTGTCCAATAAAATATTTGTGTTCTCTCAAGAAGCAGGGCACCGGGCCGTAAAGCGAGTATAGATAGAGTCACCTTTATGCCATGTTCAGAAGCCCCAAACTCGACTTGTTGGTGATTGGTATGGCTAAAAATCCAAGGTCTATCATGAATGATTGTCTGCTACAAAAATCAATGGAAAAGCTGAGTTACAAGGGAAGCGATTTATCAGTGGTTCCACGAAGAATGTGTGCCACAAGTAAAGAAGTTTATAAAGAGATCCAACTGGCCTGCAAAAGCTTTACTCGTACTGAACAATGCTCTAGGCTATACAAACAAACAAGAACTTAGTTCGAATGATTAGAAGATTCAAATTATGTTCCTATTACCAAATCGCACATCTCTATTGCAGCCAATCGAACAAAATGTCATCCAAAATGTAAAATCGGTATATAAAATGAAGTTGCTTCTTTACATCAGTTCCCAGGGTGGCGATATTAAGATGAACCTGAAGCTGAAGGATACTGTTTTCTCTCTAGCTCACTCATGGGACGCTATTTAAACTATGGCCTCAAAAGAAACAGAAGAATGGAACTTAGAAGATGATCTGCCTATTGCTGCTTGGTCGCAAAGTTTTTCTGAAAAAGGACACGACATATGTGACAAAGGTTTAAATTCTTGGTTTTTGGAGAATGGGGAAGAAAACAATTAAATTATGACAGATGAAGAAATATCTGAAGATATCCAAGAAGAGGAAAGCCCGATAGAAATAGTGGAACCACCAAACCAACTACAACCAGAAGGCTTCTTGAACCTAATGATTTTTGAGGTATAAAATAAGACACAAAATGGTGAAGCATATCGTCTACGGTTTGTAGGAAAGCGAAAACTTGAGGATATTTTAAGAGTTTAGAATTGCAATTTGTTTTTACGAATAAAACATAAACTTGAAACAAAGCCATTTTACTATTAAAACGTGGACATTTTACAAAATAAAAAATGTATACTTACAGCTTATTTGTCACACAGGATATGATCAGCAAGTTCTGTTAAAATATTGTCTTCTTAAGGCTGGGTTCCAGCATATTCATGTCGATTCACGCGCTTCTTTATCCTTATCCTGCTGCAATTTTGTGTCAAACATCTCAATTTCTTCTGCTTATAATAATTTTTTGAAGCGAAAACTGCTTTAGGCTCATTTAGCACCTGGATAGTGAATACTACTGAGTCGTCACGCTTGGCTATGTGACGCTCGTTTGGGTAAAGTGGGCGTCAACTTCAGCCAAGAGAGAGAGAGAGAAATAACCAGAAAGCAAAATATTACTTAGGCGCGTTCAGCCAACTTTCTCCTGGATAGCGAATGAAGCTAAGTCATCACATATGGCAGGACACTCATTCGGGTGAAGATGGCGTCAACTTCATTTGTCTCGAAAACGGCTGCTGGTGTAAGTTGGCAATTTGGCACCTTTTAGGCAACGCTTGTGGGCCGCTAAAGGTGAATTTTTGTTTTTAGCTATCCGACTTTCTGTTTTTTTTTTATGGCAGTGGCACACACACTAAAGGGAGATCCTATGGCGCTCGACGAGCGGTGTGTCTGCGAAGATGTTGATTGACACGGTTATTGAATATTTGTAGGTTGTAATTAGTGGGAAACAGATGTCCTGGAAGTGAGTTCCACAGTGATGCAGTGCGCCAGACAAAGGAGTTCTGGTAAAGCGATGTTCTAGTTGTACGACGAACTGGTGCGCTCCTGCCGTCTGTCAGGACTGTCTGACAGGAGTTGCCAGGGGCGGGATTATGCGGGCCAAATCCTGGGAACATCTGCCGTGAAAGTATCTGTAAAACAGAAACATCTCAGCCACATGTCTGCGATGTTCCAGACTATCCAGATTCCGGGTCAACTCCGGATCGCCGACGAGACGCACAGCCCTCTTCTGAATGGAATCCAGCAGCTTCAGGGTATGCTTTAGTGCGGAACCCCAGATATGTGAGCAATATTCTAAGCACGGTCTTATTTGCGCTTTGTACAGCAAGAGCAACTGCTGCAGTGTATAGAGTTTTTTGTTGCGAAATAGCGCACCAAGCTTCTGGGAGGCTGATTTTGCGATGTTAGCAACATGGTCATGCCATGACATATTGCTGTTGACCGAGACACCCAGCAGCCCGATTGACGAGGATGAAGGAATGGTCGATCCTGCCACAATGATGTCAGGGCCCGCTGTATTGGCCCTCTTAGTAAACGTTGCTGCTTGGGTCTTTTCTGCATTGAACTGGACCAAATTTCGGTCGCCCCAAGTTTGAACTTTCTCCAGGTCTTGATTAATTGCTGTAACCTGCTCCTGTCTGCGGTGATGAGTCTCAGTCGCCGGTAAGGGTTTTTCTGATCTAAAGTGGGAGACAAGGGTACTGTCATCTGCAAAACTGTAAACAGGATTATTCGTTTCGATCAGCAGGTCATTATTATAGCTGAGGAACAGAGTTGGTGAAAGTATTGCGCCTTGAGGCACGCCCGCGTTGATGGTGAATGTGTCCGAGATGTGTCCATCGACCGCAACGTGTAGGGATCGGTTCTTAAGGAAACTGGCCAACCAGCTGCAGGGAGAGGCGGGCAGTCCCAAGGACGGCAGTTTGTTGAGCAATCCGTCATGCCAAACTCTGTCGAATGCCTTTGAAATATCCAACGCAATCGCTCGAAACTCTCCGTAGTTTTCAATTGCCCTACTCCATATATGAGTGACATAGGCCAATATATCTCCTGTCGGTCTCTCTTTGCGAAAGTCGTATTGATTATCGCTGATTATTCTGTTGCACTCGAGGTACTTGAGTAGTTGCTGGTTGACTACACGTTCCATGACTTTGGAGATTATTGGAAGCAAGGCAATTGGGCGATAGTTTGAGGGCGTGGTTTTCTTGCCTTTTTTTTGGAACAGGTTGCACTCGAGCGACTTTTCAAGAGGATGGGTAAATCCCTTTTCTGTAAGAAAGAGAAAAAAGCCTGGAAAAAACGGGTGTTAGTTCGTTGGCGCATTTCTTTAGCACGATGGCAGGTATTCCGTCCGGTCCTGATGTCTTTTGCATATCTAGTTCTTTAAGGATTTTGCGAATATCACGGTGAGAAAACTTGACTTATGCCATGGTAGTGTTGATGTTCGGTATAGTGGGGAGAGTCTTGCCTTGGGGCACGTCTAAGGTAGAGTGCGATGAAAACATTTTGGCGAGCATGTTTGCTTTTTCCTTGGCTGTAGTCGCCGTGATGCCACGTTCGTCCGTCAAAGGTGGGAGAGACGTTTTTGTAAAGTTGTTACTTACTGCCTTTGCTACCGACCAGAAATTCCTGGAACCACTGGGGCATTGCAAAAGTTTATTCCTGATCCTTTGATTGTGTTTGTCCTTAGTTTCGTCGATCACACGCTTGCACTCGTTTCTCGCTTCGATAAAATTATTGCGATTTTCAGCGGTCTGATTTTGCTGCCAGTACTTATAGGCTTGCTGTTTCCTTCCTACAGCTCTTTCGCATCTTTTGTCGAACCAGGGCTTTCCTTTTGATGGTAACTTGATGGAATTTGGGATGTATGCTTCCATTCCTGAGGAGATTACTTGCATGATCTCTTCGCAGCAGTCTGACGGGTCGTCAGTGGCAAAGTAGACGTCGAGCCAAGGAAAATCTAGGTAGAACTGCCTTAGATCGTCCCAGTTTGCAGAATTGTAATGCCAGATTTTGCGAGGCAATGGTGGATCCTGCTGTATGAGTGGCAATTCACAAACCGTTGTAATAAGTTTGTGGTCGGAGGTACCTAATGGCGGACCAACTGTAACCTTGTACTGGTCAGGATTGGTGGTCAGAAAAAGATCCAGGAGGGCGGCGAATTCGCCCCTCTCTGAGATTCGAGTTGGTTCATCTACAAGTTGAGTAAGCCCGCAGCTGATGGCAAATGCTTCAGCTTCTCTATCTTCGTTGTCGGTCTTGTTGTGATGTTTGAGCCAGTTGGTGTTGTGGGCATTGAAGTCTCCCAGAACGATTATTTCTGAACTGGGGTGATCGACCTGTATTGCGTCAAAAGTGGTAGCTAGTGTTGAGAAAAAGCTTTTGTAGGCTTTATCGCTCGGAGGGCGATAGAGGCAACATATAAACTTGGTTAATCCCTTGGCGGTGAACTTGAGCCACATAACATCAAGGTTGTTCGGTTGTTTCAAAGACATATACGATTTTTCAAAATTTTGCTTTGACGGTCGGAAAAATTAAACAATTTTATCGAAATTTTCTTGACATGTAGCTTTTGACTGGCTTTCGAACCGTATTGAAATTGGCCTGAATCGAAAAATGGCGAATATTTTTTTGAGCATGTATATTTCTAAAAAAGTGGTCACTTTGTGTCGATCTAGCGCCGAAAAAGCTGCAAGGATCGAGCAAACTGAGACCGCTATTCGATAGGGAATTTCTATGAGAAACATTCTCTAAATTCTCCTCTTTTTGAAAATTTTGGGAAAATGGACTTTTCGGGGAAAATAGAAAAACATTAGGGTTTTTATTTTCTTTTCTCCAAAAGTAATTTATTTCTAGAAAAATCGATTACTGGGCGATGATCTAAGCCAAAAACTTTGGACATGATGATGCCTTTTTTACAGGATGAGCTAGTTGAATTTAAAGTTTTCACCATTTCGAGCTTTGACATGACACCACTTAATATTTTATTACGGGAAAACCGAATAATCTGGAGCAAATATATACTTATGAAAGCCACCAAAGGAATGTTTGGCTTTGATGTAGTTGAAAAAAAAATGATTCAATATATAGTTTATTTTGATATTAAAATAAATCAAAATACAAAACAATCAACTTAGTAATCAAACACAAATATTGTAACAAGTAATAAATTAATAAAAACATAAATATAATTAAAACTCATGGTACAGAGAAGAATTGAAATATTTCCAATATCTTCAATCCTAATCCTAATAACATATTCTCGCAATTAGGGAAAATATAAAATCGACTAGATAATTTGACTAGATAAACAGTGATATTTTTGTTCGTATGTACAACACTTAGTTATTTAGAATATTAACACCTTGTAAAACCAAAGAGCATAGAGAGCTTTTGAAATATTAACAAACTTTTTCGTTATAGCTTAAAATCGATATTTCCCACACAGAAAAAACCTAAATTCATATATTATTATATTTTATATTTAGTTTAATTATTAGTGAAAACAAAAACGTATTGCAATACACAATCAATTTAACAGCTTTCAAGCTTAGCTTTTAAGAGCAAACCCGTTTTTAATGACATTACGTTTTCGAATTAAAAGATCTGATAATCAACCCCATATTTCAGAATAAAATGGGGTCATTCTACGAAAATACAAACTAATTCCTTATCATTTCAGAACGGCACAAAAGATCCTTAACCTGTGTCACTCATAAATTGGTACTGGTGCCAAAAAACGACAAATAATTTTGGTTGGCAGCTAATCTATGTACTTGCATCGTAACCAGTGGCCGTAGATAGGGTGTTTCCTTAACGTCGGAATATCTTAGTTAATCTAGAATCTGGAAATGGTGAGAGGGTGGCCGTGAAAGGCCACGGCACTTACCCGGACCCCGGACCCTCTGTGCGTCCTTCCTAGGTCACCAATCCATCTAGGCCATTATCTGGTGTTGCCCGAGGAGGCTGTTCTAAGAAAAGCCATGGTTGGCCATCGTTCTCTCAAAATGGATTACCTTAGTTGCTGCCCTACAATTTATATTGGGTTAGGGGAAGCATATTTAGGCAACGTTTGGTTATCATAATGAATCCAGGCTGGGTGCAGTTTTCATGGCAACTCTTATTTCGTCTGCTAAACACGTGTAAACTTCAGTCAACACGAAAAGGCAGGGACGTTGCCTACAAAGATCGAATTGCTCCTTGGACATTGTGGGTTAAATTGTGGTGTATTGCATGAGAGAGGTCTTGTACTAAAAAATATTACAATTATTAATGTTAGTCCCGTCAAAATTCATAAATTCGGTTATTGGTTTTTCAGCATTGGTTCCAAATGCTTCAATACATCCCTCAAAACTTTCACGAAACATTCCGTTGGTCTCTTTTACGAGATTGGTGCTGTTTGGTAATCCTCCAATGAAAAATATCCCATTGGTTGAAATGGCTGTGGATTTGGCGACATCATGTTTATTTTCTGAAAAAGTAATGGAGGTAAAAGCTTAAAAAACTTCTGACCTCAAGATGAAAGACACTAGAATAATGCATTAAAAATCTCAGATAATGTATAGATATATACAGAAATATCACTTAAATGCCACTTTAGTTAAAAAGAAAAGCAGACAGATGCCTGTCGATTATAAACACGAATTTGTGTTTATGTGTCCAAAAAATGCTGACTTTATTATTATTTAAATGTTGAGATAAAAAATTCTAAAATTAACATTACATGTAATTTGGATTTACACCATGACAATTTGGAGGGGGTGGGAAATTTTCACTGAAAAAGGCCTAGAATAAGGTATAAAATTTAATAATAAAGCTAAACTGAAGTGAAAATGCGACAGCTTTACCGTATAATTGAATGTTCACGATTTTCTCGTTCACGAGATGAGTGATATCGAAAAGAATGATCTGGCTGGGTGCAAGATGAATTAAAAAAGTAAAAACCTAACAATTGCTTCAAACATGTTCAGTGAAAAGACACACTTAGTTGTTAACGAGTTAAAATTATACAGAAATATATTTTGTTTACTTACCTAATAATTCTATGATCTGGTTATCAAGCTTAAGCGAAACTGGATCAAAAGTTAGCTCTAGATTATGCCATAGTCCATCCGACATTTTTAAGTACGGCACAATTTCAACGATCTGTTTCTGAGATTCGCTACGTGAATATACTATTTTCAGGTATCCTCTTTCTAATCCTAGTCCAAGGAAATTTTTATTCTGAAAATTAATATTCTTTAAGTCCGATATAGCCATCTCTTGGCAACCTTACCAAGGACATTCATACCATTAATACCATTGCTTCTATTTCTATGGCAATTACTTTTTTGGTAAAGTTACCAAGAAATGAATATATCGGACCCTAAGTCTTTCAATATATGTTAGTATTAGACAAAAATAAAAATTATAATTCTAAAAAGAAAGCCTTGGCCAGGGGGCGCTTCTATTAATTAAGAATATTTAACGAGCAAAGACCTGGGATCGGAATGCAAAAATCATGTTAACTGGAATAACCAATTTTAATTATCCTAATTTGGAATACGCCGCGGTACTAAAACCGAGGTTGGAATTTACAAAACATGTTAAAACTCTAATTACCACATTAAAATTTTCAGCTACTTAGGAATTTTAAGAGTTCTTAGTAAAACAATTTAATAGCTGGGCAGATGCAGACTCCAGATTTTCTAGGATAAAAACAAGAAACAAGGCTTGAAAGGTGATATAAAAAGCCCAAATCTTTGGAAAAGAGTTAGTCAGAAAATATTCTTCACGCGCGATAGCGGGTTACAATGCAAGTCTAGTCGAATAAGTGTGGGAAGGAAAATATATTTTGCCTATTAAATTCTAACTTACTTGTCTGGTCCAAACTAAAAGACCATTGCTTTTGGCAGTAGTAAAATTCAGGTACAACCGTCTTATTTCTAAATCTCTAATATTTCTCTTCTTGTCTCCTAGTTTCTGGACAATAAGATAGCTTTTGCCGACAAACGCTGGTGTTTTAACCTAAAAATATTGTTATATATATTTTTAATAATATTTTTACCAATGTAATGATATAAAAATATGCTTCTCTTTCTCATTTCAATTAAAATGCTAAGGTCAAACCTCAATTTCCGTTTCACAAAGGCCCCCTTCAAAGCCAATGTGGCAGAAACATGTCGAATTATGACACTTTCCATTTCTGCAGGTCATTTGGGTACATTTTGGACTAAACTCGCATTTCTCCCCGTAGTAGGGCTCTACACAAGAGCAGTGAGGATTCATAAATGAATCTAGCCTATTAAAAAAAATCAGACAATTAAATCGGCAATTGAAAATGTTTTAGGAATTTTGTTCTGTGTTCAATCTCCTTCAGTTGACTATCGAGGTGATCCAGAAGTAGATTAAATTAGAAATATTTAGAACTTTAAACTTTTGTTCTAAAAGTTAGTTTTTCGGTGGATTTTTTGTATATTGGTAACGAATTATCAATTAAATTTAATGGGAGAACTGAACTTTTATCGATTTTTCATGGAATCGCTATTACCTGCCTCTCGTTCGATCGGGCTAGATTTAAATGATTTGTTCAGAGAATGCAGCCATGACGAAACTCCTAAAGCCTAAATCAAAATTCTTACCAACAAGTTCCTCCATTGAAACAAGCTTCTCCACCACAGGGTGTTCCATCACAATCAATAACGTTCCTAGAATCTAAGATATTGTCTTCAATAAGAGGAACTTTTATCTCGTCTACGGACAAATGCCGGAGGCAACCTGTATAAGGTATAGGTAGGGTAGAAGTTGCAGAATTTGGTAATTTTGACATATCTGGTAGACCACCTGAAAATATGATTGGAGAACATACCATGTAGTGTATAAATGAGGTCTAAAAGCTATAAAAAAATAAAATTGGAAAGAAAAAAAATATTTGAAACGCACATTTTTTATTTGAAATCGGGGGCTCCTACTCCAAATATATGGGGTTAAAGGGCAACATCGACTTGTTGAAACAGTCCAACAAAAACGACGATGGAGGACGAGAAGCCGAATCCCTATTGGTTGACGAACCTACTAGGATCCCTGAGCGTCAAAAAGACTGTGCTAGCCTCCTGGATATATTCTTAATAACTAATCCTGACCTCTACACCGTTGCTGTCCAACCTCCGTTGGGCTCATCAGAGCACAATCTTATCTCCGCAACCTGTGAACTTGCTATCAAAATACAGGAGCCACAGGTACCCAGGAAGGTTTAGCACTACCAATCTACAAAATGGCGTGATCTTCGCGAATTTTATCTTTCTTTTCCTTGGAAACATGTCTGCTTTAGGAATCAAAACACCCCTGAATCTGCTGATGAGATAACTCAAGTTATCCTAGCAGGACCGGATGGTGTTCCAGCAATAGTGCTGAAGAAATGTGCTGCTGAACTAACACCTACACTATGAAGGCTTTTCTCCCTATCATATAGAACTGCATGCTTTCCTTCTAGCTGGAAATGCGCTCAACTGCAACCAATCCCGAAGAAAGGTAAAAAAAACGACAAATATCAACCGTCCAATTGCCTTAGTTCCCATCATGTCCAAAGTCAGGGAGAAACTGATCAACGAACCGCTCTTAAAATGTCTCGAATCGGCAGGTATCATAAGCGATTGCCAGTATGGCTTTCGCGAGCACAGATCAACGGGAGATCTCCTGACCTACGTGACCTACCTGTGGACCAAAACCATCGAGAGTTACGGCGAATCTCGTGCAGTGGCTTTCGACATATCGAAAGCATTAGATAAGGTGTCGCATGACGGATTGTTAAGCAAATCGACAGCATACGGACTACCACCAGCACTGCTTCTATGGTTTTCCAATTTCTTAAGGGATCGAAGCATCCGAATTGGTATTGATGGACATCTCTAGGAGAAATTTAAAATCAATGGCGGATTTCCTCAACAGTGTATATCTCCCACACTGTTCCTGCTCTATATCAACGATCTCTTAGACAGGCCAACAATTCTATTTACAGCTTTGCAGACGATAGCACTCTTATATCCTCATTTATCTCGCAGGCTCCAATGATTGCTGCTCGTTTCCAACGCGAGCGAGAAAATCAGAATGCTGCCATCATTGAGGATATGAATGCCATCGTGGAATGGGGCAAGGAAAATAATGTCGAGTTTAACGCAGGAAAGACTCAAGCAGCTGTCCGCAAACACCGCAGGACCTGACTTATCAATGACGGGAGAAACATTGACTCTGGCCTCATTCATAAGCTTGCTGGGCATCAACGTAGAAAACAACATGTCTTGGCGTAATCACGTCACCAAAATCGGCAAGGCAACAGCACAAAAGCTAGGAGCACTCTATAGAGCAAAAAAGTTGTACACATCTCATCAGCTCTTACTGCTCTATAAGGCCCAGATAAGACCATCTCTGGAATATTGTTCCCATGTGTGGAGCTCGGCACCCAAACACTTGCTCAAGATATTGGACTCCATACCGAGGAGAGCAGTCCGTCTTGTGGATGACCCAGAGTTGACTAAAGATCTTGATAGCCTTGAACATCGAAGAAAAGTGGCGGACCTATCTCCTGACTATCGATACTATTACGGAAGGTATCCGAACGAGCTGGCACTTATGATTCCACCCAGAGTTGTGCCAAACAGAAACACCCGTCAGACTTAAGGTGCTCATCAACATACGATTAAGTTGCGCTCTGGAATGGACATCCGAGTAGCGTCTTTTCCGGAAAATACAACCTACAGCGCTTTAAGTCCAACGTCCACCATCTTCTCCGCACACGGACCGCTCGTTGTGGTATGGGATTTTCCTTTTGTGTGTGCCGACCATAAAAAAATATGATTGCGTGTAGACAAGGCTGAAAATGGGTCAGAGTAGACCGGAATATTTTACAAAAGAGAGTTTTTTAAACACATTTTTCTTCTATAGTACTTAATACCTCAAATATTGATTTCTGAGGCTATTATATATCTTACCTAAATAAATGCTGTCATTGGGCAAACTCAACATGAATCCGTGATCCAGGATGCCCATATTGATGATGCGATCGACATAGAGATATACTTTTCTACCAAACACACCGAATTGAACCTTATGCCAGACACCTTTTAGAAGTAGTTTGGAACTTCTCACTGTCAATGGGTCTCTAACATTAGCTCGATTCTTACCTACAAAAGGTTCACTTCACTACGTATTTTTGTCTATATTATTAAGACATAGGGGAAATATGTCTGGATATGGCTGAGACGGTATACTTTCTTGTTTGGGTCTATATCCCCTGAACCAACAGTGAAATAAAACCTTTGATTTAAGTTTCCGCTTGATCTAATGCCAAACATGTTACTCAATAAGGGGCCACATTTTCCTAACTATCTATTTAATAGCAGCTACTTCAAAGCAAATTCAAGCTAACTTACTAGAATGTATTCTGACCTCCAGCAATCCACTTTGTATACTTAAACATATGAAACTCGACTCTTTTTTTCCAATAAATAGAATAATTCCAGTATCTTTCAACATTCTTATTTCCATTTCAATGTTAAATTTGGAGCTATCTATCTCAAAAGCACGAGTGGACAAAAAAGATCTTATTCCTGTGAAGCTGATATCTGTAATGTTTTCATCTGGAATAAAAGAAATTGAGAGTTAAAGTTTTAAACATGTAAATTTCAATTCACTGCGAATGATATATCGTAAGTTCAAGTTTCATTTCAGAAATGAATTCACCTAAAGGATAACCAATTCCGCAAATGAACCGTTAATAGTTATTTCTATTTACGATACAAATGGAAACACCCAAGTTCGCACTCCCTAACAACTGCGCACGCTCGACGTTTCATCATATGACAGGTTAGTTTGAGTTAGTAATCATATTACACTTTCAGTGTGCACCATCATTGATTTACAAGTGATTTTTTATAATAGTTTTGCCTTGTTAAGCCACTATAAAAATACACCCAAAACCAAGTACCTATAATTTTACTGACCTTTGTCACAGTTCTTTCCGACTCTTCCAAAGGGACAATCGCATTCATGATTGGTCAGAAGTGGGACGCATCTAGACTTTTCGGAACAAGTGGTGGAGTTCGCATCGCACAAATTCATTTTTGATGAGCACAGAGGACCGTACCAGTTGTCTTGGCATAAACACCTTAGGAAAAATAAATATATTTTACACACATATGTTAACATTACTTGATAGATATTTACATAAAGGTACTGCCATGATGTAAACAAGCTCCACCATTCTGACAACTTCTTTCGTAACACTCAGTGGTACCGCATTGCCCCACGGCTCTGCCATCTGCCTTTAAAGATCCTTGAAGAGGGAGTACAATGCTGCCTATTTTGACTTCTACGTCAAATATGCAACCTGAGAAGCCTGTATGAAGAGGTAAGTCATGGGGGAGGGTCGAAAAGTTTCTAGAATCGTGACCACCTAAAATATATTCAGTTTCATAGTTCTAATGTCAATTTTGTTACAAATATATCAAATAAAGTACCTAGCTAATATTAAAACGTTTCGTTAGAAGGTTATAATTAAACCAAAACAGTGGTGCGCAAGCTGATTTTCCATTTTCTCCTTAGTGCTTTGTGATGATCCGGAGTTTATATCTGATTATAGTCAATTTATTCAATAAATTATTTCATAGTTCTCATAAATCGATTCAAAATTTGAAATCAATTAATTTTCGTACTAGCTCGTCAATATATCAAAATGTTAATAAAAGCTTCGAACTAGATCGCCAGTAGGTAACATAAAAATCTAGAGTTAAACTAATTTTCAATTTCTGCATGAAGGAAAAGTCAGGAGAATGTGCAACCATAGGATCTCTCAGATGTCATACTAAAATAAAATAAAGTAGATACTATTGGAAAATAATTCAAATAGCTGTCATTGAATTTAACTTCACAATACCCGAACCCAAAAGCTGACTTTTAATTTATTTTCTGACTGCATTATAAAGCGTCTTTAGATGAACTACCTTTAAGAACTATTGCACACATAGTTGCGCATTTCGATAAAGTTCTCTCCAGATATTGCTCTAAACCTTGGACGATGAAGGGTTCTATTACGGAAAGTCGGCAATACAAAAGCAGAGATTGGAATGTAAAAACCATGTTAACTACAATAGCCAATTTTAATTTCCCTAATTATCAAAGAGCGGCGGTACTAAAACCGAGGTTTGAATTTGCTAATCATGTAAAAACGCTAATTGCCACATTAAAATTTTCGGCGACTTAGGAGTTTTCAGGGTTCTTAATAAAATTATTTTAATAGCTGGTCACCTGCTAATTATTCAAGATGTTTCGAGGAAAAAACAATCCTTGAAAGATGGTATAAAAAGCTAAAAATCTTTGAGAAAGAGTTAGTCAGAATATAGCCTTCACGCGCGACAGCACGTTATTAAGCCCAAGGAAAAAGTTAGGTAGTCAAAAACCAGTCTTCACTCATAATAGCACCTTACGTTGCCCGATTGGGCCTCGGAAAAAGTCAGTCTGAAAAGTGAGTAAAAAATATAGTCTTCATTCGCAATAGCACCATACGTTGCTAGACTATGCCTCAGAAAAAGCTAGCATGCAAGAAAATTTAGTCTTAGTCTGATCAGTTAGCCTGAAACAAGTCTCCATGTTCGGTAACGCGTTACTATGCCCAGAAGAGCCCTCGAAAAGTAGTTACATATAACCATCACAAGTGTAAAACGTCGCTATGCCGAAATGGGGCTGGAAAAGTATAACATATCAGTGTCAAAGAAAAATTCTGTTTAAAATACGTGTTTCCTGTGATGTGCAGTTACGTAATCAGCTCTAGTAGAGGTTGAAGCTCAGGTTATGGCTTATGCGATAAGGAATAGAAAGTAAGTGGTAGCTTTAAGACTCTGTGACTTTTGTAATGAAATGTACTGTCCTGATTTGGGTGTCATTAAACAGACTAAGTGTTAGTGAACATTTGGATTTTATTTTTTTGAGGTGTTAATGCCATTTTACCGGTTTTAAGTTCAAAGTTTAGAGAGTAAAAAAAAATAGATAACAGCTGTATAAATGTCAATAATGCTAATAATTATGTCGCATCTTATTGTCTGGCAAACTCTTAAGATCACTAGGTCATAGTAGAAATGTCATGAACATATTGTGGTCAATTACTGAATTAACCTAAATATGCTCCCTTTAAATTTTTTGCTCCCTTAAATTTTTAAATCTCAATAAGTCTTTGAAAGCGGAAAGTGGTTTGGCCTACGCTAACTAAGGTATATTGAGGTACAGACAAGTAGAATAGAAGTTACTGACTAGGTGGAGAAAAAGGGGTTGTTGCCCATGGTGTCTAGGTAAATTTTTTCATCAAAATAGGGCATCAACACACTGGTACTGCGAACCTGGTTTTAGAAAATGAACAGGAGTTGAAGGAAAGATCGAAAACACAGTAAGTACATAAAAGGGTGTAATAGACTTTGATTTCAGCTTTCAATTTAAGTTGAAAGTTCATGTTTGAAGCTTTAATTATGATGGTATATCAATTATATAACTAAATAATGTGACTCTATTTATGTCATAAGGTTGTGTATATTGAACCTGATGAACAGACAAATGGAATGGATATCAAAATGGAACCCTTGACGAAAGTGTCGCATATATAGATTTTATTTCTATGACTAGTAGGTAATGCGGTACTTGAGCATGGCGAAATTCTGAGAATCTTGGGAAAATTGCTACCTGTGATTTTCTGAGTGCATGAGTGTTTGTTGATCCAACCTCCGGCGGGTTCCAACGGGTCTTCAACTGCGTGTAATTGGTGGTCCACGTTTCTTCACTTTTCCCAGGCTCAACTGTCGCATAAGATGTTAGTCTCTTAGGGATACATCGGAATTATAAAGAATTTCCGAATCTACCAATGAAGACAAAGTTAAAGGATTTCATGATAAAAATCCAAGATCTCAACCAGTCCTAAATGCTGATGAAGAAGCCAGTTTGGACCTTTGAGTTGCAACTGCTGCATAATGGTTGTTTCCCCTAGCAGAACTCCATTGACGGAAAATTGTACATATCTTAATCGGAAAAAGAGTCCAGAGTGATTTTTTTCAAAATAATTCAAATTTTTCAGGACCCAACTGGGTAAAAAGTTTCTAAATAGAAACAAGGAGCTTAAGAAGAACAGAGCTCAGATCACCCATAGTACTCTGCAAGAAAATCTTGATGAACTGGAATTGTCGGTAGGTGTACCTTTGGAAAATATAATTAGCTATAACGAAACAAATTTCAGCGATAATTCTGGTCGTGTTAAAGTTGGGTGCAAGAGAGGCAGCAAACATTGGGATCGAATTATGGGCTTCACAAAAACCAGCAATTCTGTCATTATAGCAGCTTCCAATTCATGAGATGTATTGCCATCCTTTGTCGTTTATAAAGCAAAACATTGTTAGAAAGAATATCAGGAAAACTGGCCGTTAGGGTGCCGCTATAGTTGCATTCAACGTGGTTGGTTAAAAGCCCTCGTTTTTCAATCATGGATCTAACAAGTAATTTTGTCTTCCATTTTAAACATTTTTTTCTTTCGTTGGGTTAGGTTGAGCGCTCCTGCAACTCCTAACTATGTGTTAACAAAACCAATCCGCTAAAAACATCGTATTTTCTTCATTGCCTAAGAGATCCAATATCAAGATATGACATGTTTGATGTTGTCAGTCTAAGCTTCCCTTCGTCCAATTAACTGGGGTTAACATGCAAATAGAATCGCGAACCAGGAGCATTGTGAAAACGTATTAGACTTTACATGTATGAAATTTCCGATTACACTGAAAGCCATTTCTAAGTTTGAGTCACTCAATGATATTTCTATCAATGTTTATGATCTGGATAAAATCTATGAAAATGGTAGATATAACATATGGTGTTGGTGCTTTATACTTTACTAAATCTGGAAAAGTGAGATATATTATTTTATTATTAATCAGTGATGATTATGGAAACAGCCATTACTGTTTAATTCGAAACATGTCTCGTTTAATCTCATACCTCTCAGCTATCTTCAAATTTGTAGAGTTAAACACTGGTGTGTTGGGTATTTGGTATATTTCTTCAATTACTTGACTGAATAAAAATGAAAGGAACATCAAAAATATGATTGTGGTTATGTTTTAGCTAAAGTACCAACGGCAGATGTTACTCGATTCATATTTGCCAGCCACTTGGCGTCATCTTACTCGCTTGTCAGGTTTTATAGCATGCGGAATAAGCCCTTTCGATACAAATCAAGTTCTCAAGAAAATCCTAAAACAACACGAAGATTATGAAGATAATAATTGCCAGAATAATTCAGTGCTTTCCAACACTCTATTAGATTTTTTTAACATCAAGAATGCCTGAACCTCAAAGTAAAATCTGGAAAGCCTGTGAAGATACTAAATTTCTATATATTAGAAACAAGATTGGAGAGAATGATGTTGAAATTTACAATGATGAACCATTAAGCGTTCTTAGAGGAAAAATACAAAAAACTGATTTTAATATTGGTGAAATTAATATACTTCAAGCTGGCCCTTCCTGTATTAGCGAAGATTTTTCCTACAGAGTACTTTGATGAAGAAACGTCCAAGGATAACAACTTGGTAAAAAAATCAGTGCTTTCAAACACTGTATTAGATTTTTTAAAACATCACGAATGGAAAGGATGTGAAAACACTACGTTAGAAGATGTTGAGGATGATGTTTAAAGTTCTTATGAACAACCCTTAAGTGTTCTCAAAGAAAAAATACAAAGAACTAATTGTAATGTTGATGTAACTGATCTACTTTAAGCCGGCCCTTCCTATATTAGTGAAGATTTTCTTACAGAGCACTTTGACGAAGAAAAGTCCAATGATAACAATCTGGAAGCCCGGAACATTGATGGAATTCCAATAGAAAATCCTTCATACCTTAAATGTTATGCTGCCAAACTTGTAGAGAAATATGACCGGTTCCAGAAAGCGTCCTTTATTTAGTGAGATTTTTAAGAAAAAAAGAAGTATAAGAAATATAAATATTTTCACTTCCCTGATGTTCATGACCGAAGTATTACTGAAGATGGAGATATTTTAGGGATCCTTAACAGATGAGATGATAGAATAACTAAAAAATAATTTTGCTGACAAAAGCAAGAACGTGAAGCAATGTATTTTAAAACAAAAATGTGTTGAATCTCACTATATATACATACAAAAAATAGTCAATTCAAAACTTGACAATTTTGCAAGACCCTTTTACTGTTTTACTGTATTTATTAACATTTTCATTTTTAGATTTGTTCGTTCTTGTCAACGGGGGCAGATTTGTTCCTCGAAACGTCGACCGTTTTCCAGATTTCTTTTAGGTTTTTCAGCTTCGTTAGGGTCACTAAACTAGCACTTGTGCTGTTTACACCCTGGAGCCAGAGCTAAAGAGGCTCTACTTTCACACAAATTATGAATAGAGGTGAAGCAGAGGCAAACATTTGTAAGGTAAAAAAGAGATTGTAGCTCATTTGAATTCATGTAGGACAATTTTCTTCAAATACGTAACTGCACTTGACCTAGAAACAGATTTTGATATATTTAACTGGAAAAAAGTTAGTCAAGCGATCATAAAACCTTCTGGTAGTGGCATTTTCAGATGGCCTCAGCCAACTATTCAAGAAGAAGAACCCACAAAGAAATTAGTAGAGTAGTTGTTAAGGTTGAAGTTAATTACAAGTATGATGTGAGCATGTACAAATCTCTTGTAGGAAAAGGAAAAACTTAATTTGGAGTCTCTTCCCAAGTAATGTCCGGTAAAGCCAGCCAAACTAAATGATGTCGACGCTGTACTGAAGACACATTATGGTTCAGACTGGAGAAACCTTCAAGATATTGACTTGGCGTTTTGTAAAGAAATAATTGACAATGTCATTGATTCTTCTAATACGGAAGCTGAAAAAATCGCGCACTTTGAAGAAGCTGATGGCCTTAGAATTCAATTTTAATTTTATTTAACTTAATAATAATTTGTTGTTTAATATGAAAATAAAACAAAGATATTTCATTGTGGTACCTACGTACCTTTTCAAAACTATTCCCACAGGGACTGTTCCAAAACTAATTAAGTATGGCAGCCAAATTTTGTAAATCTGTGGTATTTTTGCAAATACCTCATTTTTTATTAAATAAATTTCGTTTCTGATAGTCGGTATCAAATTAACAACGTGTCTAAATATTGCATGCAGATTTTGAACCACGAGATTTTTTTTGCTTCTTCTGTAAAATTTCTTATCATGGGTCTAAAGAGTTTTGGAATTGGACGTCTCAATACATTTAAAAAAGCTTATTTTTATTGCTTTGAAAACATATATATATTTTTTTGGTTTTTAAGAAAATGCTTTTAAATGTTGTACAATAAACCCCATATTATTACGTTAAATATGGTAAAAAGCCTTCATTTTCAATATTTTTTAGCTTTTATGCTAACCTTTGTGGTATAATTCTTTTTAAAACTTAAATTATTTTTCGATGTAGTCATTGCTATATGTTTACTTTAGTGTATGCTGTTTAAAACAGGAATTTGCTCAATTTTTTGGGTAAATCCCGACACTGTTCGACTAAAGAAAACTATATTTTAGAAGAAAGGAAAAGACATTTTTCTTTTAATATACAGGGTGTCCCAAAATTAGTGTAAAAGATTTAACATCGCATTCTACATATAAAATAGCCTCTAGTTTCTTTAATAAACATATGTCGAAAAATGCACCCTAATAGAGTTACAGCCCTTAACAGGTCTCCTCTTGAAAATGATTTTTAATCCATATTTCCGAAACGGTTACAGCTATGCCTTTGAAATATTGTTAATAGGGTAATTTTAGCATGCTGGTTATGTTTCTCAAATTAGAAAATTCAAATTTTAGTCAGAGGCGTGACATTTGGGGTGGTAAACGTAACTAAACTGTCATAACATTTTTGTGGGTTCACTTTTAATTTCTTTTCTTTTAAAATCTGAAAATCTGGGTTTTTCTACGTTAAAAAGGTACTCTTGATCTGTATCACTAAGAAGCATCATTTATGAGAAAATTGGCTTTGAAAATATTTTGTCGCGTTATTGCATATGGTAAAATCCAAATGAATGTAGTATTTTTTTCTAGTTGGCTATTTTACATGCAATCGGATTTTATCATCATGCACGTAACGCAACAAAAGATTTTCAAAATCAATTTTCTCATAAACGTTGCATCTTAGCGATACAAATCAAGAGTACCTTTTTTACGTAGAAAAGCCCAGATTTTCAGATTTTAAAAGAAAAAACTTTAAAAGTGGACCCACAAAAATGTTATGACAGTTCAGTTACGTTTACCACCCCAACTGTCACGCCTCTGACTAAAATTTGAATTTTCTAATTTGAGAAACATAATCAGCATGTTAAAATTACCCTATTACCAAAATTTCAAAGGCATAGCTGTAACCGTTTCAGAAATATGGATTAAAAACCATCTTCAGGAGGAGACCTGTTAAGGACTGTAACTCTATTAGGGTGCATTTTTCGACATATGTTTATTAAAGAAACTAGAGGCTATTTTATATGTAGAATGCGCTGTTAAAATCTTTTACACTAATTTTGGGACACCCTGTATAAATATAGAATACATAAATTCAATTAATTTTGTATTCATTTTTAGTATATGTAAAGAGTCATATTATGTAAATTAATACTGCGTTTACCTTAAACTGTACAAGTAAAGCAAAATGGATGTATACAAAATGACTATTTTTGTTTCATTGTTAGTATTGTCTGGTCACTTAAGAAATTGTAATCATTCAAGATAATCGTTTAACAAACATCTACTTAAGAACCTACTATCAAACAACGTCAATTTAACAGGGTCTTAACCGACCGACAGTGGCGGCAAATCATTCACCATTGTTACGATCACGTCCAAAGAGTCTTGGCCTTTAGGTACAACGAGGGTGCCTTGGGACACTTTTCGACTAAAGGAAATTATATTTTAGAAGAAATGAAAACATATTTTTCTTCTAAGAAGTACTCTATCAAGAATGTAGTAACCCACTACGTAAAAAATATTATTTACACGGTGAAAATAAAAAAAAATCAAAACGTATCCAAAATACGGTACTTTTTGACTTACACTCGTTGTAACATGAATTTTGAAATATTCCTTCGTACACCTGAAATCAACCTGTACGCAAAATTCCGCTTTCTATTAAAATAAAAAAACAAAAATATGGACATGTTGTTTACCCAAGTATAGCAAAGGTACGACATCTAATTGCACTGAAGTACCAGGCGATCGGCCCGTGACATTTCCTAAGTTATCAACAAATAACCATGCCCTTCTACTTTGATAACCAACTTGGACCAAGTAGTCTCGAGCGTCATTATCAATTGGCTGTGACGTAAAGATTCTTCTTGGGCCTAAAAATAATAGACGTGATGTTTAACTTGTTTTATTAAATCAATGTATTTCCACTGCAATATTATGGCTAAAGATTTGCGAATATACGGTAACGAACTTAGAAAAAGGCATATTTTTTAAAGACATCTTCACGGGCTAGGATGGTTCCTTGAGCCTTCCAAGTCAACCATTTAACACTCTCAAACGTGAAGCTGGTTTCGTTTAATTCCTATATGTTTTCGTTACTCTATTTTATTTTTGTTTATTCATTGCCATGTTAAACGCCTTTAGTTATTCAAATTTTAGGATGTGCATGCCCAATGTTTAATTAAATTTACATAGATTATTACAAAATAAATTTAGTAACTAGCCAAGGTGCCTGATCTGGAAAATCACCAGAGACATGCGGCCAAGAAGTTTCAAGGGCAAAGAAATGCCAATAATCCCGTGGTTAAAAGGTCTTAATGCATCATTAAATTTCAATACAAAACCTATTTAGAAATGTAAATTAGGTAAGTAATTATTGTTTTTGAATGAATTGCACAAGGAGCCTAGATTAATGGAAACTACTGTCCATGCTGGCTGGAGAGTAAGTAATTCACGTTTATTTAGAAACCCAGCGTTTTCTAAAACTTAACGTGTAGTAAGAAATACTCAGCAACCATATTCTTCGAAAATGCAATTGCTCTATTTAATGCTCTTTCTGAAATGTATTGGAACATCGCATCTCTGGCTGCTGGATTGGAACAAGAGGAGCAGTAAATTATCGCGCCAGATCACCAGATTTTAGTCCAATGGACATTTTCTTGTTTGGACGTATATATAAAGACAAGGGTCCTTGCAACTTTCCATTAAACGTCCTTCGTGTGTGAAATTAATTTAAGAACCGATTGTATTTGTTGAATGAAAGTATCTAAATGGAATTGTTTTTTCGAAAGAGCATGGATATCTCAAATTGAAAATACAGATCGGAGGAAAGATTTTGCAAAAAAGGCATTAAAGTAAAGTTTTAGTGTGGATTATGCGATATGGTGATCGTGGACGATATTCATATGTGCAATAACTCAAAGACACTATAGCTGCAAATTCCAGCTTTACTTCAGCAATAAAGTAATCTTTTATTTTTTTATTTGATAAATAGGTTTCAATCGTTGAATCCCTTAAATACCGCCCTCAAATAGTACTAAAATGTATCCCATCATGCGCAGAAAGCCAACTGTGTTTAGTATATTATTTATTCTTACATAAATAGATAAACAAGTAACTTACCTGACCCCATATTCCAAGTCAGCATGATATATCCCTTGACGAAACTGATAGCCAAATGATCCGAATTAAAATCATGTTGACCATTCTGACCGATGAACACTAACAGAGAGATTTGTTCCATCATCGCTGGAGTGAATCTAAATTTGATTTCCATTTTTTGGGATATCCCTTCTGGCAGTGGATAAGCGATAAATGAAGACAACCCTCTGACAGTTGATGAGAAATGTGGCTCTGTTATTTTTAGGTCTGAAATATATTTTGTTACATAATGCTTTCGAAAAAGGTCGCTTAATATGAAAAGCATTTAATTATTAATCTCCTCGAAGAAACTTATTCAAATTAATTAGGATTAATAAGTTACCATTTTCACAAAAATGTCCATGCTTGCCGTAGGGACATAGGCAGATATAACCGCTACTGGAAAATGGAATGCACGTGCCTCCAAATAAGCAGGGATTATTATCGCAGATTGATATTTCACACATCTTACCTAAAAATCTTTAAACAAAGTATTAAAGTTAGACTTATTTTTAACTGAGTAGTTCATTGGTTGTATGAGGTAACATGTTTGGTGCAAGGATAGACATGATACCAGTTTATATGTTATACAAAGCACCACTTATTGCCAGTCAAGATTATGACATTGAAACATGCAACTTAACGAAGAAGAGTTCGAAAATAATAACATTCGCCGACAAAATTTGAATACACTCGGTATTATAAAACCCACTTTTACATGTGAACCTTCGAGAAGCAGGTAACGGCACCCTTATTTATGTCTATTTTTAATAATATGTTTTTAATGTGTGAGATCCAAATTTTAACAGTTTCTTGTCACACCCACACATCAAATGGATCCTTTTTCATATAAAAAGTCCGCAGCAAGAACGAAAGAGGATTAAAAATCCACTCGTTTTGGCTAGAGCCTGGTCCAGTTCCACTCACCAAGGCTTGAGACTATTTGTTTTCCATTCAAATTTCCACATATTCTGCCATCCATTCGCTCCAGCCAGAGACGAGTTTCTCCCACACCGTGTATAGTTTCTCAATTATACCGGAAATTGAGCATCTCTGTAATTTTCCTGAGCCAAATGAAATTAAGAACAAATCCTAAGATTAATCCATTTATTATTTATAATACAAACAGGTAAATTCTTTGGTTTCACTTAAATTCTTTGCGATTTTAAAACCTAGTGTTTTAGGGTGATGAGGTTCTCGTAAGTTGTGCGGTTTTGATTAGGTTTCGGGCTGGGAGGTGATTGTGGCCAAATATGTTCAAGTAAACCTTAATCCTCTTATCTCCGAATAACAATCGAATAACAAGTTGGGCTAATGAAGGTAAGATCCTTAAAGAATACAAAATACACCATACTATTAAACAACGTCAATTTAACAGGGTCTTAAACGACAGTGGCGATAAATCATTCTCACAATTGTTACGATCACGTCCAAAAAGACTCGAGTGTGCCCTGGGGCAGGGGCGTTTCAATGTTAACCTCGTCGAATATAAAAAAATCATGTTCGTTTCATCTTTTGATACAGTTGAAATTGATGCATTGTATCATAAACACAGAAATAAAACAGCGTGTCCTTGGAAGTTCCTTCCTTAAGGGAAACGTTTTATTTTTAATTTTACGAAAGAAAATCACTCTTCATAAAAAGTTCTGCTTTATGAGAAAATGACATTAAAAAGGATAAAATTTCAATGAAGGATTCCACAATATTCTTCACTTTTTCCCAGTGATCTTTGAAATGGTCAGTGCCAAAGCAAAAATCTAAAATCTCAGTCACTATAATAGATTTTAAACAGTCCAAGAATTGGAAAAATCTGTTTATTCTTAATGATTTAATTATATAGCACCTACTTCTAAGGTAATTATGCTCATCAACGAATGGTTTAAAGACATTTTCTTGGATACAATTACAAGTAATGACAGGATAAAATAATTTAAGCCCATTGCATGATAATGGTGTAATTGGTAGTGCACAAATTTTCATTTGTGATGCAAACTACCTACTGCGTGAGACTCGAGATGATATTTGCATTCAGTCTCGTCTTATCTCATGGCAAACATACAGATGGTCCCGTCTCGAAAATAAATATATAACATGGGTCTTTTTGCTACTTTCCTTTGCAAATTTGAAAAACAAAAATATTAATCGATTTGCTTTGGATGCCTGGACGATTTTTAGGCACCTCAAGCTTGTAGATGACTTTTAAATTAACTTTTAGCGCTTACCCGTTTCTGCAATGACATCTCCAAATATCTCCTTTTGAACTGCATGAAGCGCCATTTTTACATGGATTCGACAGGCAGGCTAGTGAAGAACACTCTGAAATTTCATATCCGTCATCTGCGTCCTTATATATATAAACGTTCCTTCCTGAAATCTGCATACAATTTTACGTTAAATTTAAATTTGAGGTTTTAAATTAAAATACTTTCTTTAGTATCAAAATTTCAGTTAGAAGATAAACCGCTATCTTATGGTTTAAAAATATACATCTGTTGTAGTATCGATCTTGGTCGATTTTCTAAACAAACAGAGACTGCACATAAGCAGTATAAATTTCCATAGGGGCTAGTTCTAAAGTGAATTTGAAAATAAAACAAAAACCTTTAGCATTATATGAATATTTTAATACGTTATTTGACTCGAAAACAACGTAAAGCTCGTAAATAAACAAATGTAAACATTTAAAGTAATTAATGCTGACGGTGCTAGAATATAGACAATTTCTGTCAGTCCTAGGTATCGACTTCACACCATATCAAAATAACAATACTTATAAAGACTAAAGAACTGCATAAACAATTATAATCATAACAAAAAATACGGTTATATATACAACCTTGCAGCTAAACACAGTTAAATGTTTGTTAAAGTTCCTACGGAACCACTCAGTGTGAGCTTGATTAACTGAGATAACGCTGAGATGAAATACTGTAATATACAAGCAATAATAAAATGATAAATAGTACCTTAATGTCCACAATAAGCTACTATATACAATATATTCACCAATTGATGAACAACGTGCAAACGTTGAGCAGTCTATCTTCAAACACATGGAAAGTCATTTAAAAACACTTACTAAGTCTCTCCTTAGCTTCTATATACAATGTATTTCTTGCAATTAAGAATGACTCAAGTTGAAGTGAATTAAGAATATGCAGTAATATGCACAAATAATCTCGGTTGGTAGCGCAATGGCGTCGAGAGTTTCTTTTGCCATGCAGAGTAATTTGCACTGGAAAACATCTCATTGAGTGTGTAAGAGAAAACTTCAATTTAAGAAGAGAGCATGAGAGAGATGGTTTTGCAGAAATGCGGTTTTAATACACGCAACGAAATGGATTATAAAACACGCTATGCTGATCGCATAGGTAGGCTACACTCCGAAAAATGGGAATAGCACTTATGGGAAACTTTATATTATAATAAAGCAGAGAGAATACTGGCCGAGTACCAAAAACGTTTACTTTTCGACTTTTGAGAGAGTCACTGTAAAATAGTGAGTTTACTTACATGGCCGCGTGCCACAGGGAACGCTTACTCTAGCGACTTACTTGTGAGAGAGTCAGGGAACAAGTCTTCTATGGCCGAGTGCCACGGGGAGCGCGTACTATCGCGACTTACTTGTGAGAGAGTCGGGGATTAAGTCTTTTCAAGGACGCATTCTTTCTCCCTTAGCGCGTGAACTTACCTCCCACTCCTGAAATATACCTTCCGTAGAGGGCAACTATTGTCAACATAGAGAAGTTATACAAAAACTTAACATTACCGGGTGCCTAAATAAAAATTATGAATTTTAACACAAACCTAGTCGAAATCCGCTTACTAGTTTTTCAAAATTCGATTATTATAGATCGGAATTTTAAGGACGTTAAATTGGCTGTTTCCGGTAGTTTCTGTAGGAACCACTGCGATTGGTCGGATGCGCTTCTGTTTATAGCTGACCCTAGCTTGTGTTTTGAAATAAGTGGATTGTATGGTTCGAAGCAGTTCTGCTTCTAGTTAACTAATGATGAATAAACGTTGTGACAAGAGATGGCGCTAAGAGTGTCGCCACGAGTTTTTTAAAGGGCATTGTTTGGAATGCGATACACAGTGGCGTGGATTATGAATATAATACGAATTAAATAGCTAGATTTGAAAACATGTTCAAATGGTTTTTGAACAACATCAGTTAGTTGCTTTCCTCTTCCCAGTTTTTTTGATCTTTCAAATGATCAGCTTTCAATTTTTGAAGTTAAAAGTTCTTTTGGTGCGATCAGCACATATTTTCCAGGTCAGGGAATGAAACTGAGCCGCCACACGCGACGCCTGATGATCGGCTATTGCTCATTCGTGTAAAGTCAAATTAAATCAATATATTTCATGTTGACATGCAAAAAAAATGTTTGCACTCGTCGACAAATAAGGGCATGCAAAAAGCACAAAAACCTACTAGAATTGATAAACATATTAAAATCATAAAATATAAGTTGCATTAACTGACTTAATATTAAATATTAAAATCTCGCCAACAATGAGACTCGCGTAAAATATTGATGTAAAAGGAACCCTCAAGTAAAAAAGACCATCGCGGGAAATTGCGCCTCAGCGCAATTTCCCGTTTGATTCTCCCGCCGCGTCGGTAGGAAAAATTAGATATTAGTGCCTTACAAACACTCAACCGTGATGCATCGATCCAGTCATCGCTCTGCATGAATTTGGCGCCAAGTACATCTACCCAGTTGTAGCTGTAGACAAATCAATTCCGGTACTCAAAGTTCGAATCAACTGTTCGAAGTATTATCTATATCCTTGGCAAAGGTAAATTGAAAGAATCGAATAAGACAAAAATTACAAGGTATTTTGTGTGAACGGAAAGGCAATTAGTGGAAAAAGAAGGTTCAGTTAAATTCAGCAAAGAAAGAAGTTATCTAGTTCATTTTAGACTTAAATAATCCAGAAGTTTTGTTGGACATTCAATAATAGTTAACCGTATGTACAGTACCTATTCAACTTTATGTGTGAAAGAATGAATGGTTGAAAGTAGTTAGAAATCATTGTATATATTTATCATATTTGATGCAAATTAATTCTTGCATTATTAAAGTGTGTAATACCTAAAATACATGTTTCAATTCACACCCTATGAATAAAACCCCCACCACCCTAATTTAATACAGTCCACTAATTAAAGTGGTTAATTATGAAATTAATTACCACCCCCCACCTTTGTGGTCATATACAATTATTTTTTAAATAATTGTTTATACCGACTGTAACTGCTGCAGCAGACGACACTCCGCCCATTCGCACAGTCTGATAACTGTCTCCAAGATCATGGTCGATCAGGCCGAGGCTATTTTCGTTGATGTTATAATATATGAGCTTGGGGAGTAGGAAGCCATGTGTGACTCAGTCAAAAGTCTTACTCAAACCACAGAAAAAAGATCAAAAATAATGATGCTCCTCAAGAGCCTCCAAAATTCATTCGGTGAGCTCCAGAACGCCTACTGCTGTGTTTCTTTTTCTCCTACAACCACTCTGGGTCTGACAGAAAAGGTTTGTGCGCTCAAAAACCTCACTAGTTGATTAGCCATGCCCTTTTCATAATTTTCGATATTGTAGGTAGTAAAGACATTGGTCTATAGTAGGAGACAAGAGCTGGGATTCCCTGCCTTTTTAAAGATAGGCATGACTATAGCTCTTTTAAGCACTTTAGGGAATATACCAGCACGGATGCTTTGATTTATAAGTTTAGCAAGAGGATATATAACGAGATTCTTTACAGGCTTAATGAGGCCAAAGATATCTGGACTTTATTATATTTTAATTGGTTTAAGATATTCCTAATCACTACAAAAAAGCAAATGCTTCATCTCGGATGGACAACCGCTGCAGATGATGCAGAGGATCGATACAAGCTCGAGGCAGGTTTTTGATGTGTAAACATCTTACGCGGCGGTATGAGGGTAAATCTCGGCAAGCAGATGGGGACGGAAATGAGTAAACGGCTGTGACATCATAACCATGCGCAGTGATTTTACGAGGGCTGTGCTGTGCATGTCGATGTAGGATATGTTTACACATGAGTATCTCGAGAACTAGCAGACTCGCTCATTTTTTTTTTTAATTAAATGACTTCTACTTTAACAAAAGAAGTAATTAAAATATTGAGGGGAAATATGCCTGTAATTTTTTTTGTTTTTTTTTGCCAATACCTCTATTTTTGTTTATAATATTCCACATACATGTTTGCGAATTCTGCTTTGATACGCGATAAATGTGGAAAAAATAATTAATTTTGATAAAATTTACTGGACACATTCTTTTTGACAGTCTTCTGAACCCTATTGAAATTGGTGAGAATCGGAAATTAGCGAGTATTTTTTTGAGCGTGTATATTTTTGAAAAAGGAGTCACTTCTATCGCCGAAAAAGTTCAGTTTCAGTTTTTACCTCTGTCGTGTGGTCCTAAGCACACACCGTTTTTTTAGATGTAAAACTTGTAATTTTGGCATAGTTTCTGCATCGATTGGGAATCATCAGCGTGCTGCTTATTTTCTTTTATTGTATCAAATTGCATATTAATATTTGCTCATTTTTAACAATAAAATTGTGAACTGTATAGGTTTGCTTTACTAGTAATCTTGTTAATTAGTTATTAATTTTCGGAAGCATGAATGTTTTGAATTCTGAATTAAAATCACCTGACGACGTTGCTAGTTGTTACAACAAAATAATATAAAAAGGGTTACATTTGGGTTTATGTGTACTTAGTTCTAAACTTCCATATATATTACCTGTAAATTAGACATGCATCCTATAAATCCTCCTGAAGGTACGTTGTCGAAAAGGATATCGTTTGGAATCCCTCCTAAGTGTAACCAAGCAGTAGATCTTGAAAACTTATCCATTTTAGCCATTTGGTCGCCAGTCATAGACAGGGTATTGTTTACTTTGATTAAGGCATCGCAATGTTTGAAATCTTTTGAAAAGTCTAGGCTACAAAAACGGATAACAATAAAACTTAAAAAAAAAACATTAGTTCAAGATGTTTCCTTAAATTATAGATCGTGGGAGAAACAACGGCTCAAAGCCTTAATCTCCTTCAGCAGTTTTCGGAATTCTTACTATAGATCCTTTAACCTACCTATATTAGCTTCAAAATATGCCAGATTCAATTTGGAATAATTAAACCTAAATTTATTTTCCTTAACCCCTTCGATCCCAGAGCTAAATAACTATGTGAATGTTATTTTCAGACTGTTTTCTCCCAAAAATTTTTAGCTTTTTATACCATGTTTCAAGGCTTGTTATTTTGTTTTTCTCCTCGAAAAATCTGCACTCTGCACGTGTCCAGCTATTAAAATGTTTTTACTAAGAACACTTTAAATTCCCAAGTCGTCGAAATTTTTGATGTGGCAATTAGCGTTTTAACATGTTTTGTAAATTTCAAGTACATGTTCATGTTCCAAATTAGGATAATTAAATTTGGTTATTCCAGTTTACATGATTGTTGCATTCCGATTCCAGGTCTTTGCTCGCTACAGATTCTTAATAGAAACGCCCCGGGCCAAGGTTTTCTTTTTAGAGCAAAGTGCTGGGGGGACTTGGGTAATATTCTTTCTAGTTAGTTCATCTAGCTTCGCGTTATAATGCAGTCGAAAAAAAAAATAATTAAAAGTTCGTCTGCACTTCGAGACTTATTCCGGTTCTGGTGAATTTAAACACAATGCCATTTATTTGGAATATATTCCAATAGTACGTTATTTTATTTTAATAAGGCATATGATAGGTGTATTGTTGTACATTTTCCTACATTTTTAGGCAAAATAATTTAATTTTAGAAGCGGTTACTAACTCCGGTTCATTACACAGGAAATCGCCGAACCTTTTGACTAGAAACCACGATCCGAAAATGTCGGCTTGTGAATTTTTCGGGATATTTTATGGTAACACCTATGTGACCTAACATTCTATTTGAGATAACGCAGTGACATATTTATGCGGCAGAGGTGTGGTAAAGAGGCTAAATTTAATATCGCCGTATATAGACTGGTACTAGCCTTTAGGCTGGTACTTTAGTACCAAATAACCTCAAACGTATATATACGGCACTGGGACTCAGCGCACTTTCAGTAATTGTCACATAAATGCGGCGATGGGACCGAAAGGGTTAAGTAAGAATCAACTTTCAGAGAATAGAGTCATTACAATAATAGTGTAGTACTTAAGAAACTTACTTAGCCTTAATATTCATGGCTATGCCATTGTTAACGGGAACTTTAAGTTCACTCAGCAACATTGTCTGGTATCCACAAGAAAATTTAAACACTAAAAATCCGTTTTCAACGTATAAAGCCATATACGTCTTGTCGAGATGAGCGTGAAAGAGGAGTCCGGTGGACGATAAAGTTTTCGCCTCGAATTCTATTGAAATATTCTGGTTTTCCGGCAAACGATGGGACAGGTAGCTGTTGCCACTGAACGCTGCATTTTTGATGCCTAATTTGGTTTCGCAATATTTGCCTTCTGAGTCAAACGGGCAAATACACTGAAAAGGAGAATAATTATAGCATATTTTGTAAAATTGAAGCAGCATGCAAATACTTTTAAACAACAAATGAAGATAGCTTTCTTATTTATTGCAGAATCATTAGAGATAACTTTATTCAAAAGGAAATCGTGTGGTAGGGGGTTGAACTATGTTTGAAGGAAGATAATCCTTGCACTAAGTGTAAATATTTTTTAGGAAGAGATTGAATAGGTAAAATCTGTGTTAATCTATTTCCCATCTTGTGCCATTCATGTTTGATTTTAAAGGTATTATTGCAATTAGGAAAGAAACTATGTTTCAATTTCGCCTTTTATATGCTTCTTAATGAAATAAAGATATTTTATCTCGACTTGCATGCCTTTCAACATTCGCACTCCCCTCGAAATTGGAAGCTCCTTTAATAGCAGATGCGTTAAGCATAAGAGAGATTATGCTCTGTTGGAACCCTTTCCGTGTTTTGGGGTCCTTTGGGATGGCACTGCTGATACTTCCGATCTTGGAGGTTTGATATGAAGTTCCGAACAATTCATCCCCGGTCGAAAGCATAACAGATATCTGAATGGGTTTGTAAAGGTTTTTAGTCAGCCCTAACTTCTAGATATTTCTTTAAAGGCTTTTCGACACAACTCAACAGTTGATAAAATTATTATTGGTACTGTTTCGACTTGATTCAACTATCACCATATCGTCACTCTCGGTACTTGGAAATCTTCTCGGCATTCTTTTCGAGCAGATTTTGGGAACTGGGCACTGGTACTTCTACAAAGGTTGCAACATGGGAATATTTGTTTACGAGGGATGATATCTGATATATTCGCCTCACCGTCTAGTCAGTTAAGGTTGTACGATCCGAGTAGAGTTGGAAATCACAGTTTCCCGGAACTATTGAAGTTTATATTTTTAATATGGAACCGGATCCTGGGGGAGAAGTCTCAGAAGGCTGGCTAAGCCCTGGTAAATAATCTTGGCAACATAACCGTGTCATCCTCATATTTCATTGCAGAGAAAAGCTGATATCCTGCAGTACCGTGTTGTATGGACTCTGTTGTTTTGCATCCATATCTCCACATAAAACTTTCTATTTGGGAATCTTTGACAATATGTTTCAGATAGTTTCTTGATGAAACCACTCGATCCTGAATTGCCAGTAATAAACCTTCCGTTTCTGAGAACAATCTTCCTGAGGCCACCCAATGGTTCGACGCACTTCTGTCCACATGTTCCTGTATAATCTCATTCGAATGCTTCCCATCAAGCTGCAATCTTTCTTCCCTCGTCAAAAGCTCTGGTTTGGGATACTCGTACTGTTACATATGCAGGAAGCAGGTGAGTCTTCTCATCAGCGATACATAATTCTGTAAAGTTCCGACTTTTTAATTTGGTTAATAAGTTATTTCGCAAATTAGAAATCAGATGATCTAACAGTTTCGCAACGTCTGCTAGTCCTCTTCCTCCGAAGAGTTGTTCTTTCCAGGTTCTTCTTTTAAGGTTCATAATTTGGATTGGATATCGGTTTTACTTCAGGACACAATACCAGAAGAATATCCAAGCACAGAGCCTGCGTAATTGTTGATTGCTCTATAAAGGCTTTTGCTGTTCAGTTACGTTTTTAATAGTTGTTTAACCCTCCTTTCGAATGCAGATGCCATTTCCTTTTTCATCATCTGATGATTAATATTTCGTGATTGCTTCATTCCCATCGATTTCGCCCTCTTGCATCGAATCAATTGCCTCTGGCATAACACTTATCAATTCCAAACTGCGTCTGAATTCTTTTTGAAATGTATTTTTATAATCTGTAATATTTAATCCAGCTGTTTCGTCATGATGAAATTTGGTTGAAAAAATACCCATAATATACCATTTTCCAGAAATGGAAATCTTGGTTATCCAGATTTTCGAAAGCAGGTTACTGAAAATAAAAAGATTGCCAACACCTATTGTAACAAAGGTCAAATTTTCACATAGTCTTGCATTTGATAGAGAATTTTGTGTGCAAGTATATTAAAAATTGTAAGTGCTTGCAGAAATTAGGTCGCATCATGTGATGTCCCATAAACTTAGGCCTACCTTATGCCATTCTCCAGTAAAGATACACGTTCCTCCATTTCTGCATCTTTTGTCAGGTAGAGTACAATCCACACTGGCAATAGTGGTGGGCAATGAAGTTACGAAAGTTGTAGTCAACTCAGGCAAAGTTGTTGGTTCTGTTGTAGCTAAATGATAGAGAACACAATTAAATCAAAAGTTTCAAAAGGTTGTCAAGAGGTTTATCGGTGGCGGTTTTAAATCCAATCCCGAGAGTTAGTGAACATCGAAATATTAATTTAATATTTTAAAATTGTAGGTGTCTTCCTCCCTCTCGTAAAAATCACCCTCATAATATAATATAATAAGAGGAAAGCTATTAGTTAATTACAGTATTTACCTATGATGCAAAATATTAATAAACTAATAAATCATTTACAAGTTAAGCATATATATCTGAAACAATAGATTTCCCTGTAATTATATTTATTTGATTGGGATTATTGTGAAATTCACGTGCACTATTTAGAAATACGACGTCAGCGACTCATTCTTCAACTTAAATGATTGAAATGAAAATTGGAAATTACAACGTCGGTTTACTCTGGTCAGAAAAAATATCGATTTAATTTCTACTTACTTGTTGTAGATCTGTCGGTAGAAATCGTATGATCTGTCAAGGGGTGATCGGTGAAAAATGTAGTGACAGCAGGCAATACTGTTGTTGTAGATAATTCTTCAGGAAATGTTCTATTAGATTCTCTGCCCTTATCTGTTGTTTGTATAATAATTTCCGCTGTAGTTGTCGAGGGTAAAGTAGAAGTCACTGATGTTGTTCCAGAAACGCTTATAGTAGTAGTAGTAGCATCGGTAGCAGGCATAATGGTAACATTTTGAGGTGTAGTGTGATCAATTTCAGATATAGTCGAGAATTCCGTGGTGGTTGTAGAAGGTAGTTCGGTGATAAAGGAAGTCCCAATTGTTTCGTTGGGAGTAGTTGTATACTCAACGGTAGTTGGCTGAGTCGAATATACCGTAAATTCTGTAGGCTGATTTGAAGTCGTTTCAGAAGGAGTACTTGTGACTTCCGAGGAAGATAATTCTGTAGTCGTTAGATCGCCCAAATCAGTTGATACCAGTGTTGTAGCAATAGACGCACTTTCAGTTGTAGTTGTATAAATTGACGATGAGGTCTCTAAAAATAATATTATTTGTTTTACACAAAGTATGTGTCTAAGTATAGTGGAGCTCAATTAATTCCATACAGCACGAGTTGAACCAGTAGTTCTCAAACTACTTGAAAATTATTGATGATGTATAAAATATAAAATAAATACCCATTTCAGTCGTAATCGATGTTTGCTCAGTAGAACCATCAGTCCACCCACCATTACTAGTAGAAAACATGTCAGGTAGTTTTGTTGACATCTCTGTAAAGGTATCAACAGTTGTGGCATTGAAGAAAATTACTTCTGTAACCTGGGTTATAGGTATTGATAGCTCCGTTGTTATTTCGGACGATGTTGGCATGGCAGTGGTTGAAGAGCTAGAAATCTCTGATTCAATAGGTGTAGTTATAGTACTGGATACGGAAGTAAATATGGTCGATGTCGCGATAGGCAAAGTTTGAGTAATGCAGTAAGGAACTGTCGAAGTTTCAGTACTTTGGGTAGTCTTATTTGGCACTTGTGTTATGGTCGTAACAGTTCCTGGTTCAGTTGTAGTCTCTTTAGAAGTACCTGAAACTGCAGAGTAAATTTATTACGAATTCTTATACTTTCTTCGTAGAATATTCTTGTTTTCATTATAATTTCCATAGGACGTAGAACATCTTAGTGGTAAAAAAATTTAAATGGAAAGAATAAATTATGAAATATATAATGAAGAAAAAAAATATTAAAATATTAGAGAAACAATAAAAATGGTATTTAGGATTTTGATGGAAGGATACGGAGCAAAAAAAATCTAAATTATCCTAAAGAAACTCATCCCCAGCTACATGAATTTGGCTATCAATTTATTAGGAAAAACTTTACACAATTCTACTGGCAAAAATGTATTACTGAAGAGTGAACAAGTATTTGTTTATAAAAAAGTAACATTTTCCCCTTGTTATATGGGAGTGAACCCTGATGTGATCGACGACAAAATGATGATGTGTTCTGATAAAGATATAGGTTGAGATCACTATGATAATTCTCTGTTTAAATATATTCTTACAGAAGCTAAACTAAGGTTAAAATAGTTTAACAGGTTTAGATCAACTTACATAAAAACGGCGTTGTAGATTCAGTCTCAAAAGTAGTGGTAGTTGTTGAGTTTGGATAATAAACAGTCGTTGTAGTGGGTGATATGTAGTTGCAGTCTAGTTGATTATCAGGTAGCATAAGGCACTCGCAAAATACTCCAGTTATATTGGGCGGACAGGAGCATGTGAAATTGTCTACACCATCAATGCAGGTTCCTCCATTTGAACACCTAAACATAAGGGTAATATGAATTTGAATTACTTATGACAATTTTTAATACAACTGGCCATTTGAATTAAGAATTATTGAGCTTGTGGTTGGTGAGGGATTCACATGAATGCATGCAGTATAAGGCGAAAACAATTTCATCGAAAATATTACATAATGGTTGACAGTTTCGTGTTTTTCTTCAGGTCTTCTTGGATCTTTTTGCATGCCCTTCAATCCATTTTTAAACTGCAGACTTCTTTATAGTGAAGAATCTGTATTATAAACTAAGTCCTGTAATTGTTGCGCAGACAGAAAAAATCTGTTTTTGTTATCTAAGCGCATGTAATAGTTGACATTGTCGAGGATGTGAGTGTCGTTTTCGTCACTTGGTTTACTCTGAAATATCTCACAATTCAAATTCAAAATTCAAATTATTTATCGGTAAATACAAAGTATTCTTATTTATGTCAGATAAAAAAAATAAAATGCTCAAGAGTTACCTTCTAAAAAGGCTGTAGGTACTCAAGAGTTACTAAAATTTGATATTTTACATGCGCATATTTTCACAGCACATTTTCCGACTGTAGGAATTCCTCATTACTGTAGTAAGCCTTAGTCAGCAAATGGTCTTTCATAGTTTTGCAGAATTTTATATCAGAGAGAAGTCTCACATGCCTGGGCAATTTGTTGCATAGCATCGGAGCATAGTAATTTACGGATATCCGTGATCTGCCCAACCTGTGAAAATCCACCCTGACATCATCAGCTTGATTTGTCCGATAATTACGGAAAAAATCATTAGTCATTTGGTCTACATGGAACTCAAAAGTTACTCCCAGGAACCTGACACCCTCAGGATTCTATCCTCCCCCCCCAATATTACGTAGTCCCAAGGTCGCCATACTCATGGTCTTCAATTCATTCATGAATACTTTGTTCGCATGAAGTCAGTCAACACTTTAGATCATCCAACTTTGAGTCCATACATTCTCTCAGTCTCTCCTGATTTTCATCTCTCCTATAATCAGTGATGTGTCATCAGCACGGAAAAGCAATAGATTCAGTACAGAGCCCTGCGGCACACCATGCTCAAGCTCTGCTCAGTTCTCAGAAATCCTGCCATTATAAAAAGTTTTCTGTTGCCTACCCCCAAGATAAGTACCCAGCAAGTTCACACTCCCAGCATCAACACCATAGTGAGACAACTTTTGCAACACAATCCCCTGGGACACGCAGTCGATCACAGAATGTAGCACTGACATACTCTCTTCCCTCGAACGCCTTCGCCACATATTCAAGGAGGTTCAGCACGGCCAGTATGGTTGATTTGTTTGGTAAAAATCCAAACTAACTGTCAAGGAGTTCAGGCTCTGTTAACCCAGTGTCACGGCACATATAACAACGTGCCGTGCCAGTGTCATGAGTGATTACAACATTAGTTTCTTTACTTTCTTCATATGCCCTATAAAATTTAAATATCGGATATCGTTCTAAATCCCTGATATAGAAAATGTCATCGCTCTTATGCGCAAAAAGTTAAAGTAACTTTCTTGTAAATGGAAACATTCTCAAGCCGATAAATATACTTGCTGGATATTGTTTGTAATGAAAATGCACCGGTCCCAAGCTGAAACCATTTGAATTACGAAGCGTAGAGCCCAAAATTTGTATTGCCTAACTTACATATGATTTTCTAATGAAAACTTTGTAGGATCTGTACAATACTGATACTGAGCGCAATGATATGCACGCCCAAATTTCATTAGAAGTATCGCTTTACTCCGCTCAATTCCAGTACTGCAGATTCAGATCATAATGCTGGTTTAAATCGCACTCAAATACCTATTTGATAATATTCATTAACTTAAGGTAGACCACCGGTTGAAAGAAATATTTAGTCTCCTGGTCATAGATTGTTGAGTTGATGGATACATCTTAGACACGCGGGAGTTCCTCATGGCGCAATACTTTCACCAATTCTGTTCCTTATATAAATTCATGACCTGCTAACCAAAACCAATAATACTGTTTACAGTTTTGCAGACAGTACCCGTGTCTCCCAATTTAGATCAGAAAAACCGTTACCAGCAGACAGGAGCAAATTACATCAATTAATCAAGATCTGGACAAAGTTCGAGCTTGGGGCGACAGGAATTTGGTCCAGTTCAATGCCAAAAAAACTCAAGCAGCCACGTTTACCAAGAAAGCTAATACAACGGGCCCTGATATCATTATAGCAGGATCGACCATTCCTTCATTCTCGTCAATCAGACTACTGGGTGTCTCGGTCAACAGCAATATATCATTGCATTACCAAGTTGCTAACATCGTAAAACCTGCCTCACAGAAGCTTGGTGTGCTCTTGCAAGGTGCAAATAAGACTGTACCTAGACCATTGTTCACACATCTGGGATGCCGTACCTAAGCACAACCTAAAGCTGCTGTATTCTATTCAGAAGAGAGCTGTGCGTCTCGTCGGCAACCTGGAGTTGACCCGGGATCTGGATAATCTAGAACACCGCAGACATGTGGCCGAAATCTCCCTGCCCCCAGCAACGCCTGTCAGACAATTAGAGCGCACACGCTCGTCATACAACTGGAAACACCTAGAGCGTTGCTTTACATAGACTCCTTTTTGGTGCACTGCATCACAACGGAACTCACTCCCAGAACATCTGTTTCCCCCTAACATCTTCGCACACACACCACTCGTCGAGTGCCATAGGATCTCCTTTTAGTGTATGTGCCACTGCCATAAGAAACACAAATAGGGAAGATCAGCATATGATAACTACCCTCTTAGTCTTTGAAGTTACTACGTGGTAATACATACTGTATCCAAGTTCTCAGTTTAAGATTTTAAAAAATGTAATAAGGTTGGCACTGAAACTCAGAGCAGCTTTCCTTGGAAAGATCAAATCGATCAGTCTGCGTAATACATATTGATCTACCGTATGGCCATTGAAGATCCTATCTTTAACTTGTATGAAATAAATAATTAAACTGCTAAGGGTATTACTATCGTTAAAAACCATGTTGCTTTTAGGATAATATAGTTATACTTACTTTGGTCCCAACTGACACTCGTCATATTGTAATTGGCACAAATCCCCGTGAAAATCCGGCACGCAATAACATACTGAAAGGTTGTCTTCAGTCAAGCAGAGGGCACCGTTTCTACAAGGGTTCATGTCGCATATCGTGATTAATTCTTCGCAATTTCTGCCAGTATATCCTGGAAAGAAAAATTTGATTTTATTTATTAAAGTATTCAAAGAGATATAGTCAGCTTACCGAAAAGGCAAGCGCATTCATAGGTTGCGTGAAAGTCAATACATATGGCTCCATTTTGACAAGGAGCTGACATACACTCATCTGTTTCTATGTCGCAGAGAAATCCTTCCCATCCTGGAAATATTGAAAGAACGAATTTTTTGATGAAACGATTGATACAAATATGGACTATATTAGAAAAATAGACAGAATTTTGTAGATTTCAAATATTGCAAATATATATGTGTTATAATAATTGCTGGAATTCGAATTTCATTCGTTAAAACAGCTGAAGAAATCTGGTCATTTTTTAGCTGCGCACTAGTTTTCGTAAATCAGCTACAACTAGCAACTATCATGCAAGTTGAATGATTTACTAATTGAGACATGCAAACGCTATTGCTTACCAGGTTGGCAACTACAAGAAAATGTATCACCTGGACCCTCTTCACATATTCCCCCATTGAAACATCTGGCCTCTTCGGTGGTGTTACATACCGCTATGTCCAGTTCACAGTGGATTCCAGAATAACCTTAAAATTTCGTTATAATTTCTTTACATTTTGTTAATTCTGATTAGTGACATAATCATCAGACTGCTTCCAAATTATATGCATTCAGTATTAGTTAATGTGTATGGGGAAAGAGTTAAAGCTACTAATTCTGGTGCTGTATATACGACTTACCTGAAAGACACTGGCAGACATAACCATTAGGACCGTCAACACATGTGCCATTGTTCCAACATGGATTACTCTCGCATTCGTTAAAGTCTTCCTCGCAAAGATCACCTTTAATAAAACAAGAAGTTTAACTTAAAAAAAATTATTTTTTAATTTACCACTCTTAAGGGAAAAATGATTAAAATTTAAAATTCCCAAATCATGAACCGATTTATTGTCGACACAACCGTTTTCAGAATTGTGAAATATTCTAAAGAATAGAATGAGATAAAAATCGTCCTAAAACTGGAGGACCAAAATCATCATCAAATGAAACAAATTTCCTTCTGTTCGGAGTTGTCTAGAAGATTTTTTGCTCTAATTCCATTCGCTCCATGTTATCATACTCGTGCTCCCTCTGATTTAACCTTAATTCTTTACTCCACGCATGCGCTATAAGTTTCACATCGAGAAGCCCAGCAGGCTACTCCATCCGCTCAATGTTATTCTCTCTCAAAATTTCTTCTACAATTCACGCTCTATGTGGACGAGCCTTCAAGTCTTATTTTGACAATAATATAAACGATCGACAACCAACAACAACGAAATATCATTATCACTGGATCTTAAAAGACACAAGCTTCGAAGGCAGGAACACACAATTCAGCACAATTTTGGATATACCGCATTACTTTCTTTTCTATGTTGTAATTGTTGTACCCTGGAAAATTCAAAAGGCAGATATTCAGTATAATGCTAGGTGTACTTGAATACAAAATTGTTTGATTATCTATAGAAATATTATTATTAATGAAGTTATTGAGAGGTTGTCCTAGGGAAAAAAATATTTGTTTAGTCAGAAAGCTTTAATTGATAAACTGACAAAAACGTCTTGAGATATTGGCTTGGAGTTCAACAAACAAGGACTGAAGCAAATGCAACAGCATAAACTCTTTCAAGATTTTGACTTCTTCTTTTCAGCCTTGTATACAATCCGCAAACATAGTTGTTAGCGCAAAGCAACACCTTGACCTGAGACCTCAATGAAGCGACTTTTCAAGATCTGAGAATTTCAACCGCCAATCCGTTTTCAAAACATGAAAATTTAAGAATAATGCTAAAATTGATTTTTTTTGGAAAAAGAAGCTTAGTTGGAAAACGCCCCCTGGAACACCACAGCTTTCAACCTTGCCAGTGCAACGTACCCTAGCCGGAATGCCGGAAAGCACTCTCCTGGCAGGAATATTAAACTCTTAATAAAAATTCTGCTAGTTT
>MU182856.1:256244-289210 GCA_016904865.1 Pissodes strobi
AACACTGGAAATATAGGCAATACACAGCCGAAAATCTTTTTTTTTTTCATTTTGGGCATACCTTGAATTAGTGTGGGTGAGTTTTGTTTGGTTGCGCCCCCGGAGCGAGCGTAGGGCCATGCGCGAATTGAAATATTAGTAGAACCAAAAAAAAATAGTCAACTGCAACGGGAACGTGGAGCTCTTTTTCCCTCTTCTTGTTACGCCACTGGAATATTTATGAAAATAGCACATATTTTTAACAAAATTTGCCTTTGCAAACCGAATATTTTCCATTTTTTACACTTTTTTTTTACCCCACCCAACACCCCTACTCACTCCACTGTCCCGCGAGACAGTTGATTACTATTAGGTTTCCGCCTATAAAAAAATTACTAAAAATGACGTAGAAACACTCAATTTATGTGTTTCCACGTGTATTTCTGAGGAAAAAACTGTAAGACGACAAAATCGGCCTGACACCAACTAAAAAGTTACCGCTTTTTTTGTTAATTGTTGTAGTGTGCTAAAACTGTGAATATATTTTGTCCAGTGTCTGTTTAGTGATTAGTGAGTTCCTTGAGAATGTTTAGGCTTAAGCTAACGCAACATTTTAACTAACGTCTAGCCGCTGACGGTAACTGACTATCCATATTGTATTATTATGGCTTTTTGGCATGGCCCTCCGTTCGCTTCACTCGCTACGAGGGCTCAATCAACAAGAACTTACGAAGTGCTAACCAAACCTAACTCAAGGCTAACCCAAAATTAAGAAAAAAAGCTAAATTAATAAAAAAACAATAATTCTTAATTTTGGGTAGCACTTATTGATTGAGTCCCTGTAGCGACCGAAGCGAGCGGAGCGCCATGCAAAGCCATAATAATACCATATGGATAGTCAGTAGCCGTCAGCAGCTAGACGCTAGTAAAATTTGCGACTCCTAAATGAAAAATAGTGAATATATTAGCTTTTATTTAATCTACCCCTCACCGACCCAATTCCACCCCGCTCGTTTATGTTAATCTACCTCGAAAAAATAAGTGCTTGTGGCAACACTGCGCAAGCGCGAAAACATAAACCGGCGTGTCGTTAAATGATGTTCTAAAGGTTGGGCGAAATATTCAAGATGAACTTTTTAACATATTGCTTAGGTTTCGTCAACATAACGTGGTAATTACCGCAGATATTACTAAAATGTATCGGCAGATAAATGTCCAACCAAGGTATCGTGATTTGCAACGGATTGTCTGGCGAACGAATTCAAATTCTAAACTTAATTACTATCGACTTAATACTCTCACTTTACGGCACAGCTTCGGCGAGTTTTCTCTCAACGAGATGTCTTCGTCAGATTGCTCTCGATATAAAAGACCGCAATCTGCCAATGAGCAAGGCAATTGCCAATAATTTTTATGTTGACGATTACATAGGGGGCGCGTCATGCGTGAGCGAGGTTATAGGTATGGCAGAGCAAATTACGCTCGAGTTAAATAAATACGGACTTCCACTTCGTAAATGGTCGTCGAATGAACCGAAGGTCTTACAAGCGTTATCAAATAATCAAACGGAAAATATCGGATATTTTATCGCGAATGACAATATAAGAAAAACTTTAGGGGTTTTCTGGGAACCGAATAAAGACGTATTGGAATATATTGTAAAGATTGAACCAAGAGACACCCTTAAAATAACAAAACGTTTTATTTTGTCAGTAATTTCGAAAATATTTGATCCGTTAGGTTTAGTTGGTCCGGTAATAATTCGTGCAAAAGTTATTTTGCAAAGGCTTTGGATGCTAAAGCTTGATTGGGACGAATCGGTGCCTTTAGAGATTTTTACTTCTTGGAAACAATTTTATAGTCAACTTAAGTCACTTAATGAAATAAAAATTTCGCGGCAAGCTATATTAAAAAATTCAAAAAATTTCCAAATACACGGTTTTAGTGACGCAAGCGAGCAATCTTACGGAGCTTGTGTCTATTTAAGATCTACAAATGAAAATGGTGAAATACTGGTAAACGTTATATGTGCAAAATCGCGAGTGGCACCACTTAAAGGTTTAACGTTACCGCGATTAGAGTTATTAGGTGCACAGTTGTTAGGGCGACGGGTAGATAAAGTTATTTCTGCTCTTGATATCCAAATAAACGACGTATTTTTATGGAGCGATTCTACCATTGTATTAGCATGGCTTAAAGAACAACCAAGTAGTTGGACCGTATTTGTTGGGCATCGCATAGCCGAAATTCAAGAACTAACGAAAAACTTTAATTGGGGGCATGTAATTTCAAGTCAAAACCCGGCTGACATAATTTCACGCGGTGTTGCTCCTAGCGAATTAAAAGACTTAAAGTTGTGGTGGTATGGGCCGAATGGTTACGATTTGAGTTTGATGAATGGCCGAAAAATTGTGTGTTGTACTTAGAAAATTTACCTGAACGAAAAAAGGTAAAACTTTCTTTTGTTACCACTGAAGTAAAACAGGATTTGTCATGTTTTACGAGATATTCATCTTTGCATAAATTAGTACGTGTAACGGCATTGAATATAAGATTTTTTAAAAATTGTAAAAATCGCAATTTGCATGAAAGAGTAACAGGAATAATTACTTTAGCCGAATATGAAAATGCATTGCATTCACTCATACGCGCGATGCAAAAACAAGAATTTAAATCTGAAATTTTGGAATTAAAGGCATCAAGGGGTATTGCTAGGCGAAGTTCAATTAAATCACTGGATCCATTTTTAGATATAAAAGATGGATTTCTACGTGTAGGCGGGCGAATACGTGAATCTAATTTAGAATATAACACTAAATTTCCTATAATTTTGCCTCAGCATCATCCACTAACGAAATTAATTATCCTCAATGAACATCATAAACAGTTACATGCAGGGGTTCAAATAATTTTAGCTTCGTTAAGACAAAATTATTGGCCAATAAATGGAAGAAGTACTGTTAGAGGTGTCATTTCAAAATGTAATATTTGCTTTAGGGTAAAACCTTGCCTTCTAAAACAAAAAATGGGAAATCTGCCAAGAGATCGTGTAAATCCGCAGTGACCCTTTTCTATAGTAGGTGTAGATTTTGCTGGACCATTTAACATAAAAGATGGGAAATTAAGGAATCGAGCTATTGTTAAAGGATACATGTGCTTGTTTATATGTTTTTGTACCAAGGCAGTACATATAGAACTTGTAGGAGATCTTAGTGCAAATTCGTTTTTAAATTGCTTGAAAAGATTCGTCTCTCGACGGGGTCTTTGCAGCCGAATTTATTCAGATAATGCTACTAATTTTGTTGGCAGTGACAATAATCTTAAAGTGGTTGTTCGCGAATTGTTGGTTAGTGTATCGCAAAATCGCAATATATCGGACTTTTTGCTTAAGGGTGGTATAGATTGGAAATTTATTCCTGCAAGTTCTCCCCACCAAGGCGGAATATGGGAATCGGCTGTTAAACTAGCTAAATATCATATAACTCGTATCGTGGGTCATTCTAACCTCACCTTTGAGGATTTATCGACAATATTTGCCCAAGTGGAAGCGGTGCTTAATTCCCGTCCCCTCACTCTAATTTCCACGGACCCAAAAGATTTCTCTGCCCTGACTCCTGGGCATTTCTTCATCGGAGACTCGTTAAATGCTCTACCTCAAAAGGATGTCACAGAAGTGTCAGTTAACCGTTTAGACCATTACCATGAATGTCAGAAGATGTTTCAATTGTTCTGGAATAGATGGTCAGCAGAATATGTCAGAAGTTTACAACAACGCAACAAATGGAGCACTGAAAATGAAAATGTCAAGATTGGTACTCTGGTTCTATTGGTCGAAGACAACATTGCACCACTGCATTGGAAGTTGGGGAGAATCGTTGATGTGCATCCCGGTAAAGACCAGATTGTTCGCGTAGTTAGTGTTCGTACTCACAGCGGTACTGTTAAACGCGCGGTACAGAGGGTGTGCGCGTTACCTATTGATGATGCTGGCGAGCTATAGATGTCAATTGTATTGTTAACTAAAATTTATAAGTATTGTTTTAAACATTAGTAATTGTTCTATTCTAATTAACATATTATAAATATTTCAATAATATTGTATTGAAGACATTAACCATACTTGGTAATTTGAAAATTAAAATTTTCAAAGGCCGGCGGCTTATGGTCAGTATATAGCGTTAAATATAGTAAAAGGCTTTGGTCACCAGATACGCAACAATTAAAATGACTGGTGATGACTGGAAGACAAGTGGCACAAGGCAGAAAAAATGACAGCGATAGAAGAAGAAAAATCATAAGACTTATTAGTATAAGGTTGTACGTAGTAAATTAAATATATCGCTTGATACAGTCCACAACGTGTTGAAATTTCACGAAAGCGTGAAGAGAAAATGCGCTACAGTACGTAGCACCAGGGTATAATAGAATCTTATTACGTTTCAGAAAAATAGACATTATCATTGTTTTATAATTAACTCCACGTGGTGGAGGAAAACATTAATTAGTTAAAAATTTCTTTTATTTTACAAACAAATATATTTGTATATATGCATTTGTTTACTGGTATTGAAAATAGTGATTTTCTTGTGGCATTCAGAGTTGGACATTCTATTTCCAAATTATGGAAAATAAAATTTAATTAAGAAAGCCTTAGTTTTATAATTTGTGTGTATTAACTAGTAAGTGTTACATTCATAGTACTAATAACATGGGTGCTTATGAATGAAAACTCCTTGTACGTAAGCATACCTACTTTTTAGAAATATGGTTTTAAACCTAAATAGCCAAATGACACCCTGTGTAATAAAATCCTCAAGCTTGACAACTTCTCTATAATATTAAGTGAAATATTATTATTCATCCCAGACTTGCTTAAACTTGTTTTAAAACACCCGAAAATATCACTAAAAAAGCTAAAAACACAACGAAAACATAGCAGATGTGGGTGCGGGGACCGAGGGGCACGGGCGATAGTAAATGAACATAGGCTTTTATGGGAAGTACACCATCCTCTCTGGTTTATTATTCTTGCCTTTCACATGCTAACCGAAAAAATAAGGAGTTTAATTTTTTTGATGTATAAATCGACATTTTTACGTTTTCCCTCACAAGTCTAATTTCCCTCTAGTTTCTAGTTTTCCTTGTAGAAATTCCCTAACGAACTATCTCTCGGTTTCTTCTATCCTCGCGATTTTTTAGGTGCTAAAAGGACCCATTTTCCAAAAATAATTAGCGATTACAAATTTTGTGATTTCTTCACCCCAACTAATATCAACCTTTTTCCGATTCATTAAACATGATGGTAACCCAAATTAACTCAAATCACTTTATTACTCAAAATACACTTATCATTCAAGTCAAAGTGTTTTGGCACACAATGCATGGGTTCAATAACATTGTGAATGTTATCTCTATGACGACCAATAGACAATAGTATAAATGGAAAATATCAAATAAACAATTTATAGGTACTTGCGTGACGCTGCTCAGTTAAACGCAAACACGTGGGTTACACACTCGTCGCTAAATATTGATCAAATTATTGTCCTCAATTCATTCCTCTCCAATACGACAAAAATATTAAAAAATATGTAGTAAACTCATTAAAGATAAAACTCACCCTTTTAGAATTTACTTCACTAATTTAATCAACAAAATTATTTAATAAAAAAATTCCAAATCCGATGTTTTCCGCGTTTACTTTCTAACCGGGAGTCAGCAAACTTTTCACCCCGTTTACAAACCCGGAAGTTGGTTTTCTGGTCACCGGGTAACCATGGTAACTTGTAAACAACAAATAGTGACGTCACCCCGAAGCAGCGGTTGACCACCGTTTCTTGTAATAATGCAGGCTTGCCAAGTTTCCATTTAATATTGTAAGTAAATTTACGCACACATCTACGAGTATGACCTAATTTTAAAATATGTTAAATATCAGCAAACAATTAAGATTTACATGCTAGGTATAATATCAACCAAAACTAGCCAATTCAGTTTCCACTAATTATAACTATATAAAGAATCTGCTTTAAATCAATGAACATCATCATTTGACACTAAACCACTAAACCTAATTATATGGTTAGCAAATAAGATTTTAGGGACTTAGAGTTTGCATTGAATTTGGGACCGCCACATTTGACACCAACGCAGGACAATCGGCAATAATCAGGACTTATTTCCCCTCTGAATTCCAACTAACTTCTGTGCCTTGAGAGTCAGTGGCCTTTCTGGAATCCTGGCCCACGTCTTTGGGTCTTTTACGTTTTACACTAGCCCTTGATAGCTTCCCACCTTTAGTGGAGCTCTTTGAACTTTTTAACAAAATATCGTTGCCGGAGCCCTATCTTATCCCCAACCCCCCACAACTGAGATCTCTTCTAGACCATTTCACACATTGTGGAGAAGCTGGCGATGTGGAAGCTGACGATTGCGCTGAATCCCTGGAAGACTACCATCCTTAACCCCTGCGCAGCTGGAGGGATTTATACAAAGGGGTGCGCCCTGTGCCCCTAAGGAAGTTTTTATAGTGGTGGACTTCAGGTAATTAAGCTCCCCGATCCACTAGCTCTTGTGAGGGTCATTGTGTTTCAAGCGGTTTACGCTATGTCCTAAGTTAGTAACCCTCAGGGAGGGATCCTTTAGGGCAAATCTCGTCTAGACAGGATGAGTCCTGGTTTTGAAAAAACAATAATGATAATTAATTATTTGAGGGAGGATTGATGTTTTATTTTTATAGTTCTAATTGATTTTTATTGCGATCTCAACTAATACTAATATCCAGCATTTTTTAAGGTTGAAGATACATAAAAATATATTTCTACAAGCGTGTGTATTTCATGTCTTTATTACACGCATTTTAGTTCGGAAAATGTCATTTTCCCTAAAGCATATTTGAGTATAATTTTGAAGAAAAATGTAGGTAGCTGGTGACAAAATATGAAAGTCTCAGGTTGTTTCTTCATAAAGTAAGAAAATGTGCTTGATATTATTCACTAATTTGTTTCTTTGTAAAGACAAAAAAAAATTTTCATAAAATAACTGCCCTTATCTTCTTCTTCTTCTTCTCAAAGTGCCATGCAGATTCCTGCGTAGGCATCCATCGCTTCTCTCCTCATATGATTCTATTGCAGCATTTTGCAGTGCCTGGAAGTCGCGTATTCCTGTCCATTGTGGTATGTTTCGTAGCCAGGATAATTTTCTTCTACCTATTCCTCTTTTTCCTCCTTCTATTTTACTATGGAGAATAAGATGTTGGAAATGATAACGTTCTCCACGTAGTATGTGTTCAAGGTAGAGGGTTTTTCTTCCCTTGTTGTTTTCGAAAAGTTCACGGTCTACTAAACTAGCTCTTCTCAGTATGTCCTCGTTCGTCACTTATCAACCCACGATACCCTCAGCATTCGTTGCAGGGTCCACATCTCGAAGGCCTCAAGTTTGTTGATAATTGCTGTTTTCAACGTCCATGCCTCGACTCTGTACAAGAGAACGAACCAGATATAGCACTTTACCATCCTATATCTGAGACTGAGATTTAAGATTTTGTGGTATTTGGAGTATCGTTTCTACTAATGGCCATACATTTGGTTTTACGGATGTTAATTTTCAGACACAATCTTTGACTTTCTTCATTGAGCTTATCTAGTAGAGTTTGTAGATCATTTGCATTATTCGCTAATATCACGGTATCATCCACATATCGAATATTGTTAATGGGAATTCCGTCTACTTTAATGCCTATGGGACTGTTGGAGATTGACTCGGTGAATGCTCTTTCCACATACAAGTTAAACAACGTCGGAGACAAGATGCACCCTTGGCGGGCGCCCTTTTTTATTTCAAAATCCTCAGTTGTTCCTGCATTTGGAATTCGGATTTCCGCTCTTTGGTTCCAGTATAAATTACCTATAAGTCTGATATCCTTTCCATCCAGTCCCAAGTCCCTAATATATGAATGAGGAGATCGTGTTTTACATTGTCAAATGCTTTTTCGTAGTCGATAAAACACAAAAAGACGTCCTTTCTCTGATCCTGGCAATTCTGCACTAATGTTTGGAGACTGAGTATGGCTTTTCTTGTTCCAAAACCGCTCTCAAATCCAAATTGACTAGCACCACTTACTTCCTCATACCTCCTATATAGTCTCGTGTGTAGAACTCGAAGAACGAGTTTAAGGAAATGGCTCATTAGGCTAATGAGACGATAGTATTTACATACGGTTGCGTTGTTTGATTTCGGAAGTGTGACAAATGTAGAACGGAGCCAGTCCTTGGGAATATGTCCAGTGTCATAAATATTGTTAAAGAGTTGGACAATGATATCAAGGTTTTGTTCGCTAACCAAATGAAACGTTTCTGAGTACATATCATCCTGGACCTTTATTATTTTTCATTAGAGTTAAGGCATGTTTAATTTCACTCTTTAATATACTTGGTTTCCTGGTCTGTCATCTTGGAAAAGGCTAATGGTGTATTTTCTCCATGTTAGTAGTAGTTTTTCGGTGACCAATATTATTTTATTGATTTAATCCTTAATGAAACTTATATTTTTATTGTTATATATTCCAACGATTTCTTTGACTTTTTTATGGAGATGGAAACTGTCTCCTAGTTTGCTTAGATTTTCTGCCTCCAAACATCTTTTAGTCAGCCAATTTTCTTTTGCTGTTCTTACTTCATTTCGAATTCTTCTTTGAAGACTTTTATTGTCTGTATAGTTTTTGTTGATTTTACATTGCCTTCGATTTTCCATTAAATCTAGAATATCATCGGTCATCCATTTGTTTCTCGTATGCCCTTTGGTGGTTGTAAGGAAGGTTTCATTTGTTTTTTTAAAAACTTCTTTGAGTTCAAGCCTGTGTTTGTTCGTATGATTGGTATTGCCAATACTTTCCAATTCTTTATTAAGATGGTTTTCATATAATGATCTTCTTTCCTCATATTTAAGCAGTTTTGGTTCAAATATCTTTTTAGCGGTTTTTCCTTTGGGTCTGGACAGGCGCAATAGTATGTCGGCACGTAGCAGATTGTGGTCAGATTCAATATCGGCACCTGGCATTGTGGTTACTTTAGCGATGAAATTTCTAAATCTTCGATTAATGATAATGTAACCTATTTGGTTACGAACAATGTGATGGTCATAGTCTTGCGGAGATTTCCAGGTGTATAATCATCTTGGTGGGAGTGTGAACCATGTAATTGTAATCACAAGATTGTTCTCTTCGCAGGACTGAATTAACCTTTCACGTCTTTCGTTTCTTTCACCTAAGCCGTAATCACCAATCACTGATCCCATTCTACCCTTACCAACTTTAGCATTGAAATCTCCTAGAATTATATTGATTTCGTTCGTTTTTGTAAGTCTTAGGGCACTATCAAGTGGTCTGTAAAAATCTTCAATTTCTTCTGCTGATTTGTCTGCCGTTTGGGCATAATCCTGTATAATATTGATGTTCATGGGTCTACCAAACAGTTGAATTAGGAGTGCCCTTTCAGAAAGTGGGATGAAGTTCTTTACTGACTTTTGTATGTTTTCATCCATTAAGATGCCAACGCCATGCTGATGGTCTCGGTCGGCATTATTGGTACCTGAGTAGTATAGTATTTTACCTTTTGATCTAATCGTTCCATTTCCAGGCCAGCGGACTTCGCTCACTCCGAGAATGTTTATCTCCATTCTGTTCATCTCTTGGATTAAGTTGTCGAACTTTCCAGCTGCAAACAAAGTTTTGACATTCCAAGTACCTATTTTTGTTCTATTATCTAGTTGAAACCAGGAGATTCTTCGCACCTCTTAACCACTTAAGGTCTACCCGGGACTACAGGCCATTTGTATTTGAGCTTCCAACATGATAAGAGTTGATCGGATGAATATCCTGGGAATATCCGTAAGGGTCTTTAATACAGTGGGTTTCCTTTACCTTCTGTATCCCCCTGCCGTTGACCATTTACTGGCTCTTCCGCCTAACTGCCCTTATGAAAAGACAAAATGTTGAATTTTGTCCGAAAGAATCCAAGACGTAAATAAAATTATAAGTGAGACAGCCGATGAAATTTACATGATGATTAGGTTGGTAACGATTTTTGGATTGGCTGGTGCCTGCTAATTATCAAATCAAGGAGTTCAAAAATCGGTCCGTCAGATCCTTTGTGATGTATGAAGAAACAAATAATGGGTATTTTTTGAATGTGTAAAGAAAATATACAAACTTGCGTTCAGAAGAATCTTAAAGTACAAACATGGAAATTGTACTATCCAACATGTAGGCATCAATTCAATAGGAAAAATCCTTCCGAAATCACAAACAAAATCCGAAACTATACATGGGTCACAGTTTTAGGCGATCCTCGGCTACTTATCTTGCCAGTTATGGAGATGGTATCACAAATATTAAACGCTTAGGAAGGTGGAAATCAACTTCTGTTGCTGAGCGGTACATAGAAGACTACAAATCAGAGAAAAGAATGATCCAACAAAATTCTTCATGAACTTCTCTTCGTGAACGCTCTATCATCTTCAAAATGTAATTTAGAACCGTTAACGTCTTGCCATCTGGGCAAGACGTTAATGGCGACTACTTCCAATCTTCTTCCAAGAAGCAGCTAATTTCAGCCCATATGCCGGATCCCGCAAAATAATAAATAAAAAGGTAATACTTCTCTTATTCTAATTTATATGTATTTACTCTTGTTATGTTACTTTTGCTTCCGTTTGCATTAATACGGATTTAAGAACATTCAACTTTCGATTTATCTTCATGAGCTTGTAGAAAAAAAACTGTTTCTAACTCATGCGGAAAAGGTCTTTCCCGCACTTGACTGCTGGCCCTAACGAAGGCAGTCGCGTGCGAGACAGTGTGACTTTGCACACTTGTTAGGAACATAACTTCTGGGACGTTTTGATTGTAGATATCAATAGTAGATTATAGAAGCAACCTGGCAGAAAAACCCCAGGTTGGCAATAATTGCCCGTTTAGTCAATACCTTCTCTGAAGAAGCACTTAGTATGTCAAAACTTAAATATAAAAATATACGATAATTAGGATCTGACCTGGCCTTACATTGTGTAATTTTTTTTTAATTTGTAGTGAAATTTTTTATTATTATTTAAGAGAATGGGTCATTTGAATAGAAGATTTGAGTGCCTTGAGTAGTCATCGACTAGTTTTGACTACATAAAGAACGTTTTAGGACCTAAAATAAATTAAAAAAAAAAACAAATTATAAAATGGGAAAAGCTTGTCTGTGGGTGCCTATACTTGTCACTTGTGCACTACCTAGGATATCTTTTGAGATACTGAAGCTATCGATTTTTGATTTGGAAGAAGCCAATCTTCATCTCAAAAGGATCGTAATTCATATCTGTTGAGCCTATGGATCGCAAATATCAAGCAGAAATTCCTTAAATCAGAAATATTCAGATCGAGTATGTAGAAGAGTAAAATGGAGCCCGTGCAGTGGCGGGATAATTTTGGGCGGTTAAAAATATTAGTACAAATGTGTTATAAAACTACTGATTTTAAATATGTTGCAAAAGTTCTTCACTCCAAAATACAGTTCCAGTTTGTATATGAAACAATCCAAACAGTAGCGGAGCAATTTTGGAACAAGAATTCTCAATTTCGTTCATATTAAAAAAATTATGTTTTGACTTTATATTAATAATATGTGGTAGGTTAAATTTAATGCATTTGGAACTCAAATCAAAAGACAATTGAAGAGACACATCTGACAACAGTGTAAAGCACGGAAATTCACGAGACCGCGTTTCACAAATAACAGCTGGAAACCCACCAGCCCATGGCTAGTTTCGATGAATGGGCTCACCGCTCAGGTAAACTGGGTATTCCTATTCCTATCGACACAAACAAAGGTGATCGTGCACGCCGATGGGCTACCGTAACGTGACTGGCAACCGTTTTACTGCTAGATTCTAAAACATGTATTTGTTTTTGTTTATTTCCTCTCGAGTTATTTGTTATCTGATGGTTTGTGAAAAATGTGGTAAACGCTGCAATTATTGATGACTAGATTGAACAAAGAAGGTAAATAAAGATTTCTATTCTATTTACTTGAAGAACTCTTAGATTTGTTGATGCAGGGCTCAACAGATTCAGAAATTGTTGAATTAAACAAGAAATATTTCCTTCAATAATTTTTTTTAAACCTAAGCAATTCGGTCGGATTATATCATAGGTGTCGTTTCCATGGGTAGTGTAGAATTAATAATAACTTTGATAATAGGGTAGTAGTAATCACTGCAACTTCTCCTATTTGTTATTGACGTAACTTACTCGGGCTCCCCGCCAAGTGTTCAGCTATGACTTTCAAAATAACATCAATCAACCATACAACCTCAAGGGACGATTAGGAGTTTCGAGAAAGGATCTGTTGCTCTTGTTCCCTCTTTTCTATATCTTATAGCTAACCCACCAATGTATCTAAATCCTTAAGTTCTTGGAACCATTGCCACCATGTCCATCCAATCAAAACCAATCACCAAGTTTGTGTCTATTCTTTCTGCAAAATCTATCGCCAAGCAGACCCATCATCGCTTGTTCTTTTCTATTTTCCTCAGTTGGCATCAATCCCGTCCTGTTTATATGATATAAACCATACGAACTCAAGGTACGATTAGGAGTTTTGAAAAAGGATCTTTTACTCTTGTTCCTTTTTTTCTATATCTTACAGTTAACCAACCGATGTCTCTAAATCTTTAAGTTCTTGGAACCATTGCCTCCATGTCCATCCAATCAAAACCAATCACCAAGTTTGTGTCTAGTCTTTCAGCAAATTCTATCACCATCAGGCAGTATGACATCTATCATCGCATGTTCTTTTCTATTTTTCTCATGTATGTCTTGGCAGCAATCATGTCCTGTTAAAATCGATACCGGGTGTTTCAGAAAACATGGGCTCTTGCTTACAGGGAGAATCCTATTTTTTTTTCTGATCCAACTAATTTTTTCCTGTTGAATGATATTGTATTACCAGAGAAACTTAAGATAACGTTAAAGTTTTTTGGAGTTTGATTGAACAAGGGCATCTCTGCGTTTAGAATTAGCCAGGAAATCACAATCATATGTTTTGCTGTCCAAAACATCAATAAAATTAAAGTGGAAATATTAGAAAACAGCATCGAGTTGCCCATTTGTACACCGCTGGGCAGTAGTACTGACGATACTTTTGAGCATCCTTTACATACCAAATATTGTATCGATCCTATAATCCGTGTAGGATATTTTCTTAAAAAACACGAATAAAATCACCTTATATATACATAAACTAGCGATTTTCTTAATAAGTTTACATGAAGTGCTTGTCCCATTTTGGCCAGGAATTTATTCGTACCTGAAGGCCCGTATTTTCTAAATACTTTGTAGCGATCCACGCTAGCATTTTATTCAATTAATCATGTTTCTTGAATATTTGTTTTGTCAGGCCCCAGTTGTTCCACTTTTTCTAGATTTACTCCTAGTTATTTAGCACATGTAAAGCCGTCTATGTTAAAGGCATTGGTATAAATGAATGTGGCCACTTCAAATGTGTACCTCATCATTATTTTATTTTGCTGCTCGAAGAACCATTTAGGTCCAACATCGACAAGGAAAGCTCTCTTTCTCGATCCTTAAAACTCGACGTCACTCTATGCTTCTTACATTTTGTCTCAACAAACGAAACTCCTAGAGTGTTGATTTGTTCGGCCTTTCTGCCCAGCTATTAACTTGACGAATAGTTATGCTTTTTATTGTTACGTATTGTTTCCTGCATCCAAATATCATCACTTCTAAGTAATTAATCAGTTTCGAAACTTGTAGTTCTGACTGTAACACCCCAAGAATGGCCATGAGAACGGTCATGTTCAAATCCATTGAAGTTAAAGTTGTCCATGATATGAGTTATTACTTCTTCATTATATAACATATTTTCTGCAGATTAATTCAGTACCAGACTTCTGCTGTTACAGTATAATCTCATCAGTTTTTGTGATTCAAATTTTTCTGTTTATAAGATGGGTGCTTATCATTTTGGTCAAGCATCTGGAGTTGACTTTTGTTCAGAACTCTCTGCATATTTTACTTGAGCACGAGCTTGAACAGTTATTGCTATATTTCTGGTTCATTTTCTTTCAAATTTAAGAAAATCGGACTAGCTTATAGATTTTGGTTGTAATGCTCAACAGATTAAATTTCATTACTGAAATTTTCCTAGACTGATGTCTTGAGCCAACAAATATAATTGTTTTATAAAATTTGCAAACATAAGTAATTCGGGAGAGATAGTTTGTAATTCTAGAAGTTTATTAACATAAAAGCCGCCTCCCTAAGTTCCTCAATTTTTGGGGGTTTTCAATTTTAATTTTCGAAATAATCTATTTAATTTGCTACCTACGACAATTAGAGGCTTAAGAGTAGGATTTGTTAGCATTTATCTCCAGCACATTCTCTAGTTAATCAGCCTAATCATCCTTTAGATATTTACCTAGTAATTTTACCTTCCTTCTGCCAGGTAAACAGTCCACTTTCAGCTGAAAGTTTCATGTCTTGGTCTGATACTACTCAATTTTCGCCATAAATAAAACGCATAATTTGCCGCTCGAAGAACCAAATATGCTCAGCATAATTCTGGCAAGGAAAGCTAGATTTTTAGCACGAAAATCCTTTGGCTTCGGATGCTCTCCAAACTATCGTCTCTTATCCAGTATGATTTCTAACGACTTGTTTGTTTCGGTATTTCTTCAGGCTGTGTAATTTCTTGTATCCAAATTTCTTCTAAGCTACTAATTTGCTTTTAAAGTCCCAGCTGTGGCATCTAGGAATACATCTCATTCAAACCTGATCAAATTGAGGTATTCCCAAATATGCCTCATTATCGGTTTCAAAAAATAAACACCTGCTGCTCCTCAGTTTTTGTGACTCTAATTTTCCTCTTGGAAAATAGTTATTTTGGTACCAAAGACGTAATATGCTACTTTTACGCCTGCAGCTCATGGCGTAAAAACAGTTTCCGCATTCGGAGATCCCTGAATATAAAACTTTGGCAGCTAGTAGTAATTATGCTACTTTCAACATCACTGCTATTATTTCTGCTACTATTGCTAATACTATTCATTTTTTATTTTAAATGTTGCATTCAATACGGCACTGATGGGTTTAGGTCATTAGCATACTAAAATGTGAAATTCTATGTTTTCAATTTCAATTCTTAAAAATATATAATTAACAGCTTTTGACTACCAAGAGGTGAAAGTTGCTACACATTTCTCCATGTTCAACTCTCAGACTTAAAACTGAATTGATTGATAGGTAACAACTTCCCGCCAAACTGTCGAAATATGAATGTTTCAAATCCGAATACTGACGAGTTAAATCAATACCCACTAAATAACAAGCCATTAGTGCTTGTCATGTGACGTCATCCATGTAGGCCGTGCAACTTTGATCATATAAGGCGATAGGTAATATTTATGAAAACTATCAATAGTTAACTTATTTTAAAGAACGTAATAAAGTTTTAATTTGAGAATAGTCTTATTGAGAGCAATTTTCATCTGGATCATAATCAGGTAGCTCATAGAACTTATTAGCATTAATAGGGCCAAAACTGCGAGACTGAAGTGTTTATATAGATTGAATTATAAGTATCTTCTCTGTCTCATATGACTGTCGCACAGAAATATGATAATGACCATCTACCATTTGTCTGTATCTATCTTCAAGAGGGCCTGCTTTAAATTTTGTTGTTGAAATACAAACTGGCTGGCTATAGAAAAAAGTTTCAATAATGAGGATATAATAAAATATCAATCACCTAAATAAAACATAGGTCAGGTGTATATTGAATTTTAAAAATAGTTCATCTTTCACTTTCTTGAGACAAACTTTGGGCAGAAAACCAAGCTTTTGGTAGTTTAAATGTAGAAAATTTGACAATAAACTCCCTAAAATTAACAAAATGTATATATTTTTTTGTATTCCTCAAACTTGATTTTGCTTATTTCAAAGGCTTTTGACAAATTTAACTCATCAATATTTTTGAGCTTTTCATCTTTACTTGGCCGCATTTTGACATTTTTTGGTAAATAACTAGGGCAATTTAAAAAATAGATGGTAAACAGTCTTCTCGGGGTGTAGCTTTTTTGTCGTAAACTTACGTCCTTTGCAAAACCGAAAACTTGATCTTTAGGCGCATTTTTATATTTCCATTACAGCCAGGAATAAATAACTTTTGACGTATATTTACACTAATTATTAGTTCCACGAAACTAGCCGAAACTGAGAGAACATGCAATTAAACACAAACAAAAACTTATAAACTGTGCTATAAACATACCGGCCAACCAGTACAAAAGTAACAGGTCTTTAAGTTCGAAATATATGGCTTTACGTAATTAAAAATACGCCTAAAATATAAATTGTATACCTGAATATGCAACGAAATATTAGGTATAAGTTTCACGCACTTAAAAGCACATAAATAGTTTCGATTTCAGAAAAATGCCAGAAAATAACACTCATTACCGCAGCCATTATCGCCAAATTCCCAAACTAATCGTTTGTTTTGTTTCTTATCTCTGGTACGTCCTCTCAGATGATGCACTGTTGTCGGCTCTATAAGAAAAACATCATCTTAGAAATGTGCACGAGCAAGGTAGTAGTAATAGATAATTAAATAAATAAATTACGAAAATCACATTATAAAAAGAGGAAAAATATCTTATGAAAATATGTTTTTTACAATATAGGAGAAATTGTAAGAGATACATTCTTTATATACGGGCATATTAATATTCGCTACTATCGTAGTAGTCTGGCAACGTTGCAAGCAATTGCGCCTCGATCGCGCTTACCCTTTTACCCGAAAGCTACCCTCATACATCTTTGCTCTAAATCGCAAAGACCCACATGCATGACGTCACGAGCTAAAATTTTGTCAGTACTTTGTCCTTTTGTAGAGGTGTTGTTGGTTTAATGAGAAAGTATGTACTAGACATACTGATGATGAACATTGGACATTTTCGATTTAAATGTATTAATAGAACTCACCTTCCAAGTATTGCCTGGTTATTAAAGTAATTTTCCTAAGAAGCAAGTTTAGATAGCCTTCTCGTTAATTGCTCTATATGCGATTTTAAAGAGAGTTATTGGTCCAAAACAACACCCTCTGAGACTTCTCCACAAATTGTGGCCAATTTAGAACAGTGTTCTCTATATTTAGAGCCTGTCTGATAGATTCAAACCACTCTTTTGCCATTTGACTCGCCAATGCATTTTCAATTTTGGGATCATTTAGATAGTATTGTTGCCTGCAAATTGTACGATCTTCAGAAAATTTATATGACAAGGGAAGTCGTTCACGTATATAGTAAACAGGAGGGGGCCCAGGACTGAGCCCTGGGGCACGCCTTGTGTTATTTGAAGCTTGTCTGGAATTTTTGTCCATTAAGTTCCACAAGTTGGTAACGCTCTGTCAAATAGGGTTTCAAAAAACCACCTCGCACTCCATAGCGCACACTTTTTTTTAGTAATGTTTCATAGCATTGAAAGCTTTTGAGAGGTCGCAGAAGGTTGCAGAGATAACTTCCCTCCCCTCAAAGGTCCCAAATATGTCACCAACAAACTCCAGGATTGCATGATCCGTAGATACATTCCTTCGAAGCCCGACCTGAGTTGAGGAGAGTCGACCGTTCTTATTCAGGAACCCCACCAAAACGGGATGCAAAAGCCTTTTCAGTCAGTTTGGAGAGAGATGGGTCGATAGTTGCCCACTTCATTTTTGTCCCCTTTCTAATGAATTGTGGTGAGTGTATATAACTTTATCTTAGTGAGGAACCGCCCCTTTCAGAAACATATGTTTATTAGGATGGCTATTGGTGTAATTAACCCACTCTTTAGTTTCTTAAAAGGTGTATGGCTAAATCCAAAAATATATCTGGAATTACTGTTTTTAGCTTATCAATTAAAGTTCTAACGGTAGTTTCGTCAACAGGAGAAATGCATTTTAATATTATTTTCTGTTATTTGAATGGGGTCAAGCTTAGGTGATGGAAGGGTTTTAGCAATCTCATCAGGTATGCCTGTAAAGTAGGTATTAAAAATATCTGGATCTTTGGGGGCAATGAATTTTTTTCAGTATTTTTATGTTGCCACATTTCCTGTTGATTATTTTTAGATGTAATGACTTTTTTGAAAATAGTTTTTTTACATTCAATTACTTTTTTTTTGTAAAGTGATGTTGCTTATTTTATGCGTTCCCTAATATTAATTTTATATTGTTGTGAGAATTAAACCAAAAATGCAATATTTTTTCTTTTTGTTTTAAGTTAAATGCAGTACCACTTTTTTGACCTAATATAATAATTGGTTTTTAGCGGCAGGTATTTATTAACAATTAGCGATATACTTTCGTGTTGTTTGTAGGCTCAAAGTTATCTCGGGCTATAGCTTTTAGCCATTTTTGTCGTAAAATTACGTCCGTTGGAAATCCAAAAACATGAAATTTATGCCCATTTTTATAGCTTCTATTACAGCCAGGAATACAACACTTTTGAGGCATAATTACACCAAGTATCAGTTACCACAAAACTAGCCGAAACCGAGAGAAAAACATACAATTAAACACGAACAAAAACTTATAAACTGTGCTGTAAACAAGCCGGCCGACCAGCACAAAAGCAACAGGTCTTTAAGTCCGAAATATATAGTTTTACGTAAGTATTTAAAAATGCGCCTAACTTACTTTACTTTAATTTTTCGTGTCCAAATCAACATCTTATAGTTTTTGCGCCCAATAATGGGCGACGTCTATGTTCAGAATTCCATAAATCATCGAGGGTGCAGGTGTTGGGACAGTTAATGCAGGCTGTTAGGTGCATCATATCTTGTATTTCCCCGCATTCACAGAAAATTGTCTCCTAGTCTATTTGATCCCATTTCTCCCGTTCTGATACGGTTTAGTGTTTCCCATTTTCGCCAGTTCAGGCTTGTCCCGCTAGGGTTTTCTTGACGTATAGGGTAATCGTCAGGGGGTTCTTCATTAACCATTTTGAGGAAATTTCGGCGCGACTTGAGTCTTCCATGTGTCACATATTTGCCGTATAGTGAGCGTCTTTCATCAAATGTTTGCTTAAATTTTCAGTATATTCAGCAGCTTGACGACGTCTTTGAGGACAAGAAAACCCTGATGCTCTATAGAGTGCCGGTAAGGGTGTTGCTTTCATGCAGTTGTTATTCCGCATGTTTCATTCAGAGCGGTATCGACCTGTCTAGCGTGGCTCGATCTACTCCATACAGGGCAAGCGTATTCTGCACTCTGCAGTTGAGACTGGAGAAGCATAAGGCCTCTGCCGTAATTCTAAGTACTGAAGCTCGTGCACCCCACCTACTAGAGGCTAGTTTTTAAGGGCATTGTTTCTTGTTGTTACTTTTTACCTCGTCTTTATACAGCGTTGCTTATACGTTAGTGTTCGGTCCAATGCAATGTGACCCCAAGATATTTTGGATAGTCTGTATGCTCGAGATCGCTTCCCTGCCATCTGACATTTAACTTCCGGCCTGCTTGTTTATTTTTCAGGTGAAAAGCGCTTACTTGGGTTTTTGTTCGGTTGGGACGCAGTGCATTTTGTTCATAGTACTCGGCCATGTTTCCTAATGCTCTTTCGAGTTTTAGTTCGACTGAGTCAAAATCCTTGTCCTGCACTGTTACGGCGAGATCATCAGCGTAAAAGAAGCTTTCTGAGTTTTCACAGATTGGTTGGTCATTGGTGCAAATATTGAAGGGAGTGTTCTCTCACTCCCTTGAGGGAGACCGTTTCTTTGCTCTATCCACTTGTTTTTTTTTGCCATTAAGAACGACATAGAAGCGTCGGTTTTGCATTTTGCACAAGATGGCTAGAGTCAGTCTGTAGTCTTTGGTGAGACTATATGTTTTTGCCATGAGCTTTTTATGGTTTACTGTGTCGTATGCTGCTGATAGGTCGCCTAGTGCAACGCCTGTGATCAGTTTTTCTTCGAAACCCCTTTCTATGTGTTCTGTAAGTGCAAGGATTTGACTAGTGCACGACTTTCCTGGCCGAAATCCCGCTTGTTGAGGAATTAGTTTTAGTTCTACGATTTTTCCCATTCGAGTTAGGATCAGGCCTTCGTATATTTCGAAAAGGTGGCATAGTAGGGAGATCGCGCAGCAGCTACTAGTAGACTCTGGATCTTTTCGTGGCTTAAGCAGAGCGACTACCTTTGGATTTTCTTCATGACTTTGGGATTTTTAAGTCTGAAATGCACTTATTAAAAAGTTTAAGCAACCAGTTTTTCGTTGCAGAACCAAGGTGTTTTATTTGCTCTGTACATATGTCGTCAACACCAGCGGCTTTTCCGCTTTATTTGTGAACGGTGCTTCCAGGATATTGGTTTCACTCGGATAGTCTCTGTGTATACGCCTAACAATATACATTGTGTACCTAAATATACAACGAAATATTAGGTACAAGTTTCACGCACTTAAAAGCACATAAATAATTCAGATTTTTATGAATGTGTGTTACTCATGCTTCTTTTTAGCTTGATGGGATTGGCTTACCGTTGATATGCCCCGAAAGCAGCCCCTTTAAGCTTAAATAAATTTACGGGACCAATTTTTTAAGCAGTTCTGTAGGCAGGTTCTAATTCTGAAGGCTCACTGCTTTTTGTTTTTTATGTGTATGTTCTCCTTGTACAATGGATGGTGTTGGTGAGTCTATAAAATACCGTTCGCTGTTCCTTTGGTTCATTGTCGTAATGGTCTTTGCATTGATCTATCTGTATTAGCTGTATATTTTTGGGTATTTCTTTTCTTAATGATTGAAACAAGTTCCAGGTCTTTGACGATTTCGTATCACTCATGTAACAGTCTACCTCTACGTTTACTTTACTTACTAACTTACTGTTTATCATGTTTTCATATTTACTTTGTTCTTATTTGTATGTTCTGTGCTAATTGGTATCCGTTGCGCTTAACCATTTATTATATGCATGTTGTTTGATAAGCTTTTGTTCCATGTTAGATTGTAGTCTTTTTTCTGGGAATGATTTTCCATCCTAAATGTTATTTTACTTTAATAATTAGAAAATAAAGTACATCTTTTTGAAAGAAGAATTTTAAAATTATATTTTCGATCTAATATGTAATAACAAAATAATGATAACATTTTACAATTTCGAATAGTTTCCTTAATCGGCAACCCAATGGAAAATGGGCCATGTGAAAATAACTAAACTAATTCTTATAATATCATATTGCTCTGTAAGCGAATTGTGGCGACTTCTTATAAGTAGGTGGACTGCTTATATACGTCCATTTTCATTTCCATACATAACGTCAGATTGTATTTTCCACGCTCCAAATGTTTATTTTTTCAGTCGTGACTCTAACCTAGAATACACAATTTTTAAGTCCGATGCCTATCTAGAATTATACGCTTCTAATAGACTTATTATTTCTTATTGTTGCGAACTTACTTTCTAGCGGGGAATATGTTTCTTATGATTATTAAGTCTTTTAATCGCCATATGGTGTCACGGTTGTTATGATTAATTAATATTTTTAATTAATCTCATACGGGTTACATTTAGCTCTTCTGTTGGTTAAAATGCTGAATTAGGAAGGAAGTTTATTTCACAAGCAACTTGCATTGTTAATTAATAGTAATTTGTAATTGCTAATTCATTGAACATGAATACCCACTAAAACGAGGAGTATAAAGGCGGTAAATAAATAAACGTGTCCGCATTTAAAAACAAAGTTGATGATGAGGTCTTAAATTCGAAACTTCCGTAGGGCCATAATATTTAAAGCCGCTTTTCAAAATGTCATTTTATTCGCATACATTTTGAAAACTAAAAGTGATCACTCAGGTTCCTCTTCGCTCTGTTATCTTCCGCAACTTTAGCATAACCTCGAATCTCTCTTATAGACTACGTTTGTCTTAATAGTTCCAAGCGCGCTTAAAATTGAAGCCGCAGAATGAAAAAAAATGGGCTTAATTCAAGAGTTCCACCAAAATTTGCTCATGAAAAACTTGATTGGGTTTAAAATTCATGGGATGGACGGCAACGAATTTAGAAACTGCCTAGTGCCAGAAACAATGATACCAAACCAATTTAGAATAGATTTCTGCAACATAAGAGGCCTAAATACAAACATAAATTCGGTACACCAACATCTACAAGTAAATAGACCACACATATTAGCCCTTACAGAAACACAAGTATGTTCTACAACAACAACAGTAAACTACCTCTATTCTGGTTACGACTTACATACCCGATTTAGATATAAGTTCGGAATATGCCTTTTTGTCCGAAGCGACCTTTCATGTCACCGCGAGGAAACACTCGAACCGAACAACCTTGACGTCATGTGGCTCAAGTTCACCGCCAAGGGATTAACCAAGTTTATATGTTTTCTCTATCGCCCTCCGAGCGATAGAGCCTACCAAAGCTTTTTCACAACACTAGCTACCACTTTTGACTCAATACAGGTCGATCACCCCAGTTCATAAATAATCGTTCTGGGAGACTTCAATGCCCACAACACCAACTGGCTCAAACATCACAACAAGACCGACAACGAAGGTAGAGAAGCTGAAGCATTTGCCATCAGCTGCGGGCTTACTCAACTTGTAGACGGACTAACTCGAATCTCAGAGAGGGGCGAATTTGCCGCCCTCCTGGATATTTTTCTGACCACCAATCCTGACCAGTACAAGGTTACAGTTGGTCCGCCATTAGGTACTTCCGACTACAAACTTATTACAACGGTTTGTAAATTGCCACCCATAGAAAAGGATCCACCATTGCCTCGCAAAATCTGGCATTATAATTCTGCAAACTGGGATGATCTAAGACAGTTCTACCTAGATTTTCATTGGCTCGACGTCTGCTTTGCCACTGACGACCCATCAGACTGCTGCGAAGAGATCACGCAAGTAATCTCCTCAGGAATGGAAGCATACATCCCAAATTCCATCAAGTTACCATCAAAAGGAAAGCCCTGGTTCGACAAAAGATGCGAAAGAGCTGTAGGAAGGAAACAGCAAGCCTATAAGTACTGGCAGCAAAATCAGACCGCTGAAAATCGCAATTATTTTATCGAAGCGAGAAACGAGGGCAAGCGTGTGGTCGAAGAAACTAAGGACAAACACAATCAAAGGATCAGGAATAAACTTTTGCAATGCCCCAGTGGTTCCAGGAATTTCTGGTCGGTAGCAAAGGCAGTAAGCAAGAACTTTACAAAAACGTCTCTCCCGCCCTTGACGGACGAACGTGGCATCACGGCCACTACAGCCAAGGAAAAAGCAAACATGCTCGTCAAACTGTTTTCATCGCACTCTACCTTAGACGTGCCCCAAGGCAAGACTCTCCCCACCATACCGAACATCAACACTACCATGGCAGAAGTCAAGTTTTCTCACCGTGATATTCGCAAAATCCTTGAAGAACTAGATACGCAAAAGGCATCAGGACCGGACGGAATACCTGCCATCGTGCTAAAGAACTGCGCCAACGAACTAACACCCGTTTTTTCCAGGCTTTTTTTTCTTTCTTACAGAAAAGGGATTTACCCATCCTCTTGGAAAGTCGCTCGAGTGCAACCTGTTCCAAAAAAAGGCAAGAAAATCACGCCCTCAAACTATCGCCCAATTGCCTTGCTTCCAATAATCTCCAAAGTCATGGAACGTGTAGTCAATCAGCAAGTACTCAAATACCTCGAGAACAACAGAATAATCAGCGATAATCAATACGGCCTTCGCAAAGAGAGATCGACAGGAGATATTTTGGCCCATGTCACTCATATATGGAGTAGGGCAATTGAAAACTACGGAGAGTCTCGAGCGATTGCGTCGGATATTTCAAAGGCATTCGACAGAGTTTGGCATGACGGACTGCTCAACAAACTGCCGTCCTTGGGACTGCCCGCCTCTCTCTGCAGCTGGCTGGCCAGTTTCCTTAAGAACCGATCCCTACACGTTGCAGTAAATGGACACATCTCAGACACATTCACCATCAACGCGGGCGTGCCTCAGGGCGCAATACTTTCACCAACTCTGTTCCTCATCTATATTAATGACCTGCTGATCGAAACGAATAATCCTGTTTACAGTTTTGCAGATGACAGTACCCTTGTCTCCAACTTTAGATCAAAAAAACCCTTACCAGCGACTGAGACTCATCACCGCAGACAGGAGCAGATTACAGCAATTAATCAAGACCTGGAGAAAGTTCAAACTTGGGGCGACCGAAATTTGGTCCAGTTCAATGCAGCAAAGACCCAAGCACCAACGTTTACTAAGCGGGCCCTGACATCATTATGGGAGGATCGACCATTCCTTCATCTTTGTCAATCGGGCTGCTGGGTGTCTCGGTCAACAGCAATATGTCATGGCGTGACCAGGTTGCTAACATCGCAAAATCAGCCTCCCAGAAGCTTGGTGCGCTATTTCGCAACAAAAATCTCTATACACCGCAGCAGTTGCTCTTGCTGTACAAAGCGCAAATAAGACCGTGCTTAGAATATTGCTCACATATCTGGGGTGCCGCACCAAAGCATACCCTAAAGCTGCTGGATTCCATTCAGAAGAGGGCAGTGCGTCTCGTCGAGGATCCGGAGTTGACCCGGAATCTGGATAGTCCGGAACATCGCAGACATGTGGCTGATATGTCTCTGTTTTACAGATACTTTCACGGCAGATGTTCCCAGGATTTGGCCGCATCATCCCGTCCCTGGCAACTCCTGTCAGACAGTCCCGACAGACGGCAGGAGTGCACTAGTTCGTCGTATAACTAGAAACACCTAGAACATCGCTTTACCAGAACTCCTTTGTCTGGCGCACTGCATCACTGTGGAACTCACTTCCAGGACATCTGCTTCCCACTAATTACAACCTACAAATATTCAAGAACCGTGTCAATCAACATCTTCGCACAAACACCGCTCGTCGAGCTCCATAAGATCTCCCTTTAGTGTGTGCCACTACCATAAAATAAAGAGAAGGAAACAATTGGTAAATCTTTTACCTTGGCCTGCAAGGAGGCCTGATTTAAATCCAACTGAATATGAAGAATGGTAGACATTTGAGAAGCAGACCACGCCGACCTTTAAATCTAAGAGGAGTTAGTGAATCTCTTATAGAAAAGTGGAACGATATGGACTAAGAAAGGGTTGCGCATTTGATCCAACGAAAGCCAGGACGCTTAGAAGTAGTGGTAAGGATCCAGGGAACGAAAAACAAGATATTGAATTCATTTGTAAATTTGTTTTACGTGTCATTTAATTTCAATTATTTATAATGTCTACCAAATTAATTCGCAGTTTAATCACGCGATGATTCCTTTAAGTCTGCATTCTATTACTAAAAGGGCTATATTTGCTATAAATGAATATGACAATGATCGCTAAGGATAAGATCATAAAATCACTTTGTCAAGTATTTCATTTCGTATGCAGGTCGGGAAAAAAACATAATTTTTGGTTTGACCCTGTAAAATATTAATCCCAACCCCAAGTAATCGCGAATTTATTAGGAAAGGGTGTGACTATACATCAATAATAATTTTCATGAGATCTAACTATCTGTCGAAAAGTTATTAAACTCAAAATTTGGCAAAATGTTAACTTCGGCCCTTTTTTTTGTAAGCCAGTGTATAGTGCGAGAATCCAAAGAAAACTGGGCGGTGTTTATGGTGTAAACAGTGTTCGAACTCTTATTCACTGCTGCCCATCTATATTCAATAGGGTCCAGATCACACATGTATGTTGTAGCCTTATAGGCTTGTGGCTCCTATTACGTAAAAGGGCGTCAATTCTATAGTTTTTTTCTGGAGGCTTATCGACTAGTTGGAAATGCGCTTAGGTGCAACCAATCCCGAAAAAAGGTAAACAAGACAATTCCAAATAACTACCGCCAAATTACCTTATTTCCCGACATGTCCAAAGTCACAGCTCTTAAAATATCTCGAATCGGCAGGCATCATAAGCGATCGCCAGTATGGCTTCCGCAGGTACAGATCAATGGTAAATCTCCTGACTTACATGACCTACCTGTGAACGAAGCCCATCAAGAGCTACGGCGAATCTCGTGCAGTAGTCGCTCTGAATATATCCAAAGCATTTGATAGAGCGTGACATGACGGAATGTTAAGCAAATTGACAGCATACGGACTACCACTAACAATGCTTCTATGGCTTTCCAATTTCTTAAGGGATCGAAGCATCCTAGTTGGTATTGATGGATATCTCTAGGAAGAATCTAAAATCAATGCCGTTATCTTCCACACTGTTCCTGCTCTATATCATCGATCTCTTAGACAGGACAAACAATACCATTTACAGCTTTGCAGACGACAGCACTGTTATATCCTGATTCTCGTCGCTGACTCCAATGATCGCTGCTCGTTCCCAACGCAAGCGAGAAAATCAGATTGTTGCAATCAATGAGGATATGAACTCCATTGTGGAAAGGAATGAGGAAAATAATGTCCAGTTTAATGCAGGACATACTCAAGTAGCTGTCTTCTTAAAAAAAACAAACGCCGCAGGACCTGACTTATTAATGACAGGACAAACACTGACTCTGGCCTCATCCGTAAGCTTGCTGGGCATCGACGTAGAAAACAACATGTCTTGACGTAATATGCCACCGAAATCGCTAAGGCAGCTGCACAAGAGCTAGGAGCACTATATGGAATAAAAAGTTGTATACACCTCATCAGCTCTTACTGCTCTATAAGACCCAGATAATGCCATCTCTGAAATACTGTTCCCATATGTGAAGCTCTACACCCAAAGATATTAGACTCTATACAGAGGAGAGCATTCCTTCTTGTGGATAACTAAGAGTTGACTAAAGACCTTGATAGCCGTGAATATAGAAGAAAAGTGGCTAACCTATATCTTTACTATCGATATTACTACGGAAGGTGTTCGAACCAGCTAGCACTTTGGATTCCGCCCAGAGTTGTGCTAAACAGAAACACACATCAGATACAAGCTGCCCATTAACATACGATTCAGCTGCGAGCAGCTAGGACGTCGCTGTTGCGTGACTCCTTTGTCTGGAGAACTGTCTCGCTCTGGAATGGACTTCTAAGTAACGTCTTTTCCGAAAACTACAACCTACAGCGCTTCAAGTCCAGCGCCCATCGTTTGTGTGTGTGCCAAATATAAAAAAGAGATTACCTCATATAATTGAAATTTTGCCAGCGTAAGAGCGGTTGTTGATCTGAAGCCACGGGAGCATATGAGATTATGTAGAGTATATAGTTGGCACTTCATCTTGAGCATGAGAATTATTATAGAGGGCGTTATCCAATAGCACGACTGATCCTGGTGGAATGTTAGATAGAAGCTTCTCTACAAGCAAAATTATCCTTATTCATTTGTCCATGAGAGTCTACAATTGTTAGTCCCGAGTGAAAAACTGAAGCGGCACCTGGAACAAAGCCAGCTTCTGAACCAGCCGACACCAGAATAGAGCGGATTCCGTGAATATCATTTTCACTTCGCCAACAATAATAATTGTTCACTGTCATTATCTAGCCAGGTCTCATCGAAATATACAATATTGAGTACTTCTTACATGTATTTCCTACGACAGTTTTCCTTAGTTTTGACACTTGAGCAAGAGCCGATTTAAAGTTTTATACCCATAGAAAATCTATTTTGTATTCTATTGCAGGTGGGAGCTTTTTTTAAGTTTAAGTGAAAATTTCTATTGTTCGTCGAATTATTTCAAAATCGTTATCTTCTTATCTTTATGTGATAATCGCGATCTTTTCTTGCCAAGAGATATAGAAGATATGGAAGGATGTGAGCGCTCGTAAAATTCCTTAAATACTACTTCTTCGATGTTCAATGGGAACATATAAACATTTTTATTTCTGTCTGTTCGCAGACATCAATAACGTGAGCAATTACCTCACGTGCGGGAATTCTAATTGTTTTCCCCTGTTTGTTCGCCATCGTCACGTTTCTGGAATAGGTAAACACGCCCAATCACAGGGGACTAGTGCTAAGCTTATAAAGTTATCGCGAGGGTTTGTTTATAGTTTACTGTTCCGCATATTACTAATAGTGACCCGGTTTCTAAAAGAGCCCCGTTTTCTTTCCTGCTCCGTACTATATAATATTGGGGTATTTCATTGAAAAATCAAAGTTTGTCATGCTACAATTTCTTCTTATCCTTATATAAAAGGGACGTTTTTCAAATATGTTCAACTTGTGTATTTGAAGCATTTTCAAGCTTTTATAATAAAATCTCCAGAGGTAAATCCAGTATGATAAAACTGTAAATAGTTAACATTTAACAAAGTAATGAATATACCTAAATTTAAAAAAAAAACATCAGAAAACGAACTGGAAAAATCAAACTTTCAGAACATCAGAACAGTGGATATAAGTAAAGTTTAAAAACATATTCAGATTGTATCAAGGCTTCTAAAGAATATAAATAAAATCGGTTAAGGCTATTTATCTTAATAAAATATGACAATTATTTAAATTATATATACATGCATACGTACATATGTAATGTATATATTATTCATATTATGTATCTATATCTATAAAATATACACAGACACCTTGCTTTTATATACCTACATATTTAAAATCATACGCGCCAATTATTATCGACACTCTACTGTAATTTCCTTATACAACCGGCAACAGCTCAGAAAACAAACGAGATCAGTTTGCGATTCTGCCGGTTGCAAATGGCCTCTTAACTCGACATTTAGTGTTATCTTGTTGCTTTTTTTGTAAATTCGGAAGTCTTTTTGTGATTTTGAGTGTGTGAAAGTTTACCTAATATTTCGTTGTATATTTAGGTACACAATTTATATTTTTAGGCGTATTTTTAAATACGTAAAACTATATATTGCGGAAACACCTATTGCTTGGCGGCAACTTGACGGTTTGTGTTCTGAAAAATCTAACTTTCAGAACATCAGAACAGTGGATATAGGTAAAGTTTTAAAACATTCAGATTATAGCAAGGTTTCTAAAAAATAAATAAAATCAGTTAAGGCTATTTATCTTAATAACCTATAACAAATATTTTAATTTATATTTCAGAAAATGTAAATGCGAGGTGTGCAAATGTTCTCTTTAAAATTTCAAACATTTTACAAACTTGAGAGGCAATCCTCGGTATTATCTTGAATAAAAATTGATTGATTTATTCAGAGCGATCTTCTGATTGAAGATCCATATCGTGATGCCCATAAAATCATTTCAATTTCTCTCTGACCTAAATTAAATATCAATTATTATTACTTTCCAACGAGTACGATCCCTGACCCAGGGTACCTAATTTGCATTATACTTGTATTATACGATTGGCGAATATCCTGCGCTTTACTCATATACTTAATATCGGCAGACAATTCGATGTACAAAATCGTTACCTACTTGCAAAAGTAAAAGTTAACGTTCGTATATTATAGTACTTAGTAGAAGTAGTACCTGATAATGTTGAGAAAGTTTCACCGGTGTATCCTCGCATAATAATGCGAGGATACGAATTTACTTACCTACTACTACTATCATGACTTTTTAATACGGTACTACAACTTATGATGTCTCGTTGGCCAGGATTGCAAGGTTTTCGTTTGAGCTATGATGAGGTAAATTTATTTTATTTGCTGCATAGGGAAGGTCTGACGCAGATGCTCTGTGAAAATATTAACAGCTCCCGAGCGACGCGACGGTTTAGTCAGAAACTGCAAAAGTTTTCTCTGATAATCTTCAAAATGAATTGATAAACGTAGCTCCTGAGTCTTAACTCAACAATGAAGAGACCTATTTTATGGACGAATCTGGAAGATAAAAAGGTTTTGTAACAAAAGGTACAAGCCATTTGGAACGAATAAATTATTCAACGAAAACTGTTACTCTGTTTGTAGTTTACAAAGGTAAACATCTGTTGATACATGGATGGTAAATGGGCCGAAAGGTGGTGTCATGGAAGAAATTCATCGGAATGGTTTGACCAAACCCCTTTCAAAGAATGGTTTCTTCCTGCTGAGCTTCCTTAAAAAAACCAACCGGAGCCAAGGGTACTATTTGGTTATAATATTTGAAGTCATTTATAATACAGGATAGTAGAACTGTGCCCAGAAGAAAATATCATGTTATGTGGCTTGCCGCCGAACTCCATGCAAACAATATTTTCGACTTCTCCAGAAACCTTAAAAAACATATTCTTTGATAACTTTCAAAATGCATTGAAAAATGTAGCTCTTAAATCTATAGTCAACTATGATGGGACCTATTTTGTGGACGATCCTGGAAAAAAGTTATCTTGTACGAGGAGGTACTCGTCATCCGGAACTAAAAATGACTCAACGAAAACATCAATATCAGTAATGTTTGAGGCAAGTAGCGCAGGTATACTGTTACCTCCAATTGTAGTTTACAAAGACGAACATCTATATGACACATGGATGGTAAATGGGCCGAAAGGATAGTGTTATGGAGGAAATTCATCGGCATGATTTGACCAACCGCTTCTTGAAGAATGGTTTCTTATGGTTGCACTTCCTTAAAAAAATAACCAGAGTCAAGGGTAGTTTTTGGTGATAATCTTTGCAATCATTTATCGTAAAGGGCCATGGGACTATGCCATGAAGAAGACATCAAGTTTTGTTGCTTGTCGACGTGGCTGTATTTGACCACCTAAAAAATAGCTGCAGGTCGGTTTAACTAGAATGGAAAAAAATATAAAGGATCTTCATCAAAACAATATTTCCGGTTTCTCCAGAAGCCGTTACCGTTTTCTTTGATAATCCTCAACATGAATTAAAAAATGTAGCTCCTGAGTCTAGAGCCAACTATGATGAGACCTATTTTGTGGACGATCCTGGAAGAAAGAGTCATTCTGAACTAGAATCGGAGCCAACCTCTTCTGTAATCGAGGATGATTTAAGTTCATTATCCGAACCACGAATATTTGAGTTAACGAAAACATCGACACCGGTAATGTTTGGGTTAGAAGAAATTCACCGGGGTGGTTCGACCAACCCTCTTTCGAAGAATGGTTTCTTACGGATGAGCTTCTTTAAAATAAAAAACGAAGCGGGCCCAAGGGTACTAATTGGTGGTATTTTTTGCAGTCATTTAGTGTACACGATCATAGAACTAGACCAAGAAGAAAATTGTGGATTGGCAGGTATTTATGTAAATCAACACTAGCGAAAAAATGAAGAGTTTAAACGTGGACCATCAACATGTCATTCTGAACTAGAATTGGAGATAGCCTCTTCTATAATCGAGGTTGATTAAAATTCATTATCCGAACACCCAGTCGATAACGAATACAATGATGGTTCACAATAAATCGCAAAAGAGGATGTTTCTATTAATGATTTTACAGAGGTGCAATTAAGAGAAAATAAGGTCAATAAATATTTTGTAGGGCGAAAAAAAAAGACTAGGGAATGATAATGAAGTTAAATTTATGAGATCTGATAGAAAAAGAAAGAACTGCTTTATTTTTCCTGCTGTCGATGGCACATGCATAATTGAGTTGGGACAGATTAAAAAAACTTCCCAGCTCAAATGTTTTACGTCGGGGAAGATATGAGTTTTCCGTTAATACGTGAGAGAAGTCATACACTAGGGAGAGTGATCTCATCTATTAGTCTTAGTTCCTGTAAGAAATGCTTTTGCTAACAATCTAGGTTAAATATTTTGTACGGTCTAAAATGTTTTCTACACTAAAAAAATATGTTGTTAATTATGTTAGAATGAATACAGAACCAACTATTTTACTTCCTGCATAAACACATAAATATAATCCTTCTCTTTACCATTTAGGTTAAGCTATTTGTTATCTTTTTTTAATTTTTACTGTTTAAAATATTTAGTTTATTTTGCTGGAATAAATACAGTTTATATCTATCGTAGTTGTTTCCTTATTTTTTAAATAAAATATCGTAATCGTCTAATAGAAAGGGGCTTAATTTTACTAGATATGTGTTAGTAAAAAAATAAAAATTATTATTTTGTCTCCATTGCTCCCATAGACATGGCTAATCAAGCATAGTTGTTAGATTAAATACAGTTTATTTCTATCATATTTTTCTTTATTATTTTTTAAATAAAATATCGTAAATATCTATCAGAATGAGCTCAATTTTACTAGATATATGTTGGTAAAAAAATTGTTTAAAAACATATTATTTTGTTCCTACTGGCCCCATAGACGTGGCTAATTAAGCATAGATGTTAGAGTAAATATAGTTTACTTCTATCATATTTTTTGTTTTCTTACTTTTTAAATAAAATATCGTAATCGTCTAATAGAAAGTGGCTCAATTTTACTGGATATATGTTAGTAAAAAAATTGTTTTAAAAAGTATTATTTTGTCCCTATTGGCCCCATAGACGCTGCTAATCAAGCATAGTTGTTAGAGTAAATACTACTATTTTTTAAATAAAATATCGTAAATGTCTAACAGAAAGGGGCTCAATCTTACTAGATATAATATGTTAGTAAAAAATTACTTTAAAAATCATCATTTTGTCCCTATTGGGTCCATAGACGTGGCTAATCAAGCATAGGTGTTAGAGTAAATACAGTTTATTGCTATCATATTTTTTGTTTTCTTATTTTTTAAATAAGATATCGTAAATATCTAATAGAAAGGGCTCAATTTTACTAGATATAGGTTAGTAAAAAAATTGTTTTAAAAATATTATTTTGTCCCTATTGGCCCCATAGACGTGGCTTATCAAGCATAGTTGTTAGAGTAAATACAGTTTATTTCTATCATATTTTTTGTTTTCTTATTTTTTAAATAGAATATCGTAATCGTCTAATAGAAAGTGGCTCAATTTTACTGGATATATGTTAGTAAAAAAATGTTTTAAAAAGTATTATTTTGTCCCTATTGGCCCCATAGACGTTGCTAATCAAGCATAGTTGTTAGAGTAAATACTACTATTTTTTAAATA
>MU182856.1:289220-302506 GCA_016904865.1 Pissodes strobi
TATTATTTTGTCCCTATTGGCCCCATAGACGTGGCTAATCAAGCATAATTGTTAGAGTAAATACAGTTTATTTTTATCATATTTTTTGTTTTCTTATTTTTTAAATAAAATATCGTAATCGTCTAAATAGAAAGGGGCTCAATTTTACTAGATATATGTTACTAAAAAAATTGTTTTAAAAATTATTATTTTGTCCCTATTGGTCCCATAGATGTGGCTAATCATGCATATTTAAGCAAATAAACCTTTACCCGTATCGGAATAAGAATATTTTTTGTGCGTTCTGTTCCGAGATAAAAAAAAAAATATTTAACATGTTTCGCAAGCATTATTAGTGGTGACCACTTTCCTAAAACACCGATCCTTTTTTCTTTTTTTTCTTTGGTAAAAAGTTATTTAGAAAAAGATCAAAAAATGCACATTTTATTTTTTATGACTTATTACTTGATATTGTAGAAAAAATGCAAGTATTATCAACGCGAAATGTTATTATTTGTTAATCGATACATAACTAATTGTTGCATGCTTCTTACATTCTAAATTATATAAGGAGAGTAAATTAATTAATACATTAAAACAAGCAAATTGTGAACTCTCACTAGTAAGCAAGAGCTACACTTATTCGACTAATTTTCAGAAGCACATTTTGAGAAATAGCTTCTTAATACTATACTAGATAATACTTTTGTGGTCATTAGTGACGGGAAGCGTAAAGATAACGTTAAATAACAGTTAGGCAAAATAATATGTACTTACATACTTAATCACTTACTGTTATAAAAAGAATCATTATTGGTGTAAATGTTTCTAAATAATTACTTTTAATGTATGGAATCATTTAAGTAACCGTTATTTATGTCAGTAGTTTTGATGAGCAATACCTATTAATAAAAGCAAGTTATTGAATAATATAGTTATGAAAAATAATATATACATTATTAAAAACAAGGTATTTATCAAACATGTAATTTTCCAAAACAATCTATAGTATCTGTTCTGCCATTTGATCATCATCCATGCAACCTATGCATGTGGTGTCTCAGCTTGCAGTGCGCCAGTAATGTTTTCGAATGATATGCTATGAAAGTCTTTGAGATTTAGTTAGTCCTGGCAGTCCCACTAAATGCTCGAGTGATTTCTTCTCTCCCCCGACTATGATTATGTGCTTGACCTTGCCTTTCGGTATGGACCAGTTCTGGTCTTGTGCATATCTGGTTTCCGCTCCTCTTCTGGCAAAGACGTCAGCATCCCACCCCGATCAGAGTAAGGCGGCAACCAGATTAGGTTAACCTCTCTTATGAACCTGTTAATGATTTTGCACTTATATTAGCTGGATTCAAGAATTTAAGAATATCTTAATTGGCCGTCAGAAGAGTTAGCTTCCTTCCAACTCCCTCACGTACATTGCAATGGCATAGAGTTGTACCTATGATAAAGAATATTTGTAACACTTTAGTAGTCAAAATTCAGTTAAAATTGTGATGATTCCCATATCTATTGATTGTCCAACTCCCATACTGGGCGGCAAACTAGCATATATTTACTTTTGTCTGAATGGTGGTAAACAATGATTAATTACTGCGCCTTGCTCTAGTATGTGAGTTTAATAGCCTTACGAGTTAGATTATTTTACACTTGATAATGCATAGAGGAAATGGTTCGAAATTCTACTTTTAATATCCGTAATTAGCCATTGTCTACCATATTCAAACAGATGTTGGAGAACCCGTACGAACCCGGGATCAGCGTGAAATTCCGAAGCAACGAAAAGAGCAAGATTAAATTGAACTAGGAATAAGCTTGCATTATTTTCTTATGCACATAAAGAGACAAGCAAATCATTCCGACCAAGGAGTAAGCTTGCATTATTTTCTTATGTACATCAAGAGACAAGCAAATCATTCCTACCTGCTTTCGCATCAAGCCACCAATCTTAGGAGAAAAAACCACGGCGCATTTTGGACAAGGCAAGTCGAACACTTCCAAATAAATTACCACAGATGGAAGAAACCTATGCTACTGACGGACACTCAACAGGGGTCTCGAGGAAATAAATAACTGACTTCAAGACTAGGGAAAAGCAACGAAAGAACCACAGAAAAAAGATATCCAAACTTGAAATACGCCATCAGTCAGGAACCTCCAGTAAATCTATCTTCTAGGAATCTCTCTAGCTCTGCATAAACAATATAGAACAGAGAGCTTAACTTTGCCATTGACCCCAAGAAGATACTGACATTGGGCATAAAAAGCTATGTGGAAACACTACAACTGGATGAACTGGATGCAGATGAACTACGTTGGGAGATAAGGACAGTCCTAGAGAAATCAGAAACACGGACAACCGATAGCACATAGGAGGAAAAAGGGTAAAGGGAAAAGATCATTCTTTAGCGGACCTTGCACCTAGGCCACCGATTGGGCCCGTTGTGTCCCCGACGGGACCTACAGTTTATCGTGGGTTCCTAACCACGGTCCTCGATCATTTTTAACCCTGGCCGTATCCCGCCCAAGGGCCTCTAACCTCGGATTTTGGCACGAACGTGGACTGTATGTACACGCCTTACCTTGGGTTCTTCCACCCTTGAACGCGGCACAACCTTAGTCGCCAGTAATTTACCGACTAGCAAGTGTGAATCTGCACCCTTCAATTCCACGGGATATTCGATCCCACCTGCCTGATTACCGGCGTGAATGGGGAGACTGGCGCAGATACATTCTACACTTGCCTGCGGCTCCGCTAAATTTCAGAGCACCAAACTTTTAACAAAGTATGATGCCCGGGCCGAGAATTGAACTCGGCCTAGCACGGCGCGGCGCGGCGTGTCGCCACGATGGGCAGAGGCTTTACCCACTGAACCACCACGCCGGCGCCGCGCCGCGCCGGCACCATACAGGAGGAACGAACAGCAATTAGGGACCCATAAAAGGACGAGAACATCAAGATTCTTCCAGCGGATGAGGGCACACGGAGAACACAGAAAAAAGACAATAAGGTCGAAGAAACGCTCGCTAAAGGCAAATATCTACTGACCCTACTAAAAACAATTGAAGGAAAATCTACCGAACACTGTATAAATATAAGAACTACATCCCGAATAATATTGGAACATCGATCACACCCCATCATAATAAATTATGGCCTATCAATCATTATTAGTTCAAGAAATTCGGCAATCAGCAGATTAAGGGATTTCTCCTAAAATTTATCCAACCAATAGTCAACAAAACTCCTTCATCTGTAAAGAATTCTAAATACTTGTGGGTATCTTTAAAAACATGGAATTAATTCTTTAAGGCAAATTTGTCAGCTTTGACGTTGAAATCCTGTATACGAACGTGCCTTTGGAGGAATCGTTGAACATTGATGAGGATGGATTGAGGGGTGACACGACAGTTTCAGAAAGAACTTCATTGCCATTGCAGGAAGTGATGAAACACTTGAAGTGCTGTCTACATAACTTCTACTTTCAGGTTAATGCTAGGTTCTATGCCCAGGATGACGGTCTGCCGATAGATTTCCCACTCTCTCCGGTAATGGCTAATGTATACATGGAATAGTTTGAAACTAATGCCATTAATACCGCTATTTGTCAAACTCAAAAACTGCCTGCGATATGTCGACGATACTTTCATAACCCAGAATGGAACTGATAGACAGACGCTTTTCTCAGTCACCTTAATTCAGTAAATGGTTTTATTAAATTCACTATCACAGAGGGGAAGAACTTCTGTCTACCATTTTTAGATGTTCTTATATATCTTTATATAAGAAACAAGCCTACACGGGTCAGTATTTCAACTTTCAGTCAAACCATCCTCAAGCATGTAAGCTAGGAATAATTAGAACGCTATGTAAACGAGCGATTGGAATATGCAGCGACCAAATATCTCTTGATGATGAATTTGGCAATATCAACATGGATCAGCTTCAGAATGGGTATACGAAGAGGTCCATAAATATGGAGAACTGTAATGTAGAACCAATAGTTTGATCCTCTGAGCAAGACACCCTTTCACTTTCTTAAAAAAAAAATCCGTATGTAAAAGGAACATCTGAAAAGTGTGTCTTTCAGATACCATATGAATGTTGAGAGTCGTATTTTGGGAAAATAAAACGTCCTGTATATGTAATAATAGAAAAACACAAAAACACACATAGGAGCGAAGCAACAAGATCAAGGACCGCTGACCATGTCTGGTCCAAACAACACAACACTAAATGGTTAGAGGTTCGGGTTGCCTTAGGATTTAGATTAGTTTACACTTTATAATGGACAGCGATAGGATTGTCTGAATCGTTGTATAATTAAGTTAAATAAAGACAATGGAATTTGGAAATTCTTCTCTTAATATCAGTACCTCCAGCAGGCCAGTTTTATCCCGAACCCTTTCAGAGGAGGGTACAGTGTTGGGCAGATGATAGTTTGTTATCGTCAAGCATAATGTCTGGTTGCATCCAGGATGTTCCCCAGTAACCATGTAGAATGCCTGCGTTATGCTACAAGCACCCACTGAGTGAGATCAAGATTTTCTCCCTGATCTTACCTCACTGTAGAGTCGTAGGCGATCGGTCTAATAATAATTCCCTTTAGCCAATAATATAGGTATTTGTTTTGGATCAATACCCTAAGTTTTTGCACAGATCCCGCGGCAGGTTCAGTTTTGCTTTGCTGATGGTCTTTCCTATCTAGAGTTAAGAGAAATATTCAGGGTAAATTTCGGACATTTTGCTTCGCACATAAAAGGGATATTTTTACCAGCTAATAAAAGATGCCTTACTGTTATTGTACATTTTCGAGAAGTGGAAGATGAGTTTACTAATCGTTTCTGACCATTGATTGATTTTGCAACTACGTCATATTTTTTATGTATCTTACTGTTAAAAATCTCTTTAAATGGTAAAATCAAAATTCAAATTTCCCCCTATTATTTTGAATCGACATGTGCCTGATTAGTTTCACCTATAGTTGTCCGAGTAGGGAACTGTCACAGCTATATTATGACAATTTTTGTCGACATTTCTTTATTTCTCTAATACTAGGTAACATCTATTATGCTCCTTTTTATGATAATTATTCTAGGCTAGCATTATTTTAAACTTTGTTTATTTTTCCAGGTGACAACATGAGCAAACTTGTCAAAATGGACCCAGGCATTGTCTGCTTCCAACATTGCGGACCAAAACTATTTTGCTTTTCTTTACCTGAAACTTGCCCAGTGTGCGATGAAGATTTACAACGAGCCAACTTTTCATTACTGCCATTTAGGTAACCATATAATTGATTATTACTACCAGATTTTAAATTACTTAACGTCATCATTGTTTCCTAATAAAGTGATAACATGAATATTTTATACACTTGTTTAAGGATGTGATAATAATTAACCTTATTCTGGACTGGTGGTCAAACAAGTGTGCAACGCAATGCAAGGACGGGAAGTGATTACATCCCAAACTGATGCGGGAAAGTTAAAATTTCCAAGATCTCTTATCTATCTATGTATTTATTTAGCTTTGAGACATCCATCGATTTCATCTGCCATTTTCCTGTGTGATATTTTGGCCAGTACATTTTTATTTTAATTTGGTTCACTTAGTTTGAAAATTATTTCACTTTTATTATATTTCTTATTCAATCATTCCTTTCTAGATCTATTAACTTTATGCTTATCATATTTTCATGGATCTTTCCTCTGGCTTCGGCTTAGACTTCATTTATATCTTAATTTTTCTTATTTGATTTTACCCTTTGACCTACATGACTATCAATAAATTAGATGCAAGTGGTTCAAGATGGGGAACACTTGACAACGATAACGGAGGCCAATGCTGAGCAATGGATGCAATAGGCTCCGCGATGATGAAGAATCTAATTTTTAATCATCATATTCTTGTTATTTTCTATTCACAACATTATGTTCCTAGGATATGACTGTTTTCTGATTGTGCACCAAATCTTTGCTTTCTTGAGAGATATAGTCTTCATTTCCCCTTGCTTTCTTATCTGCTTTTATTAGTGTCTGTTATTAATTTATAATTTTTCAGAATCATTGAGCGAATTGCAAGGGGCTATTTGAAGAAGCCGATAGGACAACTGACTATCTAAAGAATCAGATCAGCATTCGTAATAAAAGGTTCTTTTATTACGAATTATTCAGTAAATTTTGTAAACTCCAAATAATAAGATATGCCTGGAGTTTAGTAGGCAAGTTCGGACATGTTTTCTTAATCCTCATAGATATTGTAAAACGTATTTGTTTAACCATACGTATAAAAGAGATAAACTCCGACTTATTGAACGTTGAAACCACTAAACTTCAGATTAAATTTGAAAAATCTAGGTCAATCTTGTTGGGCATATGATAATTACAGTTGCCAGTATTCAACATGCGAGCATCGTCGTTTTTATTGTCCGAAAAAGTTACTGCCAAAAGTTCATCTCACAAATCAGAAAAATTATCATCTTTACAAAGACTGTGGTGCAAAACTATTTCAGAATTTAATTAATCATTTCCTACTTTTTTAAAGTTTTTCTTATTTGGTAGTTCTATTTCCTTGTAAACTTTTAATTTTTTCTTAATCTGACTTTCATTGATTTTACTACTGCATATATTTCGTTTCACCGTTCCTGGTTTCTAATTTGTGCATTTTTATTGTTTCTAATACCTGAATTTTGGCGTACTAGTATAAATTCTTAGTTTCCCAACCTTGACTTTAATTTAGATTTTACGGAAGACCGCATTTGGTGGCGGTCGAATAGTATGGACTGAAAATATGTTCACCTTAGGCTTCGTAGCACTATTTATTAGCTCATTTAAAATGTTTCCATGGGTTATAGTAACTTTATCTACTTTAGAGTTGGGTTTACAGACACTGTTCATATTTCCATATGAAATAAACGATTCATCCAGAGGAGAAATTAAGAAAAGACTTAACTTCGGACTTAAACCACTTTCGTCAGTTTTATCAGAATCTTAATTGTCTGTCATCACTTGAAATCGTAGAATTGATAAAGCATAAGCAAGAATAGCTTTATAAAGCTTTTAGACGTCTAAGCTTCTAACTATGGATCTGCAATCAGCTTTGCATATCACAGATTGCAATTAGGTCTCCAGGATTAGAAAGGATATATTCGTTGAAGGCTGATTTACATCTGGTCTTAAATGGCTCATAAACGCCCTTGTCGAATGGCTGGATTTGTTATGTGCAATGCAAAGAGAGAGATAAAAGGGTTTTTGAAGTGAAAACTTCTTTAGGCGCGTTTTGCGTTTTTTTTTTGTGGGGGTTGAATGAGACCGAGCCGTCACGCGGATGTAGCCGGGGTAAAAAGAAGATCCTGGACGAAAACGGGACTCCGTATCCTCCTCCCGTTTGGCCAGGGGAGGGGGGAGAAGGAAAAATTTAAATAATTAATTTCGGGAGAACGGGAAGAGGTACGGGGTCGAAATTTTTATAGTAGGTGCGCCCCATGGTGGGCCATCTTAGAACATACGGGGGGACCGAGACTATAATTTAAGGGGGGATTTTGGGGGGAAACCGTTTTTCGCTCGTATCTCTGCAAACAACAGGCCTTTGAAGTTTTCACTTCTGTCGTGCGGTCTTAATCACACACCAATTTTTTTTTTATTTTGACGATAATAATATATAGCCAAGGTGTGTATTTCATGATTTTCGAGCAGTAAAAGAACTGGATTTGCTTGATCGCAATTGGTACTTTCCTGAAAATGCTTGATAAACGGAACAAAATTCCAGAAGTTGAAAAATCGCTCGAATGCAATCTGTTCCAAAAAAGACAAGAGAACCATGCCCTAAAACTATGACCCAATTGCCTTGCTTCCAATAAAGTCCAAAGTCATGGAACGTGTAGTCAATCATCAACTATTCAAGTACCTCGAGACCAACAGCATAATTGGCGATAACCAATACGGCTCCCGCAAACAGAGATCGACATGAGATATGTTGGACTATGTCACTCATATATGGAGTAGGGTAATTGAGAACTACTGAGAATCTCAACCGATTGCATTGGATATTTCGAAGGCATTTGACAGAGCATGACGGATTGCTCAATAAACTGCCGCCCTTCGGACTGCCAGTGTCTCTCTGCAGCTGGCTTGCCAGTTTCCTTAAGAACCGATCTCTGCACGTTGCATTTGATGGCCATTCATTCATCATTAGAGTATTGCTTACACATCTGGCGTGGCGCACCTAAGCACACCCTAAAGCTGCTGGATTCTATTTAGGAGATAGCTGTGCGCCTCGTCGGCGACCTAGAATTAACCTGGGATCTGGATAGTCTGGATCTCTCTGTTTTACAAATATTTTTACGGCAGATGTTCCCGCCTCCAGCAACGCCTGTCACACAGTCACGACAGACGGCAAAAGCGCACCCGTTCGTCGTACAACTGGAAACACCTAGAACGTCGCTTAACAGCGACTTCTTTGTTTGGCGCACTGCATCACTATGGAACTCACTCCAAGGACAACTGTTTCCCCTAAATACAATCTACTACTATTCAAGAACCGTGTCAATCAACATCTTCGCACCGCTTGTCGAGCGCCACAGGATCTCCCTTTAGTGTGTGTATAACTAAAAAAGTTATTCAATCTGTCTTTTAAGCAAAACGTGTTGCTTCAAGAGCAGAACCAAAGAAGAACTAATTCTTCGTACGCTCTCGAGGAATACGTATGCCCGAAGAATCTTATTTGCATTTGCAAAAATAAAGCCACACATAGTCACTAATACCCCCCCTTTCAGTTGAACCCCATTGATCCACACCTTTCCTTCCAGTTTCGCAAATACTTTGGGAGCCTGAAGAACTATCGTAAGTCCAGCCTCATCAATATTCAAACGATTTGGTTGATACGGGTATTTGGACTGAAACCGAATTAACATTAAATGTTTCTGCTCGTGCAATTTCTCTGAGTCAGCCACGCTTTTATCTTCATATTGGCAAATTGGTCATGAAACGGCGTCTTTGGTGTACTGAATCTACTTGCAACCACATGAATGAACATTTGATGATTCAGAACCACTTTAGCAGCGTTCCTAGGAACTTAAGGCGATTCTCTTTATCATATTACCGCACCATTATAGAAATCAAAACAAAGTAAAAAAAAAACGAAAATTTTATTTGGTACATAATCGGATAGTTCGTGGGACACCTCCGAACGTGCCTCACTCATTCGTCCGAACATGCCTCATGTGCAAATATACATTTGCGCATGGTTCCGATCTATAGTTTGATGGAGTTACTTATTCATACACACATAATATTTTCTATTATAAACCAAAAAAACTTTACCTTTGCGGTATTTTCAAACTATGCCAGCTTATGATCTCTATCGTAATCAGAGGTCAGATTTTATATATTTTTTTTATATTTCTGCCCTGACGAGCCGGGTTAACAATATTGGCATCTCATGACACTATTATTATGAAAGACAAGTTATGACATTCTAAGGCGGTAAATTTGTATTGTTTGGATGTGCCTATGTCAACAACTTGCCCGATTCTACCATAGTTAAGAAGTAGAATAATGACTCACTAGAATGTCACTTTTTCAGAGTTCCTTACCCATTTATTCGAGCCTCTCAGTATCCATGTGCTGTAGTTATCAAGCCAACAACAGGAGATTTTTTGAAGTAAGTAACATCTATAAGAAAACTATGACTCATTCTTCTATTAAATGACTCTCAGCCACTGAAATATTTGATACTTTTGGTAGGTAAATGATCAATTTTGAGGTAAATTAAAGCTACTCAAATTTGATTTATTGGTATACTTTAACTGGCCAATGTAACAAATAAAATTAAATTGAAAATTTTTGCGCTAAAATCTGGGCAACTTCAGGTAACAGTTGTTTCTTGATTGCCCTCGGCGGCGAGGAATTGGAAATTGTTTTAAGCTACTCAAGTTTAGTATCGTAATTCAAAAACCAGCAACATAATTTAATTTAATAACAAACAGTGTACCTAAGCTAGGCAAACAAAACAATTACCACTTCTAATATGGAGGTCAACGAAACGATAAATGTTTAAAACTGGCCATGAAATTCGCAGAAGGTAAAGTTACTTGTTGTATTAACGTATGAAATCATTGTTACGTATACGAACACAAGTCATGAACAACAAATATGTTTTCGGTTTAACTTATGAGGCTGAAATTATTGTTTTCATATTCGTTCTGAAATAATTTTTGCATAAGCGCCTTGTCGCTCTCTAGAATAATAATTATAATCATATTTAAAAAACTGTTGAGAATGAACGTATTTTTAGTGACTACTATAACTCAATGGATCTTCACATTGGGGTGACAACTTCGACTGGAACTATCGTAGAATTTGATAAGCATGGATTAAGGAAGCATAGGTCGAATCATTGGAATCAATGTCTACTTCTAGACCAAGTAAGTATTAATGCGCCAAAGAGACAATTGAATATATGGATTTGATATTCAAGTAGGTGCTGTTCACTGTTCAGATTGCTACAACAAATTACAAAAGAAGTTCGGGCTAGAGCTCGATTGATTTTCTTTAGCTACTCCGCTTCCTCTGGATTTGGAGCGTTTTTGAAGCATTTTTCTAATAAAATGATTATAATATTAAATGTCTTGTATTATTTTAGGTAGCCTCTCCTTGGCGAGAACACTGGGACACCACGTTATGGCAAGTCTGTAAGCAAAAATGCTGGTCCGCAAAAAACTACAGCGAGGACAACCACAACTGCTACAGCTTCGTTTTAACGTTTCTCGTTACGTTAGGTTATGGGAAGCTGAGTGAAGCTGCGAGAAATAGAACGCTATTTTGTGAAAAGTTTATTGTGCCAAGAACAACGGGCGCCGGAAAATACATCTCTTTGTACAGAAAGCTCAAAGAGCATGGGTTTTACGTACATAGAAATAAATGACTAGAGAATTTACCTAAAATAACTATTTAAAAAAGCATTATAGTTTTTGAGGTGATGAATTCAATGTAAATATATTTTATACAGCAGTGGCGGCTCGCTTAATACACCAAGTGAATCAATGATTCACCTTAGTTCCTCCAACTTATACTATTTTTCAATTAGAATCACTAAAACATAGTATATTAACTAAAATCATAAACAAATCAACATAAAATTATAAAATGTTGAGTTGTTCAGTCGCTATGAATAGAAGATAAAATCAGAATAATTATTCTATATCGGTATATTGCTCAAAACGCGGCAACATTGTCAAAACGCGCGAAGTTTATTTCCATTCCCTGTCGAATCACCTTTCGCCTTGATTCAATCAACTCCCGTTGCGGTTTATAACGATGCAGTTGTTTACGGCCATATTGTCCGCATATTATAGATAAGCGCTTATGGGAATGACACCACCTCGAAAGCAAGATTCATTTCCGAATTCGGATATCGGGTGTTTTTAATTCGTGTTTAACAGTGGTTACGACGTCGCATTTGCGTATAGGTGCGTGCATTAATTTTGAAATGTCTGTTTGTTGTTGGTTTTCGGTTCGGTTTTCGATAATAGAACTAAATAAAAATGACTTTACATTTTCACGTTTATAATCCGGTGTGTCTTTTTCCTCTTAAAATCTGTTTTGTAGGTCAAATTACGTAAAGTAGAATTTGGTACTAGGTACTTTCGCTGGAGTGGGGGGAGGAGGTAATTAAATTTGATTCACCAGTTCTTAATGTCACGAGCCGCCACTGTTATACAGGTATTTCAAATTCGTTACAAATGATTTTAAGGGCGTATTTTTGAGGTTAAAATAAGACTGTAGTTCCTATAATCATATGACCTAAAATGCTAAAGCCATGGTAAGTTGCGCGAAAAAGATCAAACTATCATCAAGCATAAAATATCTTAAAAATTTGCAAGTCCTTGTTTTTATAAGCTCTCTAATAATTTTTTACCTCAAAATGGCGTAAACACAAAAAGTGGAATTGAGAGAGTCCACTCCCAAGTGTCCTACACCAGTTAGACATGCAATTTTTTTTAATTTTGCACGGTACAATTAACCGTTTTCCAGGAAATCACTGGGGAACAAAAGGAAAATATTCAAATTCTTATTTTATAATGTTCAATACAAATATTTAATCAATTTAGTTTAAAGTGTAAATCCACGCAATCTCCCGTCAAAATTAGGTTTCCGAGATTTTGAGAAAAAAAAATGAATAGAGAGCTAGGAACAGGGGCAAGCCTTATTTCGCACTCAAAAATAAGCTCTTAAAATCTATGTAGGGAATTTTGAAGCATCTTGTATACTTACAGTGTCTTAGGAAATTCAGGTTTTAGTCAAGATATTTATATATTGGAAATGGATCATAAAATTGCTAGAGGCACATAATTTTTCTCCCCGCTCAGAGTAGGGGCTAGTGACAGCTTTTGGATGGATATGTCTCTCCAGTAGGTCATTTTTCTCTAAGAACCGAAACTGCTTAAAGGTCGAGTTCAAAATGGTTGTCGATACAAACTAAAAATAATGACATTTATATTAAACAATATATTTAAAAGCCTGATTATTGTTGATAGCACTATTCAGATGAGGCCACACTTTCTGATTTGTTGCAAATTTGTGTCATAACGATTCATCGTATTATTGCATCGACTGGCCTGCCCGCTCATTAAATCTTACTCCCATTGATTATTTTTCTTGGGGCATTATTTTTGTGAAGACGATACCTCAGAGTGTGTAAGACATAAGACAACATATAAAAGTTTTAAAAAATTCAGAGCTTCTCTAAAAACCGGAACTGTCGGAAGGTCGAGTTCAAAATGGTTGACAGGAAAAACTAAAAATAATGACGTTTGTATTAAACAATATACCTATTAACAAGACCGATTTATTGGAGATAGCACTATTCAGATGAGGCAACACATCTCGATTTGTTGAAAATTTTTGTCATAACGATTCATCGTATTATTGCATTGACTGGCCTGCCCGCTCATTAAATCTGACTCCCATTGATTATTTTTCTTGTGGCCTCTGAAATATCTTTGTCTGAAGACGAAACCTAAGAGTGTTGAGAAAATGCATCAAATATTCGCTTCTGAAAGAATCTCAATTAAATTCTATATAGCCATATGTAATTGAATCCTTCCATCGCCGATTAACGAATTGCTAAACTGACAAAATGGAAATCAGAACTTTATCAACCCTTATATCACTGTTTCCTGCATAATATATTTCTTTACTGCCACCACGTTTAAGTCACCATCTCGCAAGCGAATTTCGGTGTTCACGAACTTTTTTTCTCTCTAAGTTCCTTGACAAGAAATATTTTTCAAAAAAAA
>MU182856.1:312506-328208 GCA_016904865.1 Pissodes strobi
TTTTTTTCTCTCTAAGTTCCTTGACAAGAAATATTTTTCAAAAAAAAAACGACAGCCAAGTAATTAATAACTCGAAAGGAGAAAGCCCAAAATTATCAATATTTGGTTAGACCACCACGAATCTTTTGCATGGCACTTAGTCCTCTGGATTATAAACTTGCTAATGATAAATAATTTTTCTCCCTGTTTCAGGGCAGTGGCTAGTGGGAGGGTGCAATTCAATACCTCTGAATGGATACGTCTCTCCATTAATCCATCGTATTAAAGTCCTAAAAAAAGCAGAGTTTGTCTAAGAACTGGAACTGCCTAAAAGTACAGTTCAAAATTGTTGGCAGTAAAAACTAAAAATAATCAATATTTGATTGGACCTCCCCGAACCTTTTGCATTGCTTTTATTCGTCGCGAATTTATAAATTTTGGTGGACTCCTTTCCCAGTCCTCTTCAATAATTCGGGCAAAATGATCTAGATTTTTAGGTTTCTAATTCCTATCGGCTATTTGTTTTTTAAGCCGACTCCAAAAATTCTCTCAATAGAGTTCACGTTTCAAATGTGCTCTGGCCAATCCATTCTCCTGACCCCCATGTTCTTCTAAGGCTTGACGATACCGGAACGCTGTGGTAGTGCATTATCATCGACCAAAATTAACTGAGTTTGTTTGGGTTGGGTGGGTTTGCGGCAAATGGAACGATACCTTCTAAAATGTATTAGCCCTTGTAGATTTTTGCCCTAACTGATTTCTGTAAACGTAATCCATTTTGTTTTGCCTCATGTTCTCATTAAGGGGTGTCTTTCTTTAATTTTTACTATTTTTCCAGTTTCGGTTAAAGTCTTAAGTTAGGAGTCTTTCTTCCACTCTGTAGTCTTTTTACATGTCTAATCACTATATTGGATTCAGTACACACTCAAAATATATAATATATTTGCTTATAAGATAATGTAAGTTAGAGGTCCTAAGAATCTAGCCATCAGCAATAATGCACGCTGTTAGTAAATCATCGATATATTAAAACCGGATATATCAAACTTTGTTAATCGAGATGAAAAAACATGGGTCGCATCTATCCAATGTTTGAAAAGAATCGGCTCATTTTGATACGTATCGAAAAATGATACGATAACATTCGATGTTTATTATTGTTCTGCATAAATTTTGAGAAATGAAGTAAAGAAATATTTGAATATTAAATATGATGTAATATAATAATACAAAATAATGAGCCATGACCGTGAACGATAATATGCAGCATGAGCAAATTAGCGCATTTCCGCACTAATTAAAAGTACATATACAAAGTTAAAAAAGCTTTCTTTAATGTAGATACATCTTAGATAAGATGAAGAGTGATGAACAGCAGAATCATTTGAAACCTGCGGAATAAACAGGAGAAACAATACGGAAGTAAACAAGAAAGTATTTTTAGAACGAATAATATTTAACATATTTTGATTTTGGGGCTAATGATTATTGGTCCTGCTCAGCATTTTTCCCATCAACAACAGCAGTTGTTTCTAAGATTTGTTATCACAACTGGCCTCCACTAATCACCAGTATTTAAAAGATTCGAATTAGACCATTTACAAAAATAAAAATAATATAAATTCACTAATATTCAACAAAAATATTAATATTAATTTAAAGAAATTATGCGGTGCAAAAATATCGAATCTTAGCAAATCATTTTTCTGATATATCGATAAAAATGGGTCGATATTTTTTAAACACCGATGGATGTCAACCGATGCTTTTTACACATCGATATAGTTGACGATTGAGGGGTCTTCTAGTCTTTGAAATTGTATCCTCTATTGGCACTGGCTAGCTTATTGACAGCCATACATCGGCATCGATGTCGAAATCCATCGAAACTCAAAACATCGATGATTAATATAGAATGTAGAACATATTTGCATCGATGATTAAGTTTCGATAAATCAATATATTAGGTTAAAAAGCATCGTGAATCGATATTTTTTAAGCACTGATGGATGCCAATCGATGCTTCTTACACATCGATATAGTACAGGATTGAAACATCTTCTAGTCTTTGAAATTTTATTCTCTACTGGCATTGGCTAGCTTAACTTTCGACGGCCATACATCGGTATCGTTGTCGCAATCCATCGATACTCAAAACATCGATGATCAATATAGAATGTAGCACATATTTATATCTATGATTAAGTCTTGATGAATCGGTCTATCAGTTTAAAAAGCATCGTGCATCGATATTTTTTAAACACCGATGGATGCCAACCGATGCTTTTTGCACACAAGATTGAGGGATCTTCTAGTCTTTGAAATCGCATTTTCTATTGGCATTGGCTACCTTAACTTTCGACAGGCATACATCGGCATCGTTCTCGCAATCCATCCGTGATTAATATATTTGTAGAACATATTTAAATCGATGATTAAGTCGCGATGAATTGATCTATTAGATTAAAGAGCATCGTGCATCGATATTTTTTAAACACCGATGGATGCCAACCGATACTTTTTACATATCGATATAGTACAGGATTGAGGGATATTCTAGTCTTTGAAATCTTATTCTCTATTGGCATTGACAATCCATCGATACTCAAAAACATCGATGATTAATATAGAGTGTAGAAAATATTTACATTGATGATTAAGTTCCGATGAAACGATCTATTAGATTAAAAGGCATCTTGCACAAATAAACATTGAATTATTAACAGGCTGTTGAATTATTATAATATTAGTGTAGTATCTCTAACATGTAATAATGAACATTCCCACGTCTTTAACTTCAATGAATTGCCTTGCTTTACCCCACTCTTTCTAGGGCGAAACAAAAACTACAAAGACCACATGCAAAATATATTTTAGAGAAAGATCAAAATGATTACAACTCTAGCGAGGGCACAAGTGCGATACTGGACTATACTGAGGGTAAAATTGTACGTTGCGACTTGTTTTTGTATATACTGCACCATTATTTAAATGGGAAAATATTTCATTTACTATTAAATCAAATGTTCCCAGTGTGAATGGCATAATTTATTGTCTGTGGTTTAACCGTAACATTAATTGTCAGTCATGTGTTGTAGGTATAGTTTTTGTAAATAAGATTACTGATTACCTATACTATAATAGTTAATTTTATTTCACAATTTATAGACCAAAGTTATTTAGTATTTAGTAATTTAGTGATGTTGTATTCTTGAAAAGCTAAATAAAACATTTAAGTTATTGTGTATACTATAGTATTTATCATTATTTTTTTTTAACCCGAAAAGAATGGGTGATATCCATTTTGTGCGTGCTATTAAAATTTTAATGAGTTATTGTTAATGAATGTTACTTTTGAATAATTTCACATATTTTAATTACTTCATGAGTTACGTTACGATATATTTTTAATTTTAACCTACAAAATTAGTTTTATAATTTTTAATGCCAATAACTTGTTGGGTAATTTAGCGTTAAATAATAGTATATTATTTTATATGGAGGAAAAGTGATACTTTTCATGGCGCGCTTGTGTTTAACAGCCGAACGGAGTGAGGCTGGTAATAGAGAGCAAGCCATGAAAAGTAACTTTTCCTCCAAATAAAATATGCTGTTTTTTCTTCAGATGTCGACAAATTAATGCAAAAACATCTCTTTTTAATAGTAATAATAATTATTATTAAAGATGTGGGTTCGCAAGGCAGCTTAGACCGGTGTCGGTGAATAGGCACAGGTTGTTGCTATAGTAATGTAACATAAAGCTGTCAGTGGACACTGTCAACAATAATTATTTTTTTAAAATTGCGATTGCGTTTTAATTCCGTATTGATAAGCAGTTATTGAGTAAGTTCGATTAAATAATAACCAATTTGTTCCTAAATTAGTGATTTTTAGAAATGCAGTGGACAAATTGAGTGATAAATACAAATTTTAGTTTAATAAGTATCTATGTTGCTATGACAACACTTTTACCTCCGCCGGCGGAAAAGTGAAAAGTAAAGCTCCGGCGGAGGAAAAACGAAACTTCACGGCCGCCTACACAGTCGAGTAATGACGAATTTACTGACGTTTGAAGAAAAGAATATTTTTTGTGCGTTCTGTTCCGAGATAAAAATATAGTTAGCAAGTTTAGCAAGCATTTGGTGGTGACCACTTTCCTAAAACACCGATTCTTTTTTCTTTTTTTTTTTGTAAAAAGTTAATGTAGAAAAAGAACGAAAAATGCATTATTAAGTATATAAGAACACACATTTTATTTTTTATGACTTATTACTTGATATTGTAGAAAAAATGCAAGTATTATCAACGCGAAATGTTATTATTTGTTAATCGATACACAACTAATTTTTGCATGCTTGTTATATTTTAAATTATATAAGGAGAGTAAATTAATTAATACATTAAAATAAGCAAATTGTGAACTCTCACTAGCAAGCAAGAGCTACACTTATTCGACTAATTTTCAGAAGCAGATTTTGAAAAATGGCTTCTTAATACTATCATAGATAATACTTTTGTGGTCATTAGTGACGGGAAGCGTAAAGATAACGTTAAATAACAGTTAGGCAAAATAATATGTACTTACATACTTAATCACTTACTGTTATAAAAAGAATCATTATTGGTGTAAATGTTTCTAAATAATTACTTTTAATGTATGGAATCATTTAAGTAACCGCTATTTATGTCAGTAGTTTTGATGAGCAATACCTATTAATAAAAGCAAGTTATTGAATAATATAGTTATGAAAAATAATATATAAATTTTGTGTTGCTACAAAATGTCTTCAGCCAGTTGGTTATCATCCATGCAACCTATGCATGTTATGCTTCAACTTGCAGTGTGTCGTATACAAAACTAGTACTAATGTGTTACCTATTTAACCTCGGCCTGTTACTTATGTTTCGAATAATATGTTATGAAAGTCTTCAAGCGAGTTAGTCCTGATAGTCTCAAGAAGTGCTCGAGTGATTTCTCCTCTCTCCGGACTATGGTTATAGTAGTAGTACGACTCGCTATTGACCTTTGCGTGAGCAATTCAGCCAGTAACGACCCCTGTCCGAGCTTAGCAAGATCTGGAGCGACCCTTCCAGATTGGTTACACCCTGGTGAACAGAGATACCCACTATTTCTAGACCCTCCAGTATGTCGATTATGTACTCCTGGAGGCTCCGACTTGTACATGCACGGCTTGTTTTAAGGTTCGAACACCACCGGCTGGACGTTCACAAACATTTAAATCTTGTACATGCTCAAACCCCCGGCTGGACGTCCGATTCTTCCTCGTGGAATCAAAACGGTTCCCGGACGCTCAGCTGAAGACCAAGGAGCCGGTAGCCGACACGTGTTCACTCGACCAAGAACGAAGCGGAAGTCGGAAGTGGTTATGTACTTGGCTTTGCCTTTCGGTATGTACCAATTCTGGTATTGTGCATATCTGGTTTCTGCTCCTCTTCTAGCAAACGTGTCAGCAGACCTCTCCGACCAGAGTGAGTCGGCACCCAGATTAGGTTAATCTGTCTTATGAACACTTATATCGGCTGGATTCGAGAACTGTTGTTAGCTTCCTTCCAGCTCCCTCACCTATATTTTAATGGCATGTATGCTAAAGAATAATGGCAGCATCTTAGTACTCAAATTTCAATTAAATTTTTAATAATTTCCCATATCTACTGCTTTTCCAACTCACATACTGAGCCTAGTATCAATAATGACTCATTATCTACCACATTCGAACATATGTTGGAGAACTGGTACTAGACGGCATTAACGAGAAATTCCGGAGCTGCGAAGAGGGCAAGTTTAAATTGATAAAAGAATAAGCTTGTATTATTTTCATATATACATCAAGGGACAAGAAATTCATTCCTACCGGCTCGGCTTTCGCATCAAGCCACCAATCCAAGGAAAAAACACTTTCTGGACTAGTCAAGTCGAACACGTTCAAATAAATTACCACAGATGGAAAAAATCTATGTTACTGAATGACACTCAGCGGTGGTTCTAGAAGATAAATAACTGACTTGAGAAGTGGACCACGTACCTATATTTAAGAATTGAATTGATAGATTATATTTCAAGACTGGGGAAAAATAACAAAATAACCACATAAAAAAGATACCCAAACTTGAAACACGCCATAAGTCAGGAACCTCCAGTAAATCTATCTTCTAAGAATCTCTCTAGCTCTGCATAAACAATATTGAGCAAAAGGTTTAACTTTGCCCTTGCCCCCAAGAAGATTCTGACATTGGGCATAAAAAGCTTTGTGAAAACCCTACAACTGGATGAACTGGATGCAGATGAACTACGTTGGACAACCGATACCACACATAAGGAAAAAGGGTAAAGGGCAAAGATCAGGGTGGTCCTTTAGCGGGCCTTGCACCTAGGCCATCAATTGGGCCCGTTGTGCCCCGACCGGACCTAGATTTTATCGAGGGTTCAGAACTACGGTCCTCGATCACTTTTAACGCCGTATCCCGCCCAAGGGCCTCTAACCCTCGCATTTTGGCACGAACGTGAGCTGTCTGTACATGCCTTACCTCGGGTTCTTCCACCCTTGGTCACGGTACAACCTTAGACGCCAGCACCGACTAGCAGGTGTGTAACTGCACCGTTCAATCCCACGGGATATCCGATCCCACCGGCCTGGTCACCGGAGTGAATGTGAAGCCTGGTTCAGATACATTTTACACTTGCCTGTGACTCCGCTAAATTTCAGGGCGCCAAACTTTTAACAAAGTATCATGCCCGGGCCGAAAATTGAACTCGTCCAAGCCCGGCGTGTCGCCACGATGGACAGAGGCTTTACCCACTGAACCACCACGCCGCGCCGCGCCGGCATCGGCACCACACAGAAGGAACGCGCAGCAATTAGGGACCTATAAAAGGACGAGAACATCAAGATTCTTCCAGCGGATAAGGGCACACGGAATGCACAGGAAAAGGACAATAAGGTCGAAGAAACGCTCGCTAAAGGCAAATATCTACTGACCCTATTAAAAACAATTGAAGGAAAATCTACCGAACACTGTATAAATATAAGATCTACATCCCGATAATATTGGAACATCGATCACAGCACATCATAATAAGGCACCACATCTTTATGGCCTACCAATCATTATTAGTTCAAGAAATTAGCAGATTAAGTGATTTCTCCTCCAATTTGTCCAACCAATAGTCCACAAAACTTCTTCATCTGTAAAGAATTCTGAATATTTTGTGGGTATCCTTAAAAACATGGAATTAAGTCTTTAAGGCAAATTTGTCAGCTTTGACGTTGAAAGCCTGTATACCTACGAACGTGCCTTTGGAGGAAGCGTTGAACATTGATGAGGATGGATTGAAGGGTGACACGACATTTTCAGAAAGAACTTCATTGACATTGCAGGAAGTGATGATTCTTTTGAAGTGCTGCCTACATAAGTCCTACTTTCAGGTTAATGCTAGGCTCCTATGCCCAGGATGACGGCCTGGCGATAGATTTCCCATTCTCTCCGGTAATGGCTAATGTATACATGGAACAGTTTGAAACTAATGCCATTAATACCGCTATTGTCAAACTCAAAAACTGCCTGCGATATGTCGACGATACTTTCATAATCCGGAATGGAACTGATAGACAGTTAGACGCTTTTCTCAGTCACCTTAATTCAGTAAATGGTTCTATTAAATTCACTATCACGGAGGGGAAGAACTGCTGTCTACCATTTTAAGATTTTCTTGTTAGTAGGAAAAATGGATTTATTTATACTTCTGTATTTAGGAAACCACCTTACACAGGTCACTATTTTAACTTTCAGTCAAACCATTCTCTACCAAGTAAACTAGGAATCATTAAAACCCTATGCAACTAGATTATGCAGCGACCAGGTATCTCTTGATGATGAATTGGGCAATATCAAGATGGATCAGCTTCAGAATGGGTATACGGAGAGGTCCATAAATATGGAGAACTGTAATGTAGAACCAATAGTTTGATCCTCTGAGCAAGACACCCTTTCACTTTCTTAAAAAAAATCCGTATGTAAAAGGAACATCTGAAAAGTGTGTCTTTCAGATACCATATGAATGTTGGGAGTCGTATTGTGGGAAAATAAAACGTCCTGTATATGTAGTAATAGAAAAACACAAAAACACACATAGGAGCGAAGCAACAAGATCAAGGACCGCTGACCATGTCTGGTCCAAACAACACAACACTAAATGGTTAGAGGTTCGGGTTGCCTTAGGATTTAGATTAGTTTACACTTTATAATGGACAGCGATAGGATTGTCTGAATCGTTGTATAATTAAGTTAAATAAAGACAATGGAATTTGGAAATTCTTCTCTTAATATCAGTACCTCCAGCAGGCCAGTTTTATCCCGAACCCATTCATAGGAGTGTTGGGCAGATGATAGTTTGTTATCGTCAAGCATAATGTCTGGTTGCTTCCAGGATGTTCCCCAGTAACCATGTAGAATGCCTGCGTTATGCTACAAGCACCCACTGAGTGAGATCAAGCTTTTCTCCCTGATCTTACCTCACTGTAGAGTCGTAGGCGATCGGTCTAATAACCATCCCATATAGCTAATAATATAGGTATTTGTTTTGGAACAATACCCTAAGTTTTTGCACAGATCCCGCGGCAGGTTCAGTTTTGCTTTGCTGATGGTCTTTCATATCTAGAGTCAAGAGAAATATTCAGGGTAAATTTCGGACATTTTGCTTGGCACATAAAAGGGATATTTTTACCAGCTAATAAAAGATGCCTTACTCTTATTGTACATTTTCGAGAAGTGGAAGATGAGTTTACTAATCGTTTCTGACCATTGATTGATTTTGCAACTACGTCATATTTTTTATGTATCTTACTGTTAAAAACCTCTTTAAATGGTAAAATCAAAATTCAAATTTCCCCCTATTATTTTGAATCGACATCAGTGGCGGCTCGTGATGTTTTAAATAGGTAGTGCGCAATTTAAGTAGGTTTTTTCGTACGAATAGGGGGATGCCCGCTGCAGGCGCCGCCGGAGGCTTACACGCCGGAGGCCGAAAGTTTTGGGGGTGCCACGCCCATTTTTTACCCAAAACTCGTTAAAATCGTTTAAAAATGAATTCGGCGCCCTCTTGAATGATAATTGTTGCGCACTAAAAGAAATTAATAAGTAGGTACTTATCGATTCCAGAAGGGTAAACCATTAAAACAGTTTATTGTAACTACAAATCAATAAAGTTCAAAAAAAATCAGGAGAAGTTCGAAAACGTTAAAAAATATATCGGTTTGATGGCAAAAAAGTGTTATTGAACATCTTTTTGTCGATGATTAGCCCTTCGACTTTGCCGTTTCCTAGCTTTAAAGTGAAATTCCTTTCGCCACAAGATTTCGGGGTTAAAATGTCTGGTGAAAGACCGACCATCCTTTTTCTTGGCACATGTTTGGTCTAATCTTAAAACCGGCATCGGTCGCCCTAACCTCTTTATTTCAATCTTTTTATTCAGATCCAATAGAGAAAAGTTATTTTTAATAATATTGTCAATTGAATTTATGCCCCCACAGCACTTGTCAGAACCCGAACTACTAGCCATGACAGTAGAATAATAGTATATAAATAAAATATAAAACACTAAACAATATTACGTACACTAAACTCACGAGTTTATATGCAGCTAATTAACAAGCGTCAACGAACCGAACAAAACAAAAATAAACTCACGGCTCGACTGGAGTATAATACAGAATAATACTTATATAATAGTAGTATGTAATATTCGCCCTAAAAAACGATTTACCTCCCACTTTTTCCACATAAGCTGAATTTTTCAGGACCTATAATAAATGTGTTGTATCAGCCGTAGCTTGAAGACGAAGAGGCTGGACATATTTAATTAGGGCGTAAACCCATGACGTCTCTCATTATTTATTGTTATACCATTGTTAGTTTATAAGCAAAAAATATGGGATTCGCTCTATTACCGTGTCAAGACATAAGCGAAACTTTTATAAAAAATATTTTTTTTTCATTTAGGCCTTCACTTTTTGTTAATTGAGTGTTATATTTAAAAATAACTATTTTTTAATTAAATTTTTGCACGGTTGAAACCGAGATATTTACATTTAAATTTTTTTTTCGGCCATATGGGCTAATGCAAATTATTTTTTTTGAATAATTATCAAAAAATACTTCCTACAAAGACCTTATTGTGCATTGGACCAAAAAATAAGTATTTTTTCCTCTATACGATGGTACCAATATCTCGATTTTTGATGATAGTGTCCTTTTGTGGAGTCTAATTTTGTATTACCTCCGGAATAAGGGTTATCTTATCATGTACTTTCATCCCTGAAAAAATCAGCTTGTGACACCATACTATATACGCAAGAATTGCAAATTATAAGTAAATTAAGCTACAAAGTGCGGATCTAAATAACGCACGGATGAGCCTTGACTTCTCGTGATTTTACGAAGATTCCCGACCGTTTTGCATGACGAAAATGTATTTAACAAGAGCGCCGAACACTAGCGCACGGCAGATTTAAACTAGTTGTGGTTACGGACGGAGGCCGCCGTTGGACGCTCTGCGTTTTGATCGTCGCCGTCGTGCCTCGATTTCGCTTTTATAAATAATGTATTTTGCGGCCAGTGGAGATTCAAAAATATGTAAATTCGCAAATTATAGTTAGTTTATGTTAAATTGTATGTAGGGAAGATTTTTCCGTTTACTTTCGAAGGCAGTGCGCGCGCACGGGCGCACTTATTGAGAAGCCGCCCCTGACATGTGCCTGATTAGTTTCACCTATAGTTGTCCGAGTAGGGAACTGTCACAGCTATATTATGACAATTTTTGTCGACATTTCTTTGTTTCTCTAATACTAGGTAACATCTATTATGCTCCTTTTTATGATAATTATTCTAGGCTAGCATTATTTTAAACTTTGTTTATTTTTCCAGGTGACAAGATGAGCAAACTTGTCAAAATGGACCCAGGCATTGTCTGCTTCCAACATTGCGGACCAAAACTATTTTGCTTTTCTTTACCTGAAACTTGCCCAGTGTGCGATGAAGACTTACAACGAGCCAACTTTTCCCTACTGCCATTTAGGTAAATAACCATTAAATTGATTATTACTACAAGATTTTAAATTATTTAACGTCATCATTGTTTCCTAATAAAGTGATAACATGAATATTTTATACACTTGTTTAAGGTTGGGTTAATAATTAACCTTATTATGAACTGGTGGTCAAACAAGTGTGCAACGCAATGCAAGGACGGGAAGTGATTACATCCCAAACTGATGCGGGAAAGTTAAAATTTCTAAGATCTCTTATCTATCTATGTATTTATTTGGCATTGAGGCATCCATCCATTTCATCTACCATTTTCCTGTTTGGCATTTTGGCCAGTACATTTTCATTTGGTTCACTTAGTTTGAAAATTATTTCACTTTTATTATATTTCTTATCCAATCATTCCGTTCTGGATCTATTAACTTTATGCTTATCATATTTTCATGGATCTTTTCTCTGGCTTGAGATTCATTCGCATCTCCATTTTTCTTAATTAATTTTACTCTTTGACCTACATGACTATCAATAAATTAGATGCAAGTGACTCAAGATGGGGGACACATGAGAACGATATCGGAGGCCTATGCTCAGCAATGGCTGTGAGATGCTCCGCGATGATGATGATGATGAAGAATCTCATTTTTAATCATCATATTCTTGTTATTTTCTATTCACAACATTATATTCCTAGGATATGAGTGTTTTCTGATTGTGCACCAAATCTTTGCTTTCTTGAGAGATATAGTCTTAATTTCCCCTTGCTTTCTTCTCTACTTTTATTAGTGTCTTTGATATTAATTTATAATTTTTCAGTAGTGATTTTATTTTTAATAAATCATTGAATGAATTGCAAGGGGCTACTTGAAGAAACCGATATGACAGCTGACTATCTAAAGAATCAGATCAGCATGCGTAATAAAAGATTCTTTTTTAATAAAGGATTCATAAGCCCAGCAGGAAATCAGTAAATTTTGTAAAATCCAAATAATAAGATATGCCTGGAGTTTAGTAGGCAAGTTCGGACATGTTTCCTTAATCCTCATAGATATTGTAAAACGTATTTTTTAACCATACGTATACAAGCGATAAACTCCGATGTATTGAACGCAGGTTAAATTTGAAAATCGAGATCATTCTTGTTGGGCATATGATAATTACAGTTGTCATTATTCAACATGCGAGCATCCTCGTTTTCTTCGTCCCAAAAAGTTACTCCCAAAAGTTCATCTCACAAATCAGAAAAATTATCATCTTCACAAAGACTGTGGTGCAAAACTACTTTAGAATTTGATGAATCAGTTTCTACTTTTTTAAAGTTTTTCTTATTTGGCAGTTCTATTCCCTTGTAAACTTTTTCTTTTTTCTTAATCTGACTTTCATTGAATTTTACTACTGCTTATATTTTGTTTCACCGTTCCTGTTTTTCTAATTTTTGCATTCTTATTGTTTCTAATTTTTGAATTCTGTCCTTTTGTGGCGTACTAGTATAAATTCATGGTTTCCCAACCTTAGGTTTCGTAGGACTATTTATTAGCTCATTTAAAATGTTTCCATTCGTTATGGTAACTTTATCTACTTTAGAGTTGGGTTTACAGACACCGTTCATATTTCCATACGAAATAAATGATTCATCAGGAGAAGAAATTAAGGAAAGACTTAACTTCGGATTTAAACAACTTTCGTCAGTTTTATCAGAATCCTAACTGTCTGTCATCGCTTGAAATCGTAGAATTGATAAAGCATAAGCTAGAATAGCTTTATAAGGTTTTTAGACGTCTAAGCTTCTAAATATGGACCTGCAATCAGCTTTGCCATATCACAGATTGCAATTAGGTCTCCAGGATTAGAAAGGATATATTCGTTGAAGGCTGATTTACATCTGGGCGTAAATGGCTCATAAACGCCCTTGTCTAATGGCTGGATTTGTTATGTGCAATGCAAAGAGAAAGATAAAAGGATTTTTTATTTTTCCGATAATAATATATAGCCATTGTGTGTGTTTCATGATTTTCGAGCAGTAAAAGAACTGGATTTGCTTGATTGCAATTGGTACTTTTCTGAAAATGCTCGATAACCGGGACAAAATTCCAGAAGTTGGAAAATAGCTCGAGTGCAACCTGTTCCAAAGCTCAATTGCCTTGCTTCCAATAATCTCCAAAGTCATGGAACGTGTAGTCAATCAGCAACTATTCAAGTACCTCGAGACCAACAGAATAGTTAGCGATAACCAATACGGCACCCTCAAACAGAGATCGACAGGAGATATGTTGGAGACTATGTCACTCACATATGGAGTAGGGTAATTGAGAACTACGGAGAATCTCAAGCGATTGCGTTGGATATTTCGAAGGCATTCGACAGAGTTTAGCATGACTGATTGCTCAATAAACTGCCGCCCTTCGGACTGCCAGTGTCTCTCTGCAGCTAGCTTGCCAGTTTCCTTAAGAACCGATCTCTCTCTGCACGTTGCATTTGATAGGCATACATTCATCATTAGAGTATTGCTTACACATCTGGCGTGGCGCACCTAAGCACACCCTAAAGCTGCTGGATTGTATTCAGGAGATAGCTGTGCGCCTCGTCGGCGACCTGGAATTGACCTGGGATCTGGATAGTCTGGATCTCTCTGTTTTACAAATATTTTCACGACAGAATCTGCCGTCTGATGTTCCCGCCTCCAGCAACGCCTGTCACACAGACACACCAGGTGGCAAGAGTACACCCGTTTGTCGTGCAACCGGAAATACCTAGAATGTCGCTTTACAGATACTCCTTTGTCTGGCGCACTGCATCACTGTGGAACTCTCTCCACATCTGTTTCCCCTTAATTACAACCCATAACTATTCAAGAACCGTGTCAATCAACATATTTGCACACACACACACACACACACACCGCTCGTCGAGTGCCATACGATCTCCTTTTAGTGTGTGGGTCACTGATATAAAAATAAGTTATTCAACCTGACTTTTGAGCAAAATCTGCTTCAAGAACAGAACCAAAGAAGAACTGATTCTTCATGCGCTCTGGAGGAATACGTATGCTGGAGGAACTTTATTTCCATTTGCAAAAATGAAGCCACACATAGTCACTTATACCCCTCTTTCAGCTGAAACGCATTAACCCACACCTTTCCTTCCAGTTTCGGCAATTACTTTGGAAGCCTGAAGAACTATTGTAGGTCTAGCTTCATCAATCATGGCTGATAAGGGTATTTTGACTGAAACCGAATCAACATTAAATGTAGAATAGTCTTGGTTGTCCGCTCATAAAAGACCGCATCCACTTCATCTCAGCCATTGGATTCTTACTTCAACTCTCTGATTCTTTTGCCTAAGTGGCCCGCATATTCTTAGCTACCGCGCTTCTTTACGAGTAAGTCCATAGAATATCTTGGATGATTTTTTCTTATAAGAAGAAAGCTTTTGGCGTAGTTTGACGATGAAGACGTATCCATAGTTGAATTGCTTTCGTTCCCTGAGTCAGCCACGTTTTTTCTTCATATTGGCAAGTTGGTCATGAAACGTCGACTTTGATCTGAATCTGCTTGCAACCATATGAATGGACATTTAATGATTCAGCACCACTTGAGCAGCGTTCCTAGGAACTTAGGGCGATGCTCTTTATCATATTTCCGCACCATTATAGAAATCAAAACAAAGTAAAAAAAAAAAACGAAAATTTTATTTGGTACACAATCGGATAGTTCGTGGGACACCTCCGAACAGTCCGAACGTGCCTCACTCATTCGCCCGAACCTGCCTCATGTGCAAATATACATTTGCGCATGGTTCCGATCTATAGTTTGATGGAGTTACTTATTCATACACACATAATATTTTCTATTATAAACGAAAAAAACCTTACCTTGGCGGTATTTTCAAATTATGACAGCTTACGATCTCTATCTATTGTAATCAGATGTCAGATTTTTTATTATTTTTTTATATTTCTGCCCTAACGAACCGGATTAACAATATTGGCATCTTATGACACTATTATTATGAAAGACCACGAAGTTATGACATTCTAAGGCGGTAAATTTGTATTGTTTGGATGTGCCTATGTCAACAACTTGCCCGATTCTACCATAGTTAAGTACTAGAATAATGACTCACTAGTATGTCACTTTTTCAGAGTTCCTTACCCATTTATTCGAGCCTCTCAGTATCCATGTGCTGTAGTTATCAAGCCAACAACAGGAGATTTTTTGAAGTAAGTAATATCTATAAGAAAACTATGACTCATTCTTCTATTAAATGACTCTCAGCCACTGCAATATTTGATACTTTTAGTAGGTAAATGGCCAATTTTGAGGTAAATTAAAGCTACTCAAATTTGATTTATTGGTATACTTTAACTGGCCAATGTAACAAATAAAGTTAAATTGAAAATTCTTGCTCTAAAATCTGGGCAACTTCAGGTAACAGTTGTTTTTTGATCGCCCTCGGCGAGGAACTGGAGATTGTTTTGAGCTACTCAAGTTTAGTATCGTAATTCAAAAACTAGCAACATAATTTAATTTAATAGCAAACAGTGTACCTAAGCTAGGCAAACAAAACAATTACCACTTCTAATATGGAGGTCAACGAAACGATAAATGTTTAAAACTGACCATGAAATTCGCAGAAGGTAAAGTTACTTGTTGTATTAACGTATGA
>MU182856.1:333208-412336 GCA_016904865.1 Pissodes strobi
GAGGAAAAACGAAACTTCACGGCCGCCTACACAGTCGAGTAATGACGGATCTACTGACGTTTGAAGAAAAAATAGTTTACTTCAAACAAAATTCTATACGCCTGTATCTGATATGGTTGTAGTAAATCTAGAATCTTGAAATGGTGAGAGAGGCCTTTAGAGGCTACGGCACTCAGGCCGCATTGGACCCCCTGTGCGACCTCCTTAGGTCAACCAATCCATCTAGGTCATGGCCCAGCCTAGTGTTACAAAAAAGGTAGCGATGCCCGAGGAGGCGGTTCTAAGAAAAGCAATGGTTGGTCATCGTTCTCCCAAAATGGATTCCCTTAGTTCCGAAACAGCCTCGCAAGCGTAGAGCAGGTACTCTACTGTTTCGTCCTCCTATTCAAAGCCTCTGCATAGAGGTGTCTCGCATAATCTCATTATGTAGAGATGTTCCTTAGCTGGCAGTGTTCAGTCAGAATCCTCGCCATGAGTCGTAGGTTCTCCCTTCACATACCCAGATATGCCTTTACTGTACACTCATTGGCGTAGCTTAGTAACTTCCTGGCCAGTCGACAGTTAGTTGTTTCGTCCCATCTTGCCCTAAAGTCTTCATGGATGACCTTTTTTTTAACATATGTATGAGCCTCTTGATAGGTAGGTTTGAAGGGCCTGCTCCCATAATGTTTGATCCGGCTGCCTTTCTAGCCAATTTATCCGCTAATTTGTTACCTCTGCATTGCGCATGTGCTTTAACCCAGCACAAAGACATTCTATTTTGCGAGCGGCATCTTCCAGTGAATTGTGGCATTCTATTACTGATCTGGCTGAAGTTTATAACTTTTCTGTCCTCAGTATTCTTGAGAACAACCGCTTTTGCGGCTATGGATATAGCAGCAAGCTCAGATTGAAGGATGCTGGCATGTCCCTCCATTGGTCATTTGAGTTCAAATCGCAAGCTTCGGGAGTAAATTTTACAGCCACCTTCCTGGGATTTTGAGGCATCGACGAAAATTTTAACCGCACCTTCAGTTATAGGCTCATTTGGGTTTATTTGCACATTGGGAGGTATGGTGTCTGCGCTGACCTGCAGTAGCTGTAGTCTTTCTGGTCTGGTTGTAAAAATGAGTCAAAACCAATGGCTTAACAGAGAAAAAAATTCTAACTTCATCAGGTTTTCAAAATTATTGAAAGACTTTTTTTAAACACTGGCCAGGAATGTTTTCGTTTACTTCTTTTATAACACTTTCGAGTTTCTCTACATTTAGAGGGTAACAATTAGATCTTTCCGTAACCCCATAAAATCGTATCGGGCATCATCATGTCAGGAAACCTTGGTTTGGAGCTCAGTTTATTGGTCCAATCCATCTATATCCATCCACCGTTGAGTGATGATGTGAAAATACGGCGGTGCATCATCTAGAGAAGCATTCGGATTTGTGAAAAGGACGAAGATAAGGTAACCTGTCATTTTCTAAACTGCAGATTCGACAATAATTAGATATATGTTCGTTGACTCTTTCATTAGAGTGGAACGTATTAGGCAGATTTTTCCAACATAGCCAGATAGTTCAAGAAGTGATTTATATACGAAAGTAAATGAAAGTACCTTATCGCAAAAATTTGCTCAGTCAATATCATTAATTTCCTGCAATATTTTCATTTTACAGACTTTCAGTTTCAACACCTTCGTGATTATCCTATGCACTATATATTTTGGATATCTCAAAGTACTACCAACTTTTGTCATTAAGGAGAATTCGATTGGATTGCCTCTTGAACCAAAATCCAACAGCTCATTTACATACTTTTTTTTAAATTTCACATCTGCTTTTATTGATATTTTATGGCATTTATTGACACTAATCCTGAATCTTCGTTTAGTTGCTGTAATTGACTTCGATTCAGCGTAGATTAGAGCACATTTTTCTTTTATTCTAATTAATACATTTGTTTAAATGACGAGAATAATGTACTGACAATTCAACAATATAGGTGATGTTTGAAGTCTTTTTGATAGACAGCAGTTATACCAATGAAGATACAGAACAAATCATTCTACCTGGTAGAGAGATGGTGCCAGGGGCAAGGTCTCAGGTCCAACCCAGACAAGGCCGAATTAGTACTCTTTACGAGGAAGCGTATGCTGGGAGAAATGCTCCCGGCCGTCAACTTGAATCCTTTGAGCTATAAAAGGTCAACCAAGTATCTCCGGGTCATACTGGATTTTAAGTTGACTTGAAAGGAACAAGTAAGCAGCTGCATCAGGAAGTCGAAGCGCTTTTGGATATACATGGCTATACCTCACGTACGTGGACCGGCACGCAAACGATCACCTCTAGGGCTGAATTAGATAGAGTTCAGAAACTGGCTTGCATGTGAATTACAGATGCTATAAGAATGGTACCCATCACCTACCTTCAAATACTAAATGGCTTGCCAGCACTCCTGGAAAATGAGGCCTTGAGGTATCCATACAGACTGAGAGGTCTCGGTCATCTAAGGGAAAATACTAGCCTGAGGGACACATCAAAATCTTGAGGAGAGAGGCTGGTGAATGTCCGGTACCCTTAATGGGAGCCGACAATATACTGCCCACCATCAGGTCAAGTAACCTCCTCATATTTCACATACCTCATAGAGATGTGTGGTTAGGGGCGAAACGCTGCCCATCCACATCCGGATAATGGGATCGTCTGATACACAAAGGGCTACAAAATGGATAGTGGTACTGGAGCGGGTGTGTATAAAGAAATCATAAAGGCTTTCGTTCTTGGGACATTTGCAATCGCCAGCCTCGTATGGGTTCCGGGACACTCGAATGCCCCGTGGGACGAGAATTCCGATCGTCTGGAGTCACCGGGTTCCGCAATGTGTCAAATGAGTCTATAATAGACCATTTCAAGGAACGCAACAAATGAGCGGGCCAGGGATTTATGGCGGAATGCTCTAGGAATGGAACAGACTGGGCTACTCTTGGTAGACCCAGCGGCCCCAGCGCTTTGTAGGTTGAGGGTCTTCCTGGCCCTGAAGAAAGGAAACGTAAAGCTAGTGATAGAGCTCCTCGTAGGCTAAATTAATAGGTGAGCAGATAGGGCGCACAATGTACCCGGACTATCTTGCATTACTAGTACAATGATACGTAGATTTCAAAAATTTTCTTCTCTAAAGGTGGTGAAACTTTTTTGGCTCAACAATTATGTTAAAATTTGGGTTAGCCGTTTTTGACAGAAGGATGATGTAAACTAAGACAGACGTTTTCCATTCCATAACTGCCTCTGACCAAGATGATTTTTGATATCTCTAATATATGTATATGCAATTAAAGCACCGAGTTATCAAACATTATGTTGATTAGGGATGATCATGAGATGGAAAACGACTACCCGAATAAGACAAACGTTTTCCATTTCGTGACCACCATTGAGCAGGATAATTTTGAAAATCTCTGCATACTACATGTTGTATAGAATCCTCCAATGAGAACAATTTGTCTTAAAGGGAAAATACAAAAAACAAATACAAAAGAAAATAATTACTCTAGGTAAGGTTTTTTGAAATGAAATAATCACAAGGAAAGTAGAAGCTCAACAAGATCTAAGACATAAGTAAAGCATTTAATCAGTGAGAGCTCAAGCCCAAAACTAATCATTCATAATAAGATCAGATTACATAAACTTTTCAATCATAAATTTATCTAATTTAAGATTAAAAAAATATATATAATCGTTTTGGCAAAACGCATAAAAATGTATGTACGTTTTTAAAATCTCAATTGAGAGCACTCCTGGCATTGATCCAGATAAAAAAAACAGCCGACATCGACAATATACAAACGTTGATCACGTTTGACGTTTGGCGGCGTTATCTCATGTCTAGTGTCGCGTGCTAGCGTATATCTTATCGTCATTATTACATTCCACAAATCCAAATCACAAGCACGCACTGAAATCGTGAGTTTCTAGACGGGATTTTATAAAAATTATTTATTTTCCGAAATAATTGAATTTGTTACGCAATATTTTTTAATTTCAAATTGGTTTAAAATGGAATTTCATACTACTGATTCGATTGGCGAAAAGAAGGTATTTAAAGGAGGAGGGTAGTTAACAAGATGTTATATAGATATGCTAGTAAAGAGTTTATACTATGATATTAGGATACCAATTTTGTATTTTACATATTATTATTATTATTATTATTATTATTATTATTATTATTGTCTCTATTACTAGAATTCAATTTAAACATCTGCGTCCGCAAGAATAGTCTTATGGCCATAAAAATGAGATTCATCCGGTGTTCAATCGTTGTAACCATTCTGGATGGATTTAAACCATGGAAGTTAATGGCGTTTGAAATATGTTTTTTATATGATGAAACTTTTGCTGGATACATCATGAATGAACGAATGAGTGAATTACCAACACGGGCCTTAATCAACGCTGGACGGTCAGTAACGACATGAGTGGACGATTCCACGTCCTCGAAGCACTTGTATCTGCATTTCGGATTTTCTAGGGCCTTCAGCAGATGTAAATACTTGTTCAAGCGACGGTGCTCTGTAAGGAGCCCTATGACAAGCCTCATGCCCCACCTTTTCAAAACCATAAAGACCCTTACTCTACCAGACGTTAGAACTTCCAGGAGAAGCCTAGTCTGCCTCATTCCTGGAATACATCGCAATAGTTTCCTGACCCACTCATTCACTGCGTTCCTTAGGATGACAGTGGCCGTACTAAAGAACCTACCTTTTAGAGGCATTGCGGAACCCTGTTATGTCAGATAACCGGCCTCTTCGTTGGCCGACACATGTGAGTGTCCCGAAACTCATACGCGATTGGCCTTCTTATGCCCGGTCAAGGCCTCCAAAACGTATTAACATCGTCTAGACACTAGCACAAAATGAACTATGTCTGAGCAAATGTAAATATGCTTCCCTCTGAAAACTTTTAACAGGTTCTCGCATTCACATTTCAGGATCCCATATATTTCGGCCTGGAACACAATTACAAAAGTCTCAAATGCGAAAGTTTGTCTGGTTCCTATAGTATCTTCATATACACCGGCTTCAGAACCATTATCCGTTTTGAATCCGTCTGTGCACCAGACGACCCTATTAGCAGGACGTAGGTCGCGATCCAACCTCAACCACACATCCCTATAGGATTCGTGAAATCTCAGTGGTCTATTTGTTCTGATGGTAGGCAGTATGTTCCTCATTAACAGTCCTAGGGAATCATCAGTTGCCCTTTTCCAGACTTTAATATGTCTCTCGGTCTATTATTGTCTTATAGGTGATCGAGGCCTCTATTTGCGGACCTCAAGGCCTCATGCTCCAGGAATAGATGGAGCCACTCAGCTTCCCAATAGCCTGATGGGCGCCGCCCTTATAACACTTGTAATTCCGACGCCCGCCATCGCCATTTTCTGAACCCGGCGGATGGCGGATGGACTTTAAGTGGCCAACAACCAACAAATCAACATTTTAAATTTCTGGGAAGCTACATAAGCTATGGTAAATTTAATTTTATAGACCAAAAACCAGCAATCCTATCCTTTTGAAATGTACCATAAATTGTTATCAACGTCTAAAGATTAGAACGAAGGGAGAAGTTGACGTTTGGCAAAGTTAACTGTGCTCTTTTCTCATTTTCGTAAGTGGTCGTAGGAAACATGTAAAAATGGCCAGAAACAAGTCGTTTCCAAAAGACCCCTAAATTTGCATTTCTATGCTACATAAAAATATTTCTAAACGAAAACTTCTCGTAATAAAACCCTACAAAGAGATGTATTTATGTTGCGCCTCCACTGCCTAAGGCTCCATCTGATGCACAGCGCATTACAGCTCTTAACATAGAGTTTGATCTGCAGGACAACTATAATTCCAAATTCCCAACACACTGTATATTTTATCAAATATATACCTGCTCTCTGACATCATTTCTATTGTATAATTCGTACCTCGTTGCCACATTTCTTCTCGCCGTCTAATCCTGCGAACAGATCAAACAACTAGGCGCCTACAAATAGAAGTGCGACCCGCGATTCCATCGCCACGACGGACGGCGACGGCGACGCTCGCCCGTCAAATCTCGTAAGGTTGTAACAGCAGCAGGAATTGTGAAGCGCGCATTGTGTTGCCGGTTCTAATATATCAGGAAATGGTTTTCCTTAAATCGAGTATATGTATACTCGTATAGGTATGGGGATATGGCAGCGGTAGCGTGTCGATAACCTTTACACGTTTGTGCTGCATTTAGAACAACTTAATTTTAGGAATATGTAAAAGGGGGTCACTATGAATCAAGATCAATGCATTTTTGTGCCAAATTTTTTAAAGGAATACAAATATGATTACATGAATTGCGATAATGACTGATGTTTGAGTTTTATCTAGGATGCCATATTTTATTTTAAATTTTCTAATATGATGATGAGTTGATGAGTATTTCTCCTTCTTAAAATGGAGTCTCATGCATTAGATTTCCGACGACACGATGATTCGACAAAGCTTTTATTGGTCAGAATATTTTTGCGCCATTTTTCATCCGAATATTTTATCTTTTGCTCGATCTTTTTGTGTGTTTTCACATCACTTTTAAAATGTTTTGTTCAGTCCACGGCCTACGAAATATGTATTGATATGGTACTAGAACAACCCAGAAGACGAAAAAAAAAAGGAATAAAAATGTCTGGTGAGGAACCAGACGACGAGGCTCATCTTTTGTAATCCCAAACACATTTGAGAATTGAGCTCGTGCAAGTTATTGATTTTATTATGGCACAAATTGAGGAAAGATTTATTCTCCTTAGGTATACTATAACAGATAATTTTGGTTTTCCCAGCGGGCGGCCGTACTGTACTCGATAGTACATCCACCCTAGAAACTAAAGCTACACACTTGGCAATTCAATATCCAGATGATTTGAACGCATTTGAGTATACTGCAGAAATAAAGAAAATAAATTCCAAAGGGAACCATTGCTTGATAATTTTATCGAAATGGGATTTTTAGAGATTCTGCAAAATATGTATGACTTATTTATCTCTTGAAAATATATTGTCACGTATAGAATATTTGTAGGTCTTTTACATTTACTCTTACGACCTGTATGCCGTGATGTCACGATTTGGTTGGCGTGCGGGTTATAAAGCTCAGATTCGGAATCGATCTACGTCAGGTGAGAAAAGGTGATTGGTCCAAGACTTAATGAGTAAACAATAACAATGTTTTTTGTCAGAAACTTAATGAGTTTATACTATACCTGATTACTAAGCTGCGTATGTTCTTTCATGGAATTAAATTTTGAATTATTTATAGGTCTTTGGTCACTGTTCTTTAATATAGTTTTGTTAAGAGTTGTGTTGAGTTTTATTTATGGTTTGGTGCAGTTTGGTAGGGAATAAAGTTGCAGGTTATGATCTCAGGCACATACGTGCTGCAAGAAACTAGTTTAGTTGAGAAACAATGATGGTTTGATAGCGTATTTATATAATAAAATTTGCTGATAGTTGCTCGTTTAAAGTCTATAATCGCTTGCGTTGACTGCTCGCGTTGTTTGTAATTTGTTTTTAATGTTTACATAATATTTCGGAGGTTCAAGTACAAACTTAGGACTGGGAGATATTTACTTGGTAGTCTATGTATTCATTTTAGCAGTTCACGCATTCTCTCTTCCAGATAACATTGGGCCCTAATGGTTCGCTATATTTACAAGTGCCTCACCATGTTTTTTTTTGTCTCTTTGTAAAAATACAGGGTACTGCAATATGATAAGCACTATTTGGGATATCAATTAAAACCGCAATATAGAAACAATATCATGACATATTTATCCTAATATACAGACAGCTTTAAGAATATTTTAAAGCCTCCCATGCTGCGTGTGAGTGTTCATTTAGCAAGCTTAAGCTTATAAAGTCCTATTTAAGGTACTTTCAATAGAAAAATCGATTTCTCTTAATTTTAATTATAAGGAAATTATTGACGTATTTACACGATTAGAATCTAGAAAAGTGATAAATTAGGTTCCCGCGAGTTCCCGCGTGCAATGTATTTCACGTTATTTTTTTATTTTATTATTTGCAGTGCACTTTTTATAGTTTTCGTTGCTTGCATTTTCTAACCATTTTAATTTTTTGATTTTTCATTCCTTACAACTGGGGTAGATTTGTTACACGAAACGTCGAGCATTTTCCAGTTCTTTTGGTGTTTCGTTAGGGTCACTAAACTAGGACTGCTGTTTACACTTCCTGGTCAGAGCCGGAGCGGCCTTACTCAATATGACTACAACTGAGGTGGAGTAATAGCAGCGAATATAATAGGCAAACATTTGTCTGATAAACATGAATCCTCCACAACAATATAAGACATACAATATATATAGACAATTTTAATATCCCACTGATCTGCTAATCTTCCCTGTAACAAATTGTGGCAATTACCTTGGAATTCTGATCACTGCCGTGGGATATCAATAAAGTTCAGAGATTGTACAAATATTCTAAGCTCCAGTTGCTCTTAAAATTTCGATCATCTTTTGGTGTTTAACGCAGCGATCGACCTGACCAACCGTTGAGGCCACTACGACCAATCCATCTCGCAGGGAAGACTTCATTAGGATGATTTATAACTAAAATACTAGAGTGTGCTAGACCACCATCATGCACGAACCACAAAAAAAGCTCTCGCTTGAAATGGTCGTCATTCAACAACCCATTTAAAATATTTTGAAATAAAATGAAAACACCACCCCATGTATTTACTGAAAACTTATATTGATGATGAGATTTAAAAATGATATGTCAGCTAACACATGATGCTACCTTGGTTGCAAGTCTTCGTGCTTCAAGTCTAGTACTATCTGAATATGATAGAGGCCGAACAACTTGTTGTTTTGCCTATACCTTCTGTCAAAGCAAACCTTGCTATGCTATTTTTTTGGGTTAGCATCTACTCTAGCGAATACGCTCTCCTCAATCTCCAGCCTTCGAGTAGTACTGGATGGGCCGCTTTTATTCAGATTAATTGAACTGGTTTCTCTAAGTCGCTAATTAGTGCCCTTTGTGTGTAAAAAAGTGCAAACAATTATTGGGTAGTACTAAAATATCCAGAAATTGACAATACACACTATATTGGTCAATTACTTTGTCTTATGTATGGTATGGTATCCTATGGTATGGTAGAGGAGTCACTCGGCAAGATTTGCCCTTCAGCACGTCGACCACAATTAATCTTTTGTATATACCCTTCTATGTTACACGAAAATTCCTACCTCTATCGAGAACCTCATAATATTTCGAGGGTTGAGCTTTTGTAGATCTCCAGGTGCCACAAGGGCATTTTCGAGATGCCTCAACCTTTGGTGAGTCAGTGCCTGACATTCGCAGAGTAGATGCTCTGACGTTTCAGCCATAATTTGACAGAATCTGCATTGTTTGTCAGTGGTTCTCCCCGTTTTCTTTAGGTGGTACTTCCAGGGACCATGTCCAATGAGAAGGTCTACGACCGATTTTATCTCATGTTCTGTAGTTAGGAGAGTGACAGATGAGTCTTTTGGCCTGTTTCGCCCAGGTGCATTGGCCCAATGTGTCTCTTTCCGCCTTTTTCCCTAATTCCTGATTTCATTCATTACGTGCCCTCTAGTGATGCCGCAGAATGGTTCAGGCCCACAAAAGGCAGTCTGTGCACCATTCCGTGAGAGCTGGTCAGCGGTTTCGTTACCTTTTACACTCTCGTGACCTGGTACCCACATTAGGGTGAGTCTGTTTCTGTTTGACAGTTGATCTGCAGCCATCCATAATTTCACACTAGCCGGGAGTTGATTCTGCTAGATGCCAGCGCTTTTAAGGCTGCTTGACTGTCTGATAGGATATATATCTTTGCACCTCTTAGGTCTTTTCCGGCACATTCAGAGATGGCTTGAAATATGGTGGGGAGTGTTTCCTAAAGGTGCAGAGATTCGACACCTAGGTCCGTAAGCTCCGGATCCCACTTCTTCTTTCTTCTTTAATCCATCTGTGTACCAGACAAGTGATCCCCTCTCTAGTTGCTTTAGTATATCCTCTGTAGTATGGCGGTGTTCGATTACCACTTTAAAGGAGCGATCAAAATTGAGTTTTGTTTCCATTGTATCGGTTGGTTTGGTCAGCGCCTCTATCTGGATTTTTTCAGAATTTTAAGGTGATCAGTCAGTTTTTGTGTCTGAGTGACTCTATGAGCACTGGCTCAGGCAGAGGAAGAAGGTCAAGTAGGGTTTCCATAGCTGCTGTGGGGCAGGTCTTCATAGCCCTTGTTATACCCAGAGAGGCCTTTGTACTCTTGTTAGCTTTCGCTGTGTTGTTATTTCTTTTGTTTTTACCCACCACACTAAGCAGGAGTATGTTATAATAGGCTTTACAATAGTGTTATAGGACCACCAGATGATGTAGGGTTTAAGGTCCCATGTTTTACTAAAGAGTCGTCGACATGCTCAGAGCGCTGCCGTTGCTTTTTTTGATAGTTCTTTCCAGGTGTGGGTTCCAGGTTAGTTTCTGGTCATGAACGATGCCAAGATACTTAACATCTTATGAAAGCTCTACCGTTGTCCCTCTCAAAGTGGCTGCTTTAAGGTTCAGTTTAGAGTGTCTTCTGTAACAGAATTCATTAATCAAAATATTCTCAGTTGTAGCTAGAATGGAAAGAGAAATTGTCTTCTTCAGTTATTTATCTTTAAGTCTGATGGTTTAGGGTTCGGAGTCCTCAGTACATTTTTCTTTATTGGCACCAAAAATTGCCATTTCTTTTGACTCCTTGTCCATTTCATTGTCTTCATTTAACTCTTTTCTGTTGCCTACCTCTTTACCTAAGTTATCTCTATCCTTATTTAATTTTATATTGCTCGAGGCATCCTGATGGTCATTTATATATTACCTTACGCGTCGACGAGGAAATGGATGGCAAAGGGTTTCCGAAATGTGATACGAAGATTAAGTCAATATGGCATAAAATAAATTTATATATGTAAGGGTAGTGTCAATGATGATCAAAAACGTAGATGATACTTTGGCACAGAGCCACTGAATTAATAACTTGTTTTGTTAACATATGTCAAAGCTTTAAGCTGCGTTAAAATCAAATGAAAATATATTTCATTTTTTTAAGATAATGGTGCAATATTTAAAGGGTAAGTGGTAAGTGATCAGTGATATAAGTGATATCTTTCTCATGAACGCTAAAATTATATGTATTACTTAGTACAGTGTAAAGCAATATTTATTAATGGGTGATAAAATTTCTAAATTTTTAAAGTGGCGTAAATAAAGTGAAAAGTTATCGAAAACTAACCCAAGCCTTGTATAGCTTGAGAACAATTATTATCTGATTTATAGTTTCCAGTGGTGTTGTTTGAATAACCTCAAGTTATAAAGGGTCTTGAATAAAAAATTAAAAAAGCTTAATAAAATCTTAAAACAGCATTATTATAAATTTCGGAATAATATAATGCTTTCAACGGCTCATGATTTGCTAGTTACAAATATTCACTTTCATTTTTGCCCATTTATTATGGTCTTCCACGTTAGTAACATACCTAGTCGCGGAATATATGAAGCAACAATCGATGTCGAATGCACCCTTTTCTTTTCCAACGAAACTCAATAAACCGATATGGTCTCGGACCGGAGTATTTTTTTAAGGCGAATTATCTTCCTCCCAAATATTAATGCAATTGACAATAATTAAATTGCGTATTAATCTAACAACAAACTCTTCAAACTTTTCCCTAAATCTGGTGATTTTTTCCAAGCTGCGAGCAACAGCGCATCGAGGAACTTTTCCTGAATGACGTATCCTACGATATAATCAGATTCACATTGACGCGGCATGTGGATCTGCTGGTGCTGTTTTTAGTGTTTTTACATAACCTTTCGAAATGAGCTGAAAGGTGAAGTGCGATATTTTGAAAAAATCTGAATTAAAAAGTGAGTAATTTGGTTTAATTTTGCATGAGGTTGTAGAGTAAGAAAGTCGCAGGACTCGCAGGTATGTTAAAGCGTGTGGTGAATCAGTAATATATGGCTTTGACATTGAAACGACTTACTATAGCTAGATAGGTATTATTAATTAAATAATACATAATCAGCTGTATCTAATTAGTGTGATTTATATCAAGTGATTCTGCTGGAAACATAATTGTAACTTATGTAACTTGTTGGGCATGAATTGGAATTTGCTAAATATATTTTGAGTTAAACTGGGTAAAGAAATTCAATTATCCTATACATATTCAAGCATTCCACATCCTATCCATGAAGCTAATGATTAATATTTTCTTGTCTTTCACAAACGAGCTTATATTAGCGTATTTTTTCTGATCGATCCTACATTTTTGGAGAAATAAAGTTTTTAAATACTTAAAGTTAATCCAATGTACATTTTTTCCAAAGTTGCAAATTTTCTATTTGGAACGGAAGAAGTTTCTTTTAAATTATATTTTATTCCTATAAGGTTGTTGTCCTCTTTCTGTATACAAATTATTGAAATGCGCTCAGAAGAGCGCCTAATATTTTACTTTCAGGTTAAGTGTAAACATGCCTTTCTCATATTCTGACATAATATGAATTTAGTTTCTGGTTAAAATAATTGCGGTTTGAAAGTATTGTTGGCAGGACAACAATAATATGAAAAGAAATATTTATTTTCAAGCTTGCAGCCATATATAATTCACGATTTTCTTTATTAGGCTCGTCAAGGTCATGAATCTTAATTTATAGCGTTTTGGTGATAATGATCGCAATTAGCAATGAATTAATAATCTCAAAACATTTACTCTGTATTTTACTCCTCAAATATCCAAAAGTGACAAGTGAACACTTTTTTAATAAAACTTATGTAGTATTTTTTTTTAAGAAATGGGAATTTTGATCCAGATAACTCTTTAAAAGATGGAAATACCTCTGTTATTTTTGAAATTGGAAAAAATATTCCTAACAAAAGTTATTTGATTTCATCTGCTTTTACACATCTTTTTGCTTGTGTTTTAATGTTATAAATGGTGTTTCAAAAACACGAGGCTAAATTTGGTAATGATGTTGAATATTCTCTTAAATTCTGTATATTTTTGTATAACACATCATGAAATAAACTTGAAAGGTTTTCAAAATATTCAACGTTTTAGAATTACGAAATATTATGATTTTTTCTACCTAATTGCTTACCTATTTAAATACCTGAATTTTCTTGGGCTTTATTTGTTAAAATATTTTCTTTCTCTCTTATCTTTTTTTTAACGTTTCTACCAACGAATCTATACCGAATTAAAAACTCACGAGCGAACAAAAAATTTAAAGATACCAAATTAATAATACTGACTAAACCAAACTCAAGAAAAGGGAATTTCTAGAAATAATCAAAGTAAAAAAAAATAAAATGCAACATGATAAGAAAGATATAAGTAATTTGAGTAAGCTGTACAGGGTATCTCCAATTCTATGTAATGTAAGAGATACAGTGTCGGTCAAATTCGGTCAAGAAAGTTTCCAAATTCTAAATATTTACGGAGATAAACGAAAAAGAAAACGAAATATTGAAAAATAATATTATTTTTTTCCTGACCTGTTTTGAAAATGGATTTTAAATTGAATTGCACTTTTGCATTGCCACTTCTTTCGCTCTATCCAATGGTGGTATCCAGTTCTCTTAAAATTGCCGATGTTTCATCTTTATGGATTCATCATCAACTTTCTTTTTTTAAACGCGAACTTTTCTCATCTTTTTCAGATGATCTTGGCCTTATACGAAGATGTGTTTTTTATTCTTTTTTTAATTTTTATTGTCATTTCTTTTTAATTATTTATTTTGTTTTAGGGTAAAAAATAAACAAACCTGTTTATTTAATTTAACTATATTTTTCTATTTTTATTCAAAATAAAGGATCCAATTTTCCACTTAGCACAATGTAAGAATGTCTAAAGTGTCTTAAACTATTTAAAATTACGTCAAAGCAAAATAAGTAATTTCAATAAATATAAAAAAAAATAAAAATTAAACACACATATTCTTATTAATAACGCTAATATCATCTGAAAAACGATAAAAAATATAAAATCCATATTTAAAAAAAGAAAGTTGATGATAACCCCATGAAGACAAAACGTCGGATTTCAAACTGGACACCATAATTAGATAGAGCGAAAAAGTGGCAATGCAAAAGTGCCCTTCAATTTGAAATCCATTTTTAAATAATAGGAAAAAAACAAAACGATTTTTAAAAATTTTGGTTTTTTCCTGATATCTCCGGAAATACTCGAAATTTGAAAATTTTCGAAACGGCATGGCATACTGTTAGGCAGCTAAATGCGCAATTTTATCCTGATTTGACCGAGATTCCCATACATAGACCCGAATTTGAGTCACCATGTACAGAGCGGTTCGAATTCGAATCTATGTATGGGAATCTCGAAAACCGTAAGAGATACAGTATCAGTCAACTTAGGGCAAAATTGCGAATTTAGTTGCCGAACAATATGCCGTTTAGAAACCCTTTAAAATTCCGAATATTTTCGGAAAAAAACATTTTTAAAAATCGTTTTATATTTTTCCTGGGCTTATTTAAAAACGGATTTCAAATTGAATTGCATCTTTGCATTGCCACTTTTTCCGCTCTATCCAATGGTGATATCCACTTTCTTTTATTAAATACGAACTTCAATTTTTTATATCGTTTTTCAGATGATATTGGCGTTATTAATATGAATATATTGTGTTTAAAAATTATTTTATTTATTTATTTTTTAATTATCCATTTTGCTTTGGCGTAATTTTAAATAGTTCGTTACTTTTGAAATTTTTATATTTTATAAAAATATTTTATTTTGTTTTTTGTTAAATGGAAAATCGAAGCCTTTATTTTTGATAAAAATAAAAAATAGTAAAAGTCAATAAACAGTTTTGTTTATTTTTTACCCAAAAGCAAAATGAATTATTACAAAAAAATAAAGATAAAATTAAAAAAGAATAAAAAAAATTAAAAACATATATTTATATTAATAACACCAATATCATCTGAGAAGATTAAAAAACATTGTATTTAAAAAAGAAAGTTGATGATGACCCCTTGTTGACGAAACGTCGGAGTCCATGCTGGATATAACCATTGGATAGAGCGAAAAGGTGACAATGCAAAAGTGCAACTCAATTTAAAATCCGTTTTTAAAAAAGCCCAGGAAAAAAATAAAATTATTTTTCAATATTTCGGGTTTTTCCTGATATCGTCGAAAATACTCAGTATTTTACAGCTTTCTAAACGGCATATTGTTAGGCAGCTAAATGCTCAATTTTGCCGTAATTTGATTGACACTGTATCTCTCACGGCCTTACGGCTTTCGAGATCCCCATACATAGACTCGAATTTGAGCCACTCTGTATATGTCTCTTATTTAGTATTATTTATATGTCTTCAATATTACTGTCCTTTTAATTCGTCCTTTCCTATCCTTTGTAGTTTGTGATAAAGGTCAAATCATGGTCGCAACGTTAAAATAAAAATGTAAGGGAAGAAAATAAAGTTTATTTCAACAAATGACCAAAACCCAAGAAAATTCAGCCAAAATTATATAAATATTGGACAAAGAAAATAATTTACAATATATATAAGCATGGGTGAAGCAATGCTATCATATGAAACGCTTGAACGCTCCTTTGGAAGAAACACGATAAATGGCTTGAAAAACTATGAGAACATGTCAAGAAAAAATGCCAATAAAAAAAATTAAAGATTAAGCCATTTAAGCAAACTTTTTTAAACTCAAAAACTTATCATATAAAATTTGAAAATGTAAACCTAGAACGAAAATACCAATATTACAAATTTATTTTTATTTTTATAAGCTAACAGAAACAATTACATCATTAAAATGTTCATCTGATGAGCTTAATATCGTTGAATTTCGTATAAAACAAGTTTTGCCAAATGAAGTGCTTAATTAATTAATTTAAAAATGAAAATACCAATAAAAGTGAAACACTCTCAAAAAATAAAATTAAAAAACCAAAACAAAATAAAGAATCTCATTTCAAAACAAAAACTTACCCTAAAGGATCGCCACAATAATTATGGGTTAAAGATCTTAGTAGAAAAAAAAATCCTGGTTATGCCTTAGATCTGTTGAGTTAATGATCTACAAAAAACGTTAAAAAACTAAAAATTTCTTAAAATTAAATTCTGATTTAGAAATCCTAAAAGCAGATAAAACTAGTTTGACAGTGGTTATAGATTCAAAGGAATATGACCAAATAATTAAAAATCTTCTAAATGATAAAGAAAGCAAATTAAATTAGATCCTCGAAATCAACATCAAAAAAAGAACAACTAATTAATAGACCCTTGGAAAAAAAAGTTTTATATATTTTCAAATATAGCAAAAAACCTCAAAATTAGAAATGCAATACCATCAAACATTTACTGGTCTCCAAAACTACATAAAGAAAATATTCCACTAAGACGGCTAAGACCAATAGTATCATGTATCCAATCACATTCAAGCCGTTATCAACATTCTTAAAAAAAAAAAATTTAGATAACAGAGATTTCAAAGAAAAAATTAAGAACTTAAGCATATCCACAGACTATATACCAATTTCCCTTGAACTTATATCCCTCTATACGAAGATGCCTATCTCCCTGGCCACAAAAATCATTAACAAAAATGGGAATAAATTCAAGAATTTATGGATATTCCACAAAATGAGTTTATAAATGCTGTCGAACTTCCACTAAAATCAACTTATTTATAAGCATTGTAAGCAAATAGAAGTGCTGGAACAATATGTCTTAACAAAAATAGAATTCGAAGTTCCATTCTATAAATAGATACGTTGACGACTGTATCTCTTCAGTTCCTAAAAATCAAATAGAAATCATCCTTAAAAAATGTAATGCACACAACATAAATCTGCAATTTACAACTGAAGTCGAAGAAGATAATAAATTAAATTTTTAGATGTAACGCTGCATTACCAAAATGGAAAGATAAAAATCGAATGGTATACGAAAAAAACGTGGTTTTCCAGGTATTTGAATTTTCTTTCTACTCATCCCATTTCCAAAAAAGATCGATTATTCTTGGGATTAGCAGACAGGGTTTGTCTGACCCTGAATACAGAGAACAAGCCATTAAAGACGCGAAAAGTGCCTTAAACGTTAATAATTATCATCACCTCTTTGGCAATTCCTGCGCTCACTTACTCCTGTGAAATAATAAAATTGAGTCAAACAGACCTAGATGAGTGGGACGGACTCCTAACTAGATTAAGATGTCTGTACCTGAATATAGCCATTGAACGCCTGTACTTATCACGTGGCCGGGGAGGACATGGATTACTAAATATTAAGAGCATGTGTAAATATGAAGTGTAGAGACAACCTAGTCAATTTGCGCAAGAGGTCATTGAAAATTATATTAATGCCAGATCACTAAAGCTTAGGGAAGAAGACGCTCAGCCACCACGAATTCAATCAAACGAACAGCGATGGAGAGACAAAGGTCTACACGGTCGATACGCCAATCAAATATCCGACGAAGCTATAGATAAAAGCCTCTCAATATTTTCTCTCCGCAACGGAAACCTTCATTCAAAAACGGAAGGCCTTATACTCACCATCCAGACTAAAGTTATTCGAACAAGAAATTATGAGCGGTACGGGCTGAAATTTAATAGTGTAGACAAATGTAAAAGAAGCACTTTAGTGGGAGAAACAATAGAGCACATTACTGGTAGAAGTTCGACTTTAACAAATGATTCCTATTTGGGCAAACACAACAGTGTCAATGTCGGAGTTCCTCAAGGGTACAAATTATCTCCCACACTGTTCCTGCTCTATATCTATCTATCTATATCTAAATTCTGTTTACAACTTTGCAGACGGCACCACTCTTATATCCTCATTCATGTCGCAGGCTCCAATGACCGCTGCTTGTTCCCAACGCAAGCGAGAAAACCAGATTGCTGCTATCAATGAGGATATGAACGCCATCGTGGAATGAAGTGAAGAAAACAATGTCCAGTTCAACGCAGGAAAGACTCAAGCAGCTGTCTTCTCAAAAAAGTAAACACCGCAGGACCTGACTTATCAATGACAGGACAAACACTGACTCTGACCTCATTCATAAGCTTGCTGGGCATCAACGTATATACTGCCTCTTACCCGAAAACTACAACCTACAGCGCTTCAAGACCAACGTCTATCATATTCTCCGTACAAGCACCGCTCGTTGAGTGGTATAGGACCTTCCTTTTTTGTGTGTGTGCCGAACTTAAAAAAAAGTGTAGCGGCCATAATGCACCAAATAGTCGCGGTAGATAGTAAGCTCCTGGAGAAAAGAACAGCGACTGCTCTGTTACAAATACGAATCCCCCTCGGTGTTAGGTAACCATTAGTTCGCGCTCTATTGAGACAGGCCTATTACTACCGACAGACACATAAAAAACCATCGTCCTGATATAGTTCTAATAGATAAAATCAATAAGACAGAACTCATCCAGACGTCGCCATTCCACTATCTCAAAATCTTATAAAAACGTTCCACGAGAAAATTGATAAATACCAAGATCTTGTGATAGAAGTAAAAATAGTGTGGAAGCTGTCTAAAGTGGATATTATACCAATTGTGATATCAGTCGAGGGAGTTGTGTCAAAACGATTCAAGGATTTTTTGCAAAGAGCTCTACTGTACCTACTGGCTTTCATATATAAATGCAAACAAGCGCAATTCTGTACACGTGCAGAATAGTGCGCAAATTTTTGGCTATGGGAAAAGGTGAATTCCTTCCTTAGGGACCTTCCCGACCAGCAAACAGCTGAGAAAATACGAAATAGTAATAATAAGGATTCTACACAGGGCACTGTATCCTTAGACAGCACCTGACTCCGCTGAGAATTGCATGGAAGGAGAAGTGTGGATGGTGCATGGAGGACGATGAGGCCCCATACCATCTTCTTACGCCTTGTAAAACTCAGAATCTTTGGCGCGACGCCGATCGAGCCAGATTCAGTGCATCGTGCTAGTCTAAAGGAGATGCGGGCTTTCTTAAGAAAGACCGGCATCCTGAAGGTTCTCTAATGCGGGCTAGGAGCACAACGGGCCGAATTGGTGGCCTCAGTGCAAGGCCCGCTAGGGGCCACCCCTTCTGATATTGATACTGATACTGAAACCTTTATTAATTACATAATCGATATAATTTATGAATTTATGAAGCTGAGCTTAATTATCCATAAAACTTCCAAATTTTAGAAATCTCTTTCTCATTCCCTTGATCGTTAAATATCTCCACGCACAATGAATAATAAACCTTGAACAGCATGGCGTATGCAATAAAAATCCTGCATGGTCATTCTAGAGATGACATAAGATTACCTGCTACAAGTTATCGCACTCAAATATATCTGTCGGTATCTTAGATAATAATATGTAAATTATCGTGTTCCTGTTAACCGTTCATGATGAATAAAAGAATGTGTTATATGAATATAAAAGTTCAACAATAATTTTCAGATTGATATTATTTTATCTCAGTTAAATAATAATAATTGCTAATTTCTTGTGAAAGATTTTTCACTATTACTAGACAGGGATGTTGCTATTTTCACCTATGGATCATAATCTCTTTGATTATTACTAAAGTACATGAATATATTGTCAAAAAGTAAGTACTTTTTATGATAGTTATTCAAATTAGGTAGCTTTCACGAACTTTCCCCCAATGTGGAACTATGAACCGACATATAAAATATTAGTTTTATCAAATGGAATGTTATTGTTGTTATTTTTCCATTAATAATATTATTCTTATCAGAAATACGGCCATGAACCTATCTCTATTTTTTTTTTTAAATATTTTCCATCACGAAATGTATGAGAATATTATTACCGTAAAGTGCCTAAAACGTGACCTTTGAGATATGGCGACGGTATTACCCCGATAATTCTCGTGCGATTTTCTGTAAAACAACAATTTATATATACCTAAAAATGTCAACACAGATATGTTGAGGTCATGAAGAAAGATTGATGGTGGTCCCAGATTTTTCCTAAACAATGATCATCAATAGATTCATACCACTTAATGTGTTTTAAATAATTGTTTGAAGTCTTTGCTCGGATGTCTTTATTTTGAACAGTTGGCCTTCTTGGAATATGCCATATAAAAGTGCGCTTAGAAGTTTACGAAGGAAGAAGAATTAAAAATTTTACAAATATATAAATATATTTAAAAGTTGATTCGCTAGTTCAGGTACGGTGTTTTGATGATACCTTTTTTAATATTAATTTTAAGAGGATATTTTAATAGTCATATTTGAGTGAATTAATTCTTCACGCAAGTGGGTAGCTACTTTGAAACTAAAGCACCAATAAACAATAAAAAAAGTAAAATAGAATATTCGTGTTCTCGAAATAAATACTGTACTTAATAATATAGCCATTATTTTAACTTAATCCTTTTAGCATTTCGAAATTAAAATTAGATAACATTATTTACCTTGAATTTAGTTGCCAAATGATTTTGGGTGTCGTGTTTGAACAGCGCATTATCTGCTCTTTAACAATAGCTTTTAAAATATATCATAGCACTTCTCTTAAATATGAAAAAATATATTAATATAGCTACAATGTGTAGACATGTCATGGTGCAATTTCCCTGAGCAATTTAAAAAAAATAAATATGCCTCATTAGTTGCATTGCGTTCAATTACTTGGATATATTATATTCCTACACGAATATGTGTAAAATTGTTACCAATCCTGAAATTTTGAAATTTTTCCCGAGAATATCTTATAAAAGAAGTATTAGTTTTTAGAATCATAAAAATGTCCGTTAAAAACTCACAAAATACATATCTTATCAAACTAGTACTCTTGGGTTATTTGGGCTTTAAAACGTAGAAAAATACTTTTTTATGCAAAAAATGCGTAAAGTTACCCTTTTTTATGACTACTATATTTTACCCCACGAGCCGCAGGCGATTGTGACAATCACTCGAGTAAAAAAGGTTCTTTACGCGTGAGTTACATACAGCATTTTTCCTATTACGGAGAAATAAATAATAAACATCAAATCAAAAACAACCTACTTTAGACAGCAGTGCGTATTTTTTTTTAAATATGTTCAAAATATGAAGTAGAATGATGCTATTTGAAACTAACCGTCCTAAAATATTTTCTGTCTACATAATAGTATATTTCCATCAAAATTATGAAAATATTCATTTTTTTTATTGAAATTCTAGAATAAATTTATGCACTGAAGTATAAGCAAGGTTACTTTACGCACCAGTGCATAAAAGTTCACTTTACGCACAATGAAGGTGCGCAAAGTTAGTGCTTTACCTACGGTAGTAGAAAGAATATTTTTCGATTGAAAATTTCTCATTTTGTTCTACCTATACCTATACCCCAGATAAACCCACACCAGATGCGAAACCTCCCACCTAACGCATGAAACAAGAATTCGTTTAAAGCTCCGCCTCCTTGGGATGCCCAGCCATCCCAAGAAATAGTCAGGGCAAGTTCTAGTGTGATTCTAAACGCGAGCCACGCGAGTCTTGTGGTTTAGTCCGAGAGCGTTACGAGAAATAATTAATCTTTATTTTATTTTTGTTAAAAATGCTTGGTTATATGTGCCTTTATTTGAATTGTTCTACTAGAAGCGGTGCGGTGGCGAAGAATAATTATTTAAATTACCCTGCGATCCTGAAAGGCATGTATAAATGTTGTTTAATGCACACTCCCGCACACTTATTTCCAAAGTTATTGCATATTCTAAAATCGATTAAGCACGAAATTCAATTAAATCTGAAAACTGACAGATACAATGTTATAGTTAAATCTTTTATACATCCAACAAATGTTATACAGTGTCCGTCATTATTATTATTATTATGATTGGAACTTTTGTTTTAACCAATAAATTCTGCATGTCTGACAATCTAAAAATGCATTTTAACATTGAAAATGTTTCTGTTTTCCTAGTATAGGGCCTGAAATTGTGAAAAAGTACATGCTACATTTGCCACATTCATGACGTCATACGCGTGAGAGATCGTGTGAGTTTGTTTATTTAAACCTTAATTTCATTATAACGTATCGGAATCGGCTCAAATGACTAAAATAAATTGGAACTAACTGAAACTAACCGAAAGTTTATTGAACGACTAACCAAAACTAACCAAATGCACCATAACGGGCTAAAAGGTACCGGAACAGGTTACAAAAATTAAAGTAAGTTAAAACTAATCAAAACGAACCGAATTTTGGCGTCTAACCAAAACTAACCGATAACATTAAATTTGATTATAAGGTATCGGAACTGGTTCAAATAACTAAAATAAATTGGAACTAACTGAAACTATACGAAAGCTGATTGGACCACTAATCAAAACTAACCATAAGCGCCAAAACGGTCTAAAACCTATCGGAACAGTAAGTTAAAATTAACCAAAACGAACCGAATTTTGGCGACTAACGAAAACAAACCACAAACATTAAATTTGATTATAACGTATCGGAACCGGTTCAAGTGGCTAAAATAATTTAAAACTAACTGAAAGTAATCGAAAGTTGATTGAATTAATAACCAAAGACACCAAAACGGGCTAAAACTTATCAGAACCGATTACAAATATTAAGGCAAGTTAAAACTAACCCAAATTAACCGAATTTTCGCGACTAACCAAAATTAACCAAAAATATTAAAATTGCTTATAACGTACCGAAACCGTTTCAAATGACTAAAATATATTAAAACTAACTGAACTTTACCCAAAGTTGATTGAACGGCCAACTAACCAAAAGGACCAAAACGGGCTAAAACGCATCGAAATAGATTAAAAATATTGAAGTAAGTTAACCCAAATTTACCGAACCAAAACTAACCAGAAACATTAAAAATGCTTATAACGTCTCAGAACCGGTTCAAATGACTAAAATAAATTGGAACTAACTGAAATTTACCGAAAGTTGATTGAACGACTAACGAAAACTAACCAATATTAACTAAAAGCATAAAATCGGTCTAAAACGTATCGAAATAGATTAAAAATATTGAAGTAAGTTAAAACTATCCGAAATTAACCGAATTTTGGTGACTAACCAAAATTAACCAAAAACACTAAAATTGTTTATAACGTATCGGAACTGTTTAAAATGATTAAAATAAATCAAAACTACTTGAAATTAACTGACACCAACCAAGACTAACCAAAAGCACCATAAAGGGCTAAAACATATCGGAACATATTAAAAATGTTAAGGTAAGTTGAAACTAACTTTAATTATCCGAATTTTGGCGACTAACTAGAATTAACCAAAACATTAAAATTGGTTATAACATAGCGGATCCGGTTCAAATGACTGAAATAAATTAAAACTAACTAACGCTAACCGAAAGCTGATTGAATGACTAATCAAAAGTAGCCATAAACAACAAAAGGGGCCAAAACGTATCGGAACTGATTAAAGGTATTAAAATAAGTAACTAACCCAAATTAACCAAATTTTGGCGACTAACTAAAATTAACCCACACATTAAAATTGGTTATAAATAAAGTATCGGATCCAGTTCAAATAACTGAAATAAATTAAAACTAACTAAAACTAACCGTAAGCTGATTGAATGACTAATCAAAAGTAACCATAAACACCAAAAAGGGCTAAACGTATCGGAACTGATTAAAGGTATTAAAATAAGTAACCAACCCAAATTAACCGAATTTTGGCACCAAAACCGGCTAAAACGTATCGAAATAGATTAAAAATATCGAAGTAAGTTAAAGCTAATACAAATTAACCGAATTTTGGTGATTAACCAAAAGCAATTAAATTGGGTATAACGTATCGGAACTGGTTCAAATGGCTAAAATAAATTAAAACTAACTGAAATTAGCCGAAAGTTTAATGAATGACTTACCAAAATTAACCAAAAATAACGAAAATCACTAAAAAGGACTAAAACATATTAGAACAGATTCAAAATATTAAGGTAAGTTGAAACGATCTAAAATTAGCCGAATTTTGGCGACCAACTAAAATTATCCAAAAACATTAAAATTGGTTATAACGTTTCGGAATCGCTTCAAATGACTAAAATAAATTAAAAGTAACTAACACTAATCGGAAGCTGATTTGAATGTTTTTGGTTAATTTTAGTTAGTCACACAAAATTCGGTTAATTTAAGTTAATTTCAACTTACTTTAATGTTTTAATCGGTCTTGACACGTTTTAGCCCTTTTTGGTGCTTTTGGATACTTTTGGTTAGTCGATCAACCAACTTCCAGTTAATTTCAGTTAATTTTAATTTATTTTAGTCATTTGAACCGGCTCCTATACGGTATTACCAATTTTACTGTTTTTGGTTAGTTTTCGTTAGTCATTCAATCAACTTTCGGTTACTTTCAATTAGGTCCAATTTATTTTAGTCATTTGTACCGGTTCCAATACGTTATAACCAGTTTAAATGTTTTTGGTCAATATAAGTTAGTCGCCAAATTTCGGTTAATTTTAACTTATTTTAATATTTTTAATCTGTGCCTATACGTTTTAGCCCTTTTTGGTGCTTTTGGATACTTTTGGTTAGTCTTGGTTAATCGTTAAATCAATTTTCGGTTGATTTCAGTTAGTTTTAATTTATTTTAGTCATTTGAACCAGTTCCGATACGTTATAACCAATTTTAATGTTTTTGGTTTAGTTTGGGTTAGTTTGGGTTAGTCGCCAATATTCGGTTAATTTGGGTTAGTTTTAAATTACTTTAATATTTTCAATCTGTTCCGATACATTTTAGCCCGTTTTGGTGGTTTTATTTGCTTTTGGTTAGTTTTGGTTAGTTATTCAGTTAAGTTTCGGTTACCATTAGCTAGTTCCAATTCATTTTAGTCGTTTGAATCGCTTTTGATTTGTTATAATCAAATTTAATGTTTTTGGATACGTTTTGGATAATCCTTAAAATTTGACTCATTTTGGTTAGTTTTTACTTATTTTAATGTTTGTAACCTGTTCCGATACGTTTTAGCCCGTTTTGGTGCTTTTGGTTACTTTTGGCTAGTTTTGGTTAGCCGTTCAATCAACTTTCGGTTAGTTTCAGTTAGCTCCAATTTATTTTAGTTATTTGAACCGATTCCGATACCTTATGATCAAATTTAAGTTTAAATAAACAAACTAACACGATCTCTTATGCGTATGTCGTCATGTGGCAAATGTCTCATGCACTTTTTCACGATTGGAGGCCCTATATTAGGATAACAGAAACGTTTTCCATGTTAAAAAAACCTTAAATCGGCATACATTAAAGCGTATTAGGGGAATTTCTGTAAAAAAGTCAGTGCAGCCATAATAACACAAGATTTCCATGACCGCCTGTCGGGAAAAAAAGAAAGTGAATGGCTATTGCAAATTTTAATTTTTCCTGAACCAGTCCACCAGCAAAACACGTTTTCATTTAATTGGTGCAGACCAACTATTTTAATTTTGAAGAACAATTCTATAATCATACCCAGATTATTTGGTGCAGGCCGCGTATAACCGCCACGTCAAGGTTAAAGTTGGCTGGCGATGAATTTGCCGATCTTTTGCATCTGGTGTGGGTTTATCTGGGCCTATACTATGAGAAAGTAAATTTTATTGTATATGAGAAAGCACTAAAAGGGTCTGGTGATAAATGGGGCAGGAACATTTTGATGTTGTTGCTTATCCATTGGAATCCTAATTTATTTTTCTAATTTTGCATATAATCTTTTATTCATGTAAGGATTCTTGATAGGTGGTATCCTCTATAGCTAATATTTGCAGAACAGTATGTTAGAGAAAAGTTTGCCCTTGTGATTTAAATAAAGGTATATAAAAATATCAACATTCACACTTAAAAGTAATGTCAAGTTGCATCAGGAATAATCAAAAAAATATTGACTATTTTCTTAAGTAAAGCTTTAGTCATTTTCATGACCCTAATTTCCGCAATATCAAAGTTTTTCAAGTGTTTAATGAAAACACGCCTGCTAGAGATTAAATAAAGTATAAAGTGATGACAAGTTCATATAAAACAGACTATTTATATATTTATTTTATTTATAGATAATCAGGTGCTCGCTTTTTCCGTTTGATCTGAAATGGTCCATTAAATTGAATAATAATTATCCTCAATCCAAGAACAAATTTGAATATTGGGTAATTTTTAATAGTGTTGAACTATTAAAGCGTTGAGAATACGAGGGTTTTTAATACTGTAGTTTACACAATTTCTTAATAAATTTTGATTAAAAGCTTAGACGAACGTTCTTTTTTTTAAGATTGGCTGCCTATCGTTATTTAGAATATCCATATTATCCTTAATGTAAATCATCCAAATCTTATCCTGAAGCTGACACTGGAACAGACCGTAATCCAATCATCCATCAAGCACGAACAAAACCGAAGGCAATAAAACAACCTAATAAGATACAAAGAAACACAATAAGGGAGAGTACAATCAAAGAGAAGATGAGAGCACAACTGATGTAAATGGAAGAAATATAAAACAATCAATACGAAAAGCAGGAAGAAAGAATTTTACATCGACTGCAGTTATCATAAAATACTAGAACTTGGAGATATGTGTTTTCTGAAAAACATTCATATCAACAATGAACAGGCTAATAGGCCTTATTTAATTTCATTTATTTCAGATGCCACGAAAATATAACAGAACAACAACACGGTCTTCATGGATGAGGCGAGGAAAAAAGCTCTCAGCGACATAGGCGACAAATATACCTTCGATAAGAAGAGCATGTAAGATATAGAATATCACTTATGGAGGTCGTTTTGAGGTCAAAAAAAAATTATACTGGGAAGAAAAGCTATATTCAGTAAGAAAGATGGATCCGGATTTGCATTCAGAAGTCTAGAACAGGCAAACGAGTTTACTACTATACTATACGTCAAATAGTTTTTGAATATGTGGAACAAAATCTAATTCACCATCTATTTGAAATGGAAAGGAAAATGCGCGGAAAGGACTGGATTTATTATTTTATGCACAATCATCCAAAGCTCAATTTGCGCAAATCAGAGGCAACAAGTTTGAGTAGTTACAGTTTTTCAATCATAAGGAATTGCAAATATTCTACAAAAACTTGGCAAGGGTATTGGCAATGTCCATGTTTCCGGTAAAATTGAAGTTGCAAAAGTTGCAATTACCAGTGGCGGACGAAGGCAAACGTCGACCATGTTACTCATGTCAATATATGCAGATGTTCAAAACAGGGTGGATCACAGAACAACCTTTCCTTGACTGGCCCAAATATTGTCAGGGACATGTAAATGCTTCTAAAAATAATCCAGTTCTTTTAGTGCTGGATAACCTTACAACTCACTCAAGTCTGGCTCCCTACAGTTTTTGTTGTGAAACAGAAATATTTCCCATAGCCGCCCGCCTCTCGATGTCACTCACGTCAAAATATACTACCAAGAATGCGACAAAATATATAAAATATACAAAATATAAGAAAATCAATGCGACAGATACTGCCGAACTTGCTTAAAATACTCTCAACAGGGCTGCATCTATATTGCGAAAGCTGTAAATGGTTTTCGAAAAACAGACAGAGATCTTTCCATTCAATTCCGATGTTTCTTGCGAAAAAGACTTAATATCTTTACCAATAGCCGATGAGAATCACGATGAGCCTCCTTTTTTGCATGAAGATGTCGAACACCACCATCACCGGTTCAATTAGACAACAAGACTGGGGCTTAGTGGAAATTGTGGAATTCAAAATGAAAAACTTAAACTAAAATCATCATCAACATCAAAAGATTCTTCATTTGTTCATTCATATGTCGACTACCGGCACTACCAGTCAGAGGTTACATAAAAACTAACTCAAAACTCGACCATATTTACATTAACCCCATTAAAAGAAGAATAATTGGGAAATAAGGAAGTGCAAAATCAAACGAAGAATGAGATTAAGAAAATGAAACGCACAATTGGAGGTATCAAGAAAAAAAGTTGTTGTATATTCAGAGTTTGAATCGAACGAATTATGGTGAAGATGTCTATATGAGCTACGGAAGGACCATGTCACGCAGAATGGGGTCGGTACAAACAATTGATTTTTTTAATTGCTTAAAACCATAAAAAAGGGGGTGGTATCTTACTTCTTAATTTATCAGTTTTAATGAACTGTATCACCATAGGGTAGTGAGATTATATCTATAGGATGAATTGAAACATGTATTCGTTTTGAGTTACTTTAATATTGCAGGTATAAATTGCATTAAACATGATAAATATATATACAATATTTTCTAAATATTTTCACGCATTCATTCATTCACACATAGAAAATAAATCTACAAAAGGTTGCTTAATTATAAATATCTACTAAAAAAGTCTTGATTGTTTAATTTCCAAATGAAACGTTTGTCTTTCCTTTAATAAAATGTAATAACTTTTATGCTTTAAAACGGGCAACTTTCTTTCTCACAGAATACCTTGATCTCCAATGCTCTACTTCACTCTAATAAGACAGGGATCTGACTTCAAATCTGTTATTTGAATTGTACTGGCACGATTTGTTAAGCTGCAAATCTGGCACCGCCATTTTACTTTCTTATCTTCAACCACAGTCACAGGTGAGCCGAGACGCTAAGTCGTTTCTGGCTTCGAGGAATTGCGTTAAAATGCCCAAAAGAGGTCTTTGTCCAAGCTTGGATAAAGAGAACAGAGATACAACACAACATCTATTCTCTAATATCTGTGCAAATAAAACTAGAAAATGGCCTAAAAGGTTTAGACCTTTTGGCGTGAAAAAGCAACGAGCAGGGTAGACCGGGGACAATTGAAACATTTTTACTTTTTGATTTTTTTTTCTCTGGAGTCATACCCGAGACGGGTTATATTAGTTGTTTCGTATTCAGTATGTTCTATTAGGATCTCTATTTTTAATTTGCTGAACTTAAAATAACGTACTAAGTCTGGTTAAAAGGAAGATATTAAAATCCCTCAGTTTGTTTCAATTGTCCCCAGAGCGGGGACAACTGAAACGTACCCCAGGGACAATTGAAACATCATTTTATAGCTGATAAAAAGTCACAGTAATGTTAAGTCCAACTTTTTATTATCTTAAACAAATAACAACTCTGACAAACATAAAAATCCTCCTCTTTGGTGCATTCCTCATGGGCCCATAATTTGCATTCAATGCACTGCACCCATTTCTCTCCTGGGCGGCTATCTGAATACTACTCTAGGTAAACTAGATAGTAAAATTCATTTTCGTCGCTTTCTTCGTCATTATTGTTTCAATTGTCCCCACAAGACATTTTCAAGTAAAATATAAAATATTTATTTACTCTTGATAAATAGACAAATTTAAACTTATCACAATGAAATGGGATACGTCAAATTAACTTATAAACATATCAATAGCTAGGTACTCACCTTGAGTTTTGTTGTAGCACAATTATTCAAATAATAATAAATTTTAGTTTGATATGTGTAATACACGTTCGAGGACATACACATGTACTCTTGCAATTAACGCCGGAGACAGACTGATCTCGATATGCGGCGTGGTGAGATGATTCGCTCATTGCCGGCGTCACTAGATTAAACACCAATAGAGGGCCAATATGGCCGCTGTTTCTAACGTACCCTGTTTCAATTGTCCCCGGTCTACCCCACGTTAATTCGAGTGAGAGTCTTTACTGCACTGAAATCAGTGAAATCTAATTCTTCCTACGCGCGGGGCAAACTAAAAGTCGGCTGAAAGAGTGGGAAATTCGCGGGATAATACGCGTCGGTTATTCGAGAGGGTGTAAGCATGTTCTTTCCTTCTTTGACAGATTGTTGTTTACATAACACTGACGGAAACAAGGATATATTAAATTGAAAACGATTAAAAACGATTGAATTGACGGAATGACATTTTGCGTTCTAGAGAATATTGCATATGACGGACTCTATTATACCAACGAACCAGGTTTGGACTAAGGAGTAACTGAAATACAATGCTTTAAATGCATAAATTTCTGTTTACCTGGGGTTAAATACATCCATACAGGGTGTTATCACCAAACTATACGGTGAAAAACGAAAGTTATACACATGTTAGGGTGTTTCCCCAACATATTCCCCAGCCATGAAGATCCCATCTATTTAGAAAACACAAACAACAGAATACTTCTTTAAGTATTGGAGGGAATGACGGCAACACCGCCTTGGGTTTACTAACAACACGCAGAAATGTAACACGCATTACACGCAAAGAATTCTAAAAACACGCATGGAAGAAAGAGCGTTAATAGAGAGTATTATCGAAGTACAACATTTATAATGTCAACTACATTAAAATCATTCAGTATTGTCATACTCGGGTAAATGAGGGTAAAACTTGGTTATGATACAAACGATGATTCCGTTTTCTAACACTAGAGAATGAGTCATACAGCTCTTTATGCTCAAAAGGTGACATGAGGGGTAAATTAACTAAATTATTGAGAGAGTGTTGTTCAGAAGATTGAACAGACCGAGAAACACCGCCGTACACGTCCCTACGTGCAGGATTGTAAACACTAAGAGGAAGAGCTGCTGAACTATTGTTCAGACCCACACCGCCGTACACATCTCTACGTGCAGGGTTATAAACACTGAGAAGAGTTGAACGATTGTTCAAACGAGAATTGGAAACAGGAGCGTGTCCTGCAATTACCCATCCTAAATGAGTATTTTGCAACACTGGGAGGTTCTTACCTAAACTGTATACACCATTTAAAATCAAATCGTAATAGAGATCAGCACCAATCAACATATCGATGTCTGATGGGGAAGCATAATTCGGATCACTTAACCTATACTGACTGGGGATATTTATTCTAGCTTTGTCAATGGGAACTTGTGGAAGTTTGCAAGTTATGTTTTTGAGTACGGAGCAAGTCACCTTAAAACTTCTATTATTATACACATTAGAGTACAGCCTCATATCAACCATCTTATTCGACATCATCTTGCCTTGAGAGATTCCATTTATATTAAGTGATTTATTGTAGGGAACATAATTTAACTTCTCTACGATCTTATTAGTTACAAAAGAGTTCTGACTTGCAGAATCTAAGAGATTTTTTGCAGCAAACAGAGTTACACTGCAAAACATCAGAATTATTATTCGATAGAGTAGATAAGTTCAGTGAATTTGCACCTTGTACCAGTGTGCCTGATTTTCTGCATTTGCATTAAAAGGGGGACCTCTATTCTGAGATATCTGAGGGGGGCTCTATTCAGAGGCATCTGAGGGAAACACCTATCTTGAGGTTTTTGAGGGGATCTAATTTGAGGAGGCAGTGTATCATGCTTTTGAAAGAGACATGATTGACTTCTGTCGAGAGAGTGCCTATTTACAGGCTGATCGTGTTGAGTACCAAGGGCTGTTGAGTTTTGATTATCAAAAACATTATCTTGTAATGGGGGAGAACTATGGCCATTAAAACCATATTGAGGTGTGTGTACCTGAGAGTTATGTAAAAGAGTATGATGTTTCTGAGCGCACAAAGAACATCTTCTGGTGGAGGTACATTTACTTCTCGAGTGACTAGTACCGAGACAGTTGAAGCAAAGTTTTTTACTTTGAACAAAATTCTGCTTCTCAGACAAGTTTAATTTTCTAAATTTATCACACGTGTATATTTTATGAGAGTTTAAATTGCAAAAACTGCACAGAGCTGATTTGTTTTGTTGCTTTACATGCAACGAGACTCCTTTTGTAGGATTTTTGAGTACTGTCTATAGAAGACAAGTTTTCTAGTATAGTACACCTTTTGGGTAAGAAATCAAGAAATTGAGCAAGATTTGGCAACATGTTAATATCTCCCTCTGTCTCAAAAGCTTAACAAGTGCCAAAATCAAATTTTTCTCTCAAGTAAATAAGTTAAAAAGAATTCCCAGAGTTCTTCGTAAGAGTAGTTAAGATTGTTAATTAAATTAGATCAGTTACAAATTGTCTTTAATTAGGACCAGTAGATTTGACAACAGAGTCTATTTCTAATAGCGAAATTAATTGAGCATTAATCACTGTTCTCATTTCTTTCTTTTAACAAGTTAATTGCAACTTCAAAGTTATCATTCGTTGCGAGTAAGCTTTCAATAATTTTTAAGGGTTCGTCTCTCAAAAATGACTTTAAGTACATGAGTTTTTGAATGTCACTGATTGAGGTATTATCGGCGATTAATGTATCAAACAATTGTATAAACAAATTCCATGCAGAAATTTTACCATTAAAAGGATTTATTTCGATCCCTGGTAATCTTACAAAAGGAGGAGGGGGGCTCTGCTGGGCTACACAATGAGATTTGGAACAACTTGAAAGAGTGGAGCTTACGTCTCAATACGTTTTTGTATCTGAACTAATAAATCATCGCAAGTCTGCTCCATCTTCTCACGAATCTCAGCGTCAAGTGTTTCCTCCTCGGGGAGATATTCAATCGAGTCTCGAATTTGATTATATTTGCTGAAGGCAAGTTCTAATCTATCGTGTTTTAAGACAAACTGTTTAACTTCATTTTCAGTGTCTGCAGTTGCTTGCATCCATTTACTTATCCGTGTGATTTTACCCTTGACACTGCTTCGCTGTGTTTTCAATTGTTCGTAAGTCATTGTGAAATATTTTTAAAATACACAGTACAATAAATATCCAAATATCATTATAAATGCAAAAATAACAAGTACAGAAATAAAACAGTGCACACAACAATATATCAATGAGTAAATAAACAGGCACGATTTGTTAGGCTAAAAATCTGGTACCTTTTACTTTCTTTTCTTCAACCACAGTCACAGATGAGCCGAGACGCTAAGTCGTTTCTGGCTTCGAGGAATTGCGTTAAAATGCCCAAAAGAGGTCTTTGTCCAATTGGATAAAGATAACAGAGGTACAACAGATATTCTCTAATATCTGTGCAAACAAAACTAGAAAATGGCCTAAAAGGTTTTGACCTTTTGGCGCGCAAAGGCAACGAGCAGTTTAGTTCGAGTGAGAGTATTTCCTGTACTGAGTGAAATCTAATTCTTTCTACAAGCGCGGCAAACTGAAAGTCGGCTGAAAGAGTAGGAACTTTGCGGGATAATACGCGTCGGTTCATTTGAGAGGGTGTAAGCATGTTCTTTCCTTCTTTGACATATTGTTGTTTACACAACACTAACGGAGACAAGGATATATTAATCTGAAAATGATTAAAAACGATTGAATTGGCGGAATCACATTTTTCGTTCTAGAGAATATTGCATATGACGAACTATATTATGCCAACAAACCAGGTTCGGACAAAGGAGTAACTGAAATACAATGCCTTAAATGCATAAATTTCTTTTTACCTGGGGTTAAATAAATATATTCGGAGTTTAATTATGGCTCATTCATACTGCAACCATACAGGGTGTTAACACCGAACTATACGCGGGAAAACGAAAGTGTGTTTCCCCAACACATCAAAAGATAAACACTAAAGAATATGTAAAAGCCAATAAGCTGTTGCGACGTGACAAGACGGATGAACAAATGTGGAAAAAAAGTGAATTCTAAATAAAGCCTACATATTCAGAAATGGAAGAGTTCAGGTCGATAAAAAAGAAGAGAAAATGTCCTTAAACCTCCTCTACTATACACAAAATAATTTGTGAATATGTGGGGTAGAACGAAATTAAACATCCATTTAAAATGCAAAATAAAATGTGCAGAATGGACTGGATTTTTTTCGGATCCAAAGCTCAGTTTGTTCATACCAGAGGCAACAAGTAATCGTGAGGAACCGACCCTATTTGATAGTTTTAAATTTGAATATCATCAAATTTTCAATGTTATTGAGAGGAGTATTAGTAATGTCCATGTCCCCGGTAAAATTGAAGCTGCAAAAGACCAGAAACAAGTACTCTCTAGGCTTATGTAATTTATTTTCATCTTTTAACACTAGTGTACATGTTCACATTTCTACACGTGTTTCTAGTACCTCATCAATGACCATTGAGTATGTTGCCTCTATTGTTTGGAAAGGCATACCATGTAATGTCTAACTTCACTAAAATTAATACAAAATTGGGTAGAATATATAGCACAAAGAATTCTGTTTTTTTTTGTGACTACCTGCCAATCTTTAACTTGGAATTCGCTGTTTCTGGAGCGAGACCTGCTTACTGCATTTCGCTCTGCTTTATCTGCTTTGTAAGACACATGTTTTCCAGTGTGCCCACTGAAAGTGAGGCAAGGGGACCGGAAAAAATGGCTAACCTCTGGGATTCGCAGTTCTGCATTCAGTCTAAGATTCCTGAGTCTTCTTGAATAGTTTTACTCCAATAATCAATCGGTACTGTCCCTTTTCTTCTGGCATCACAGGATTTACAGATATGTTTTACGACACACTAGTATGTATACATGTCCACATTTCTACACGTGTTTCTAGTACCTCATCAATGACCATTGATTATGTTGCCTCTATTGTTTGGAAGACGTTCCATGTAATATCTAATTTCACTAAAATTAATAAAAAATTTGGTAGAATATATAGCACAAGGAATTCTGTTTTTTTTTTGGGACTACCTGCCAATCTTTAAATTGGAATTCGCTGTTTCAGGAGCGAGACCTGCTTACCGCATTTCACTCTGCTTTATTTGCTTTGTAAGACATATGTTTTCCAGTGCGCCCACTGAAAGTGAGGCAAGGGGACCGGAAAAATGGCTAACCTCTGGGATTCGCAATTCTGCATTCAGTCTAAGATTCCGGAGTCTTCTTGAATAGTTTTACCCCATTAATCAATCGGTACTGTCTCTTTTCTTCTAGCATCGCAGGATTTATAGATATGTTTTACGAGGTGCGAAGATGCTCTACTATTCTAAAGGTTTACAACGATCTACTAACCGGCAACGTGAGACTTTGTCAATTGTCAATGAAATTACTTCTAGAGTTGGTAGCTCTCCTGAAATTAAGATTGATTCTAATTTGCTAAATGATTACTTCTGCAAACAACCTCACAGACAATATTTCTTCCACGTAACAGATAGGTATTGCTGCACTTGCTAAAAATGCTTTGCTGCATCTATTGCGAAAGCTGTAAGTAGTTTTTGAACAACAGACATGTATCTTTCCATCCAATCTCGATGTTTAATGCAAAGAAGTAATATCTTTACCAATAGCCAACGAATAAATCAAGATGATTTTTCTTATTTACATGATAAATATCAAACACCGGTTACCTTAGGCAAATCAACAAGACTAGGGCCTAGTGGAATTCAAAACTAGAAACCAAAAGTAAAACCATTATCAACATCAGAACATTCTGCATTTGAATCAGAGTTGGATGAAGTTTCAGATATTGATCTGAGTGACGATAGGAAGAAATTGGTAAAGCGACATACTGAAAACTTATCTAGTATATCTTCCAGTAAAATATGTCGACTACCGGCGCTATCAGTCAGAGGTTTCGCAAAAACTTGTAGCAGACTAACTCAACACTCTATCAGATTTACATCAACAGAAGAATGCGGTTTAGAAAGTGAAACGAACAATTCTTGTATGTTCGGAATTTGAATCGAATGGTGGAGATGTATGTCGTCTATGTAAACTATGGGTTCATATGGATGAGTCACGTCAGATAGAATGGGGGTATGTGGATTAAAATATGAACACTAAAGAATATGCAAAAGACAATAAGCTGGTGCGACGTGGCAAGAAGAATGAACAGATGTGGAAAAAGCTGAACTCTGAATAAGGCCTACATATTCAGCATGGATGAGTTCAGGTCGATAAAAAGAAGAGAAGATGTTCTGACTCGAAGTGAGGAAGTGATGCTCTAATTAGGCATTGCTATATTATTATTTTATAAAAAAATTATGTGCCTCATCTTACCTTTACAACCACACAACTGAAGTGAAACTTCTGAAAGAGATATTAGGAACTGAGTTTAAATTTTTTAAAGCTATTTTTCTCAACTCTTGCTCCCGGTTTCGACACTTATTTATTTTTTTTTTCCAAAAAAATAAAAACGTATAGTGTGTAGTACCTGGGCTGGTATGTGTCATTAATCAGTATCTGTTTGTCACAGTTGCGCGTACTGAGTTTGCAAAGTTTTAGTAAATTTTCGTTTGTTTCAGTTAAGACAGAAAAATGGCGACAAAACTAGGGAAAATAGCAGTTGGTGGTTTGGCTGGAACAGCTGGAGCAGGTCTTGCGACCTATTTATTGTTGAAGGAGCCCAACGAAAATGTAAGTGGTTATTGATCTGTCATATCTCTACGAAAAGTCAAAAATATGTAAGCTATCTCTCAACACCGTAAATTTTAGGTGAAAATAAATGTTTTTCCATAGGATGTAGTTCTACTAAGATATTGACTTCTAAACATAGAGTGGGAAAACGATTTTGCAGAAATATAGTATTTTTAATACCTATTTGGAAGTATGGAAGTACCAATCTTTTTAGTGAATTAACATATGCGGCTTCTTGAACACACAAATTAAATTAGGTTAGGAACTTGTCAAGTCAAATGGCTGACATCTAACCCATTATTCTTAGGGCATTGGCGGGTAGTAATATTTAGTAATAGGGATGCATGTCAGAAGCCAGATATTGATAGTGAAAGGTATGAATTGGAAAAAATTGATTTTTTTCTTGAAAAATTGGCCAAACTGATGAGGAGATAAGACGAATAGAAGAAATTACAAGAAATCAAAGTGATTGTGATATTTTTGGAATTTAGAGAGAAGGAAGCGCATCACTGCTTCACTGCGTTGTTTGCGCCAAGTTTAGAAATTATTCCTTGTAGCTTATTTATAGTCCAGAACGATACATTTCTGGCAGCAACTCCAGACGGCCTCGTGACAGAAGAAGGATTAGTTGAGGTTAAATACCCTTACAGCACAAGATATTTAACACCGGAAGAAGTTCTCAGAATAAAAATTACCTTCTGGAAACATAATGGTCAGATTAACGAGAACCATAAATGGTTTTACCAGGCACAAGAGCCAATGATGGACACAGGACGGAAGTATTGTTGTTTCGCTATTTGGACGCCTAGGGAATCAACCATTAAGTGATATTCAAAGATGATGAGTTTTGTGTAAGGATGCGGAGTAAGTTATCCGACTTTTATCTGAAATGCTGTTTGCCGGAATTAATTGATCCCAGAAAATCGGGAAATATGGAATTTCGGACATTACCATGTTTCCATAGGGATCCCTAGTCAAAAATGAGTCGTTTCGGCATCAGAGCGATTTTTGTATAAAAAGTGTTGTCTTCTTGATTCTAGAAGTTTCAATATCTTTTTTTTAATGATGAGGAAAAAATTACAATAGAGTTCCAAAACGATGACCCTCCAGTTAAATCGCTGTGATAAGCACTAATATAATTTGTCAACAACATGCAATGCTGATAAACTTGTATCAGGAGACAAAAAAGTGTCTATTATTGGTTATCTCTGTTTCATTAATCATTGGCATAGACATAGAGTCTTGGTCTTGGTCTTGCAAACTAATTTGCTATCTTGGTCTTAGTCTTGGTCTTGCAGCAAGTGCAACTTTTGCTTTTAAACAAGACGTATAATTAAAAAAACAAGACAAAACATTAAAATAACACCAGACTGTTTCGAATTTGATTTTCGTATGTTCCGTTCTTACTACTGGATAACTAAAAATCTGAAATTTTCGAAAACATAAAAGTCTAACTAGCGAACATTTACTAATACCACACCAATTATCTACTAATTAAAAATCGAATTAATTATTGATATATACGTAAAATAAAAGAAAAAATGCTGCACACTTGCGACTACTTTACTTTGAGCCGCACCACCCCCAAAGCAAAAAGCAAGCGATTTGCGGCTTCCGGCTATTCCGACAAAGCATTTTCGGCGTATTTTATTAAAGAAATCGGCAATTTACAGTCCACCTAACGTATTAAATTTAATGTAATATGCAAACAATTTAAATTTAAAAAAGTAATAGAGGAATAAAATATTATTAGAAACAATCCCATGATATCATCATACAGTTGCAAGAGTTTTGCGAGACTCTTGCAACTTGCAAAAGTCTTGTTCTTGCAGGACATGGTATTGGTATTTGTTTTATTCTTGCATACTAATGCATACACAGTCTTGATCTTGGTCTTACTTACCAAAAACGGTCTTGGTCTTGGTCTTAGTCTTGCTTTTTGCCAAGACCAAGATCAAGACTGCAAGACCAATACCAGTCTCGCTCATCACTATCAGCTGATACCACGTCGCCATAAAAAATTTATTATACGCTCGTAACTGTAAAATAAGTCAAGTATGATCCTGATACCCTATGCTAAACAACTGATACTCAAGATCCTCCCCGAAATTGAAAATGATCTCTAGTTCATGTTGGAATCCGTGATGCCGCTACCCAATGGGTTACTTTGGATGTAACATCTAATTAGTAATTGACGTTTTATTTTTGTTGGTAATTTTTTGTTTCACCTGATTAATGATTGATAAATATGGTGTTATTCCAAATGGGCATTAAAAATACTATAACTTTGGTTCTGCTCAATATAATTTCATAAAATAAATGCTAAATGGAGGCCCTTGATTTGTTTTAATAAAAACTTAAGGATGTCGGGCGTAAACTACCCTCAATAATTTTTACCGCGGGTCGTATATTGTATCTATCAAATGTCTGTTTTGGGCAGTAATTCAGCTTGGGTCCAAATCACTATTTCAGCTTATACAGATGCCATTTCTGTTACCATTGAGAGAGCAGAAAATACAAATTATAAAGCCAATTTTTTCTCCTACTGTTGTGTTCACTGCAGTGTTTTTTAACCTTTCATTTCCTTTTACTTCTTTCTCGATGATTTTTTTAGGCTATTGCTATTGCTGCCTAACGTCGTATTTTGCACCTACTACTTTGTATGTCACATTTTTAATGTCCTCTTGGTGTACCGTTTCAATAAATAATTTCGGCAATTATACATATAGAAGCAATACCTATTTACTTTGTTAAACGATGATAATATTTCGTATTGAAATGTTATTATGTCCTTGACTAAAGCGTATCAGCTAAAATAAATTTTTGCAGACATTAATTTAATGATGACGAGGAATAAAATTCCAATATAAGGAAAACAATATTTGGTATAATTACTGCATCAATTTTCGTTAAATAAATTATCCTTTGTGCGATATTTTTGATAATCTCCACCCGGTGTTATGGATATGTTCGTAGAAAACCATTATTCATCTTAAACATCTAATAATTTGTGATATTGCTATTGTAGAAATTATGACCTTATGCGTTGCATGCGAATTGACCCGAAAATCTCTTTTAGCAGATAGTTTTATAATATCAATATATTTTTCGATCTGTCAGAAATATCATAACACTTCCCAAAGTCCAAAATAACATGCGCCTTCTGAGCTTATACTATAATGGATATGGGGATTTCCTATTTTTTTAATAAAAAGAATAGGGCCAAACTTTAGCTTGAACTCAACATTGCAGCTAGCAAAGAAAATAATGAAGAATCTTAGATGGAAAAACTTTCATTAAATGAACAACTATTCCAAACAGGAGCAAAGTTAATTTATATATTATATTCAATAAATGTGCTTTAATACTTATTCTGCTACTTATTGGGAAAGTTGGAGATTAGTTTCTTAATTGCGTTTTAACATAAGGTTTTACATATAATTTAATTTTTGCTTACCTACTGTATTAGAGGCCATTTCTTCAATTCCTGTTAATTTTCTGTTAACTGGATTCGCAGTACTAGTCTGCTTACACCCTATTTTTGTGAAAATAATTTACCAAGACACCATGAGAAATGACCCCTTTTCCTCCACCTCGTCAGTGGCTCCATTCCACCTTTTCTGTACCCAAGTTTAACTTTCCATTTTAAAATACTAATTGAGATTTTGAATTAAAGGGAGCACACAATTTAAAGGGAGCATTTTTATATTAAATCAGTGGTTGACTCAAATATTTTCATGTAATTTCTGTTATGATCAGTGGCGTAGCTACCGGGTGGGCCAGGTGGGGCAAGGCCCCACGGCGCCAAGAGAAATTAGGCGCCGCTCCGAATTTATAAATATGGTAACGCTAACAATGCTCATGAGCTTAACTGAGTTTTTAAATTAATTAAATTATAATACAATCAAAGATAAAAGACCAAAATATGTATTAAAGTTTTTACCCAACCAATACATTTTGTGTCAGGTATTTATTATTTATTCAATGTCTAATAAGAAGATATATCCTGGCGGCATATTTACACATCCTCACATGCAGTGGCACCAGGGTGCTGAAATCGGTTAGGTTTTGTAAGCGTTTGTAGCGCTACAAAAGCTTTCTGATTTGGGCACCTGGCACACGTTGTTATATAATATTTCACTTTTCGCATGGCCCTCCGCTAGCTTCGCTCGCTACAGGGGCTCCAGAAAAGGAAACTAACCAGGTGCTAACCCATACTAACCCAAGACATGCCCAAAATCAAGAAAAAAACTGTTTAGAAACCTAACCTAAAAAATAAAAAAGCAACGGGGTTTGAACCCGCTCCGCCGATAGCCAAAGTTCACTGATTTGGGCACCTGGAATACGCTGTTATATACCTATACCTAGACCTAACCATCTAGACCTCTCGACCACGAGGCTCTTGCCGCAAATTGATTGCATCGCGAAGACATGGCGCGATTAGGTGTCCAAATCAGTGAGCTTTTGTAGCGCTACAGACGCTTACAAAACCTAACCGATTTCAGCACCCTGGTGACGTCGTATATTAGGATGTGTAAATAAGCATCCCGGCGCGGCGGCATTTGGTACATGCAAATTTGTAAAAACGCTGCGTAAGGCGGCATGTGACTTCAAAGACAAAAATTCCGAAAATTTCGGTCGTTAAAAGTATGTGTTTTTTGAGTTTCGTATTTAGGAGGTACCATTAGCCAGACAAGTCTAAATAGCCTAGCAATACTAAGCATAGAAAATGAATTTGTAAAAAAATTAATTTTGATCAAATAATCGATCAATTTACGTCGATTTAAAACCGAAGAAAGACTCCAATGTTTAATTAATTAATTAAGGTTACAGATGTCTAGTTTACGTTTATATTTAAATATGTATGTATCTGTTGATTGGTTGCCGTTTATATATTATATATTCATATTACTGTATATAAAAAAAAGCGTGTGCACTATGTGCGCATATCAGAAGTGAAACTTCTTAAACCTAAACGCCCTAGCCTGGGATTTGGTTAAAAAGTAGTTTTTTTTAATATATCACTCAATCATCAGGGTCCTCTCCTCTGATAGTACCCAGGTTCAGTAGGTTTCGGTTGGTTGTCAAGAATTAACAAAAAGGGAAGGCCTAAATGAAAAAAAAACTATTCTCCATAAAAGTTTCGCTTATGTCTTGACAAGGTAATAGAGAAAACCCCATATTTTTATCTTGTAAACTAACAAAGATATCACAATAATTATACGTCCTAGCCTTATACATATAAACGGAATTGGTAAAAAAGTTGTTTTTTAAATATATCACTCAATTAACAAAAAGGGAAGACTTAAAGGAAAAATTATTCTTCATAAAAGTTTCGCTTATGTCTTGACAAGGTAATAGTGCAAACCCCATATTTGCATCTTGTAACCTAACAAAGATATCACAATAATTAAACGCCCTAGCCTTATACATATCTTAACGGATTTGGTTAAAAAGAAGTTTTTTTAAATAAAGGTATCACTCAATTAACAAAAAAGGAAGGTCTAAATGAAAAAAAAAACTATTCTTCATAAAAGTTTCGCTTATGTCTTGACAAGTTAATAGAGCAAATCCCGTATTTTTTTCTTGTAAACTAGCAAAGATATCACAATAAACGTCCGTGACCGTTTACCGTTCCCTGCCAGCTCGCCCGCAGTGTGTCGGGATCGCGACCTTCAAATTTTACTCCCGGCGGGCGCGCGTTAAGAAGTTTCACTTCAAAAATATACGTTTAATATTATGATGTATTATTTTTGGATTAATTTGCGTATGTACACAAAATATAGGTTTTTTTAGGCGCCAGCGGATAGGATTGCGCCCCGGCGCCCACATTTCTAGCTACGCCACTGGTTATGATCTAGATATCTAAAAGTTCGCCAAACAAATAAAATTTGACATAATAAGAAGAAATTTCTTTCTTCTTGTGCCTTCTCCTATTTTCGGAGGTTGACGATCGGTAGCGCAATCTTCACTTTCGAAACTGCTGTACGAAAGAGATCGGCAGATGTTTTCCCAAACCAGACCCGGAGATTCTTCAGCCAGGAGTCTCTTCTTCGCCCAGGTCCTGTTTCTCCATTAATTTTTCCCTGCTGAATTATACCAAAGAATATTATCGTAGTAGGATATTTTTTGATTATACGTTGGAGCAATTCACATTTGTTGTTTCGCATAATGTGGCCTAAATATTTTAGATTCCTCTTCTTAATGGTGTATAAAAGTTCTACTTCTGTGTTCATTCTACGCAGTACCTCCTCATTTGTGATTCTATCCATCCATGAGATCCGGAGCATACGGCGGTACGACCACATCTCAAATGCTGTTATGCGTTTACACATTTTATCAGTCAGGGTCCATGCCTCTACTCCGTAGAGCACAATTGGCAATATATACCATTTTGAAATTCTTTTTCTCAGGGGGATGTTAAAATCCTTGCAGCCCAATAGTGGCTTCATTTTTACAAAAGCTTGCCTGGCCTGTTCTACTCTGCTTTTTATTTCTGCTTTCTATCTCAATTCTTCCCTTATGATGTACCTAGATATTGTCACGACTAACAACCATCCGAACGTTTTTGTGCTACCCTATAGAACTAGCCGCCGCCGCCGCGCCGTGCCCCTCGCTTCTTTGTCTGTATGACTCATCGCCCGGCCGGTCGCGAAGTTTCAGGATCGCTGGACTGGAATTATCTCGATGGCCTCGTCGAGATCATATAGAGTGGCCTCGGAATACTTCCCGAATATTCGTGATAGATTTGAGATTATATATAAGCAGACCTAAGGCGAATGTTGGTCAGTTCAGTTCAGTTAATCATTGAGTGTTGAATAGATATTAGTGGTAAAGTTATAAGAGTAGTATAGACTGTTAAATTGTATACAGTGGTAGTGAATAAAGAGAGTATTAGTTGAAAATAGCAAAGTTGTAATTCTGTTAAGAACCCACGGGAAAAACGTAACATTTGGTGTCAGAAGTTGGATTGTGAAAGGACCGGACTTGTGAAGTATTTTTCGAGGAAAGAAAAGGGTACAAGTAAGTCAACGAGACCGTTTGGTTGGTGGATTCTGTGAAAATTCTATGGTCAATACGAGGCAACAAGCGGCAGAAATGGAACAAATAAATAAAATGTTGGCCGATTTTATGGATAATTTAAATGCTGAGAGGCGAGCAGATCGGGAAGAGGATGAACGTAAAAAGCAAATAGAACAGGACCGGCTTCAGAAAATTTTAAAAGACCAGGAAGATAAAAGGCAAAAAGAACAGGACGACCGGCTTCAGAAAATTTTGCAAGATCAAGAAGATAAAAGACAAGCGGAACGGGAACAGGATGAACGTAGAAGGCAAGCAGAGCAGGACCGGCTTCAAGATCCAAACTGATCAACGAAAGATAACAGCAATCAAAGACTGACCTCGTCCTCGCGACAAACACGAACTGCGGAGCTTCCTTGGATTATGTACTTATTATAGAAGATTTGTCGAAGGATTTGCAAATATAGCTGCACCTTTACATAAGCTCACTGAAGAACGAGCAAATTATAACTGGGATCATAACTGTGATTCTGCGTTCAGGAAATTAAAAGCGGCTCTATGTTCTAGTCCAATATTGGGATATCCGGAACAAAAGGGTAAATTTGTATTGGACACAGACGCCAGCAACACCGGCATCGGAGCAGTTCTATCGCAAGTACAAGCAGGAGAAGAACGAGTTATCGAGTACTACAGTCGAACACTTTCGAAACCTGAACGTAACTACTGTGTAACCCGAAAAGAGCTTTTGGCAATAGTACGGTCTGTTGAGCATTTCCATCAATATCTGTACGGGCAAGAATTTCTGATAAGGACTGATCATGCAGCACTTAAATGGCTTTTGGATATGAAACAGCCTGAAGGACAGGTAGCCAGATGGCTTGAAAAGTTACAACAATATAGCTTTAAGGTTAAGCATAGGGCAGGGAGATTGCATAATAATGCAGATGCTTTATCCAGAAGGCCATGCGAGGATAATTGTAAGCATTGCCAAAGAATAGATCAACAAGAAGGAATTACTCCCATTAGGCAAACGAAATTTGAGGTTGATCAGCAGTGGACCACAGAGCAACTTAAAAAGGATCAGCTTGAAGATAGTGAAATGGCACTATTGCTAAGAGCTAAAGAAGAACATCAACCAAGACCAAGCAGGAGCGAGATATCAACTAAAGGACTTGCTTTTAAGACTCTGTGGGCTCAGTGGGACTCCCTGGTGGTGGAAAATGGACTTCTTAAACGAGCCTGGGAAAGCGCCGATGGAAAAGTAGTGAAGACACAGTTAGTGCTACCAAGGAGCAAGATATCGGAAGTTCTGGAAGAAGTTCATAATGGAAAGTCTGGTGCTCATCTCGGAGTGAACAAAACGATTGACACCAAAACAAGATCTAGGGGCAAAATGAAACAGTATAATGTGGGCCTACCGTTTGAATGTATCGCCATTGACGTAGCTGGCCCTTTTCCAGAAACAAATAATGGTAACAAGTACATTTTAGTGGCAATTGACTACTTCAGTAAATGGCCTGAAGTATTTGCGATCCCCAATCAAGAAGCTGTTACCATAGCAGAGGTCCTTGTGAATAACTTATTCAGCAGATTTGGTGTTCCGTTAGAGTTGCACTCAGATCAAGGACGCAACTTCGAATCCAAGGTTTTCCAGAAAGTCTGTGATTTACTCAACACCCATAAAACACGGACTACCGCCTTACATCCACAATCAGACGGCATGGTTGAGAGGTTTAACAAGACCATTGAAGAACATTTGTCAAAGGTCGTAGATGAACATCAGAAGGATTGGGACCAACACATACCACTATTTTTAATGGCCTATAGATCAGCAGTCCATGACACGACAGGACTAACACCAGCCATGGTTTTATTTGGAAGAGAACTCCGTTTACCCTGTGACCTATTATTCGGAACGCCAGACAACCAGGATATGGAAATTCAAGACTACGCAGACTCCCTTAAAGAAAAGTTACTATACGTCCATGAATTAGTCAGAGAAAACACGGAGAAAGCCAGCGACCGAATGAAGACACGATAATTATGATCTCAAAGCTAATTCTATGGGATTTCAGATGAACGATAAAGTCTGGTTATATAATCCACAAAGGAAGAAAGGAAGATCTCCCAAGATAACGCCAGTATGGGAAGGACCCTATACAGTCATCAAAATAATTAATGACGTTGTGTATAGAATTCAGCGTAGTCCCAGAAGCAAACTGAAAGTTGTTCACCTCGACAGACTGAAAGCATACCACGGACATGCAACATCGGGACGATCAGGTTTAAGAGGGAGGCAATGTCACGACTAACAACCATCCGAACGTTTTTGTGCTACCCTATAGAACTAGCCGCCGCCGCCGCGCCGTGCCCCTCGCTTCTTTGTCTGTATGACTCATCGCCCGGCCGGTCGCGAAGTTTCAGGATCGCTGGACTGGAATTATCTCGATGGCCTCGTCGAGATCATATAGAGTTGCCTCGGAATACTTCCCGAATATTCGTGATAGATTTGAGATTATATATAAGCAGACCTAAGGCGAATGTTAGGCAGTCAGTCAGTCAGTCAGTCGGTTAGTTAGTTCAGTTCAGTTAATCATTGAGTGTTGAATAGATATTAGTGGTAAAGTTATAAGAGTAGTATAGAGTGTTAAATTGTATACAGTGGTAGTGAATAAAGAGAGTATTAGTTGAAAATAGCAAAGTTGTAATTCTGTTAAGAACCCACGGGAAAAACGTAACAATATTTATTCGTTTTAACTCTCTCTATGTCCTTCTGGTCTATCTTTATATTTATTTGTGTATTTTGTATTTGTTTTTGTGCTGACATGTATTTCGTCTTTTTTATGTTTATCTCTAAACCATATTTTTGACTGGTTGCATGTAGTACATTAAAGAGAGTCTGCAGATCCTCAGCAGTTTCGGTCAAGAAGCAGGCTTTCATCTGCGTATCTGATATTGTTAACCAGTACGCCGCGCCGTTGCTATTAATTCCCGTTTGAGTCCCGGACAATGCCTCTTTAAATACCATCTCTGAATATATATTAAACAATCGCGGTGACAGAATACAGCCCTGTCTAACTCCTCGCTGGATGTGTATTTTCTCTGATAGTTCATCTTTCACCCGTGTTTAAAATTTTTAATAGTTTTTCGTGTCTAACTTTATCGAAAGCTTTCTTATAGTCAACTATGCCTATATATACATCCTTGTTAACATCACGACATCGCTGGGCCAAGACGTTTATTGCAAATAGAGCGTCTCGAGTGCCAAGACCCCTACGAAACCCAAACTGAGCATATTTAAAGATGCGCCCGTGTATTATTCTAAGAAAAATCTTTAAGGTGTGACTCATTAAACTAATCGTGCGATAGTCTTGACATTCTTTTGGGTGTGCTGCTTTTGGCAGTGCTATAAAGACAGATTTTAGCCAATCGGCGGGTACAAGTCCTATTTTATAAATTGCATTAAAAAGATCTAGCATTATTTTAAAGTTCTCGTTGTCAATCAGTTTTAGAAGCTCTGCAGGAATGTCATCAGGGCCTGTAGCTTTACCATTTTTTGCTGCCTTAATGGCGTTAATTAATTCATTTTGAGTTATTATTGGTCCTGTCTCACCATCTTCAACTTTGAAGTCATACCTTGTATCCCTGAAAAGCTCTTCGATATATATTTTTTTCCAGTGAGAAAGTTGTTCTTGTACTGTGATCAGATATGTACCGTCGCTATCTCGTATGCTGTATCGTTCCGTCATTTCCTTTATCTTCTTATGCATGTTGTGACTGTCATATTTTTTATCCAGCTCTTCAATTTAATCACATTTCTCTGATATCCAGGTTCGCTTGGCTTCTTTGATTTTCTTTCTAATTTTTGTATTTATCTTACTAGGTCGAATTTTTATTTTTGTTTTTGCGTCGTGCTTGCATCATTTGTGTAATTTCATCCGTCATTTATGGTTTATTCTTTTACACAGAGTCTTGCTTTAGATGACTTGTACCAGCTTGCACCAAGGTATTTTTTATGGCTGTCCAGTTTTCTTCAATTTTGTTTTAGTTCGAAATGTTTATATTCGACTTGAGGTATTCGTTTATGTCTTTAGATATTAGGTCTTGTGTTGGCTGTTCTTTCAATTTTCTGACGTCTAGTCGTTTTTTCTTTGTATTTCTGATGAGCTTTTTCAACTTTACATGTATAGTCGCAACTTGTGGTTGGAGTTCACGTCTGCTCCAAGATATGTTTTGATGTTTTTTATACTGTTTTTGAATCTGTCATTTTGGAGGTTATCGCCAGGAGCTACCCACCTATATTGTCTCCTAGGTGGGTGTTTAAAGAATGTATTTGAAACTATAATATCTTGCTCTTCACAAAACTGTATTAACCGGTCTCTTCTCTCATTCCTTTCCCCGAGTCCAAATTCTCCCACGTCCTTCCCGTCCTTTCCTTGTCCCACTTTGGAGTTGAAATAACCCATTATGTAGCACATGCCCGCCTTCTTTAAGGATTTTAACACATCATTTACTTGATCATAAAATTCTTCCACTATTTGTTCATCTTTATCAGCGGTAGGAGCGTAGACCTGAAGAATATTAATATTTAATGGCCTTCCTGCCAGTTGTAGCACTGGTATTCGGTCTGAAATGGGAATCACATTTTTTACATAAGTGTCAATGCCTTTTTTAATTATAAATGCTACCCAGTTTCTGTGGCGCGGTTCGTTGTTTCCGCTGTAGTAGACAGTTGCTTGGTTTGTTATTTGTTTTCCAACTCCTGGCCATCTCATTTCACTTACACCAAGTATGTCTATTTGTAATCTGTTCATTTCTTCTAGTGTGTTTTGTAGTTTTCCTGGTTCGAACATACTAGTTACCTTCCAAGTTGCAATTTTTATTTTCCTCCCGGGGATTCTTAGCACCCTCTGCCCATTTAAGGGCTGCCGGGGACTAAGGGCCATACTTTTATTTTGTGTTTCGATACTGATTTTTTCTTGGGATTATAATGTGGTGGTTTCCCGTTGCCTTCCACATCTCAGTGTCACAACCGATTGAGCCATAATTTGACTGTCGTTTGTGAGTATCCGTATTGAACCTGCGGAAAAATTGCTCCTCTTTTCGCAGCCCCAACACAGTAATGACGCAGCTGCTTCCTACGCCATGTCCTAAGTTGATCCGCGGGTGTTTATTTGGCAAGCCTTATTCACACCTGTCCGGTATATCTACCGGACGTTCCCTATCAGTGGTTTAGGACGCGCCGTGTCGAGTTGAGGACTCCCCCGCCCAGTCCGCCTTCCATAGAGTACTGAATAGGTCCCACTCAATTTGAACCCCCCCCCCCCCTCTACGCAAGCTAGGACCGGCGACGAAGAAACTAATTAGCATTATTAAAGCTTTTTCCGCTGTTTACTTTTTATCTGACTCTCCTACAAGTTAAAATTCAATCTGGTAAGATAAATTCTACATGCCCAAATAAATAAAATACAGATTGTCACTAACTGCGAAGCATTCGTGATAGATTAAGTTTTACTAATTTTTCCGAGCTTTAATATGTTTTTGGACAGAGTAACGATATACCGAGCTTGCGACTTCTTCAGACTAATTTTTCGAGGCTTCTCTTGGTTATAGTAACGTGCTATCGCGCGTGAGGAATATTTTCTGACTAACTCTTTGTCAAAGATTTTTAGCTTTTTATACCCTCTTTTAAACCTTGTGTTTCTCCTCGAAAAATATGGAATTAGAAGATATCCAGCCATTAATATGATTTTTTTAAGAACACTTTTAATGTGGCAATTAGCGTTTTAACCAAAGGTTTTCTTTTTAGAGCAAAGGGTTGTGGGGACGTGTTCTTAAGCGTACAACTAGCGCATGATATTCCTTGTAGTTAGTCCATGTAATTTTGGGTTGAAATGCGAGAAAAAAATAAAAGCAAATGTCAGCTGCGGTTCACGTCTGCTTTCGGGATTTGGTGAAGTTCGGGTATTATTTCTTAAAACTTGAATTTAATTTTGGCATTGGCATTTGGCATTGGAAATCTAGTTCGAAACGTAATTTACTTTTATTTCGGTTTATAAAATAAACCGAGATAATTGCCAATTATTGAATTACGCAAATTTTTATTCTCATAAATTTTTTATTAGTGAATGCTAGTTTCGACTGGTAAAATAACACAGCCATTTTCAGCCTAAGTTACTAATTTTTAATCAATAATAATTCAATTGAAATAGTATTTCTTGGTGATTATAGGCCTAGGCTGAAAATGACTCTGTCATTCTAACAGCGCAAATCTATCCCACACAAACAATAGCGATTTGAGGAATATTGAAGTTTCCTTATTATAGACTTACCTAATTTATGGCATTCTATGAATGAACGTAATATAGAATCAAAAATATGTCGCGAAATATGTCTTGGCTAAGCTGTATATCACATTCGCTTATCATGATTAATAACATAATCCTTTGCAATAAGTCAGTGGATTAGATGCAATATAGGAAATCAGCTAAACAATGTAAAATACTTGGAAATATGATTTGAAATTATGGAAACTAATTCTATTTAGGACCATTTTAAACCAATAGTTTATAAAAACTCATTTTATGAAAAAATACTCTCAAACTCTCATAGAAACACCACCCCACTCTTATACCTATGGCTCCAAAAATTGAATAATCTAACATCTAATACTGGGCTGTTCTTTATGGGTTTCCTGATGATCTGACCGCACCAAGGAATCCATAAGTTGTAGATATTATTAGGGAAATAGTGATAAGATGTTGATAAAGAGTTAAAAAATTTGACCCACAAAATTGAATCCTCCACAACAATATACATATATGGTGTTTCTTGTTTCTTGGTCTTTTTATGATTTGTAATGTGTAAATGAAGATTTCGGATGACCATAAAATTGATAGAGGAGCTTGATTTTCAATTAGGTTCGGGAAATCACCACCGGTGACCTCTGACCGGTCTCGACTTCTCAAGTCTTGTCAGACAGACCTTCCCCAAATCCACTCCAAAACACAAGCTCCCATATGATTCAATGTTTTTGTACACAATAACATGTTAAATCGTACTAGGGTTCGGCAGTTTATGCTGCTAGAACTTTTAAAAATCTGAAAAATGTTTCGCAAAATCGATTTATCGATATATGCCCTATTATTTCTTAGTGGCCAGCTGTCAATGCCGAAAAAATAGCTCACAAGCACAAAGGAGCTCTTCCAACCAGAGCGGATCAGGTCAAATCTCTTCAAACGGGTCAATTTGATATAGTTATTGTTGGTGGAGGTGCCACAGGGGCAGGATGCGCCTTGGATGCTACTACGAGAGGACTGAAAACAGCACTGATCGAGGCTGACGATTTTGCTAGCGGGACCAGCAGCAGAAGTACCAAACTTATTCATGGAGGAGTAAGGTATTATATTATCAATATTAAATATTACTTTAGGTAATTTATGACATCTATGTTTTTAGTACAACATTGTTTTTGTTAATTCCCAGAAACTGGTGATACTAGATCTCAAATAAACTGTTTGAGCTAATAATAACTTTGCAAAATATCGCTGGGGGAATAATTTAAAAAAGATTTAATGGATCGCGTTTAAAATTGACATTCTAATGTTTTCGAGAACGAAAAACCGATTTATCCCATAATTTTCAGAATTCCCTGAATAGAAATTCATATTAAATTGATCCGTATGCTGTTAACACTTACAAACTTGGTCTAGGTCTATTATACTGGTACAACATTAGATGGTAAACATTTCGAAAATAAGTCGAGATCAAATAATAAGTTTTTACTTCCAAATGTATAAAAAGGTAAAAAATTCCGGAGTGAATGTATTCATCTACAAACCTGTAATTAACGCCCTCTGGGAGCAATGAAAAAATCACATTTCTCCACCTCGAAAACCTAAGTAAGCCAATTATCAGTTCAACACGTTTAATCGTTTAAAACTTTTTGTGCATTTTCAAATATAAATATTTACTTTAAATACCCTCTATATGGAGAGTTTATTTTGAGGCCTAATATTTATAATGTTCCATTAGTTTGAGTGCAGGGACATCCTGTACATTTAGTGAAATTTATGACATTCTTGTTTTCGACATCCACCACTTTCTCAGGTAGGTTCGCCTCCCCCCGTCTTAATTTTTGTCTCTTCTTTGCTACAATCTCTTCCTTGAACCTTCATCCTGCTTCTCCTCGTCGTGCTTCCTCTCCTTGTCTTTATATTCCTTCACCTCTTTAAGTATAAATTTTGAAAGTGGACTGTAATAGTCACAGATGTGATATCCTAACATATGTAGTATTAATAATGATTATAAAAACTATTTAACAACGTTGTTTTACTCTCTTGTGATTCTAGCCACCAGTATAGTCTTGTATCTTCATCTTTTATACCTTACTCGTGCACATTTTTTTTCCAATAACGGTCTTGGTTTCTCTCTTGGGCATTTTTCCATTACAATAATTCCAATCCTCTTAACTGAAATTTCGTGGCTTGACATCTAAATAGATTCAGCAATTTTTTTTGGATGAAACTTTTACCTATGTTGCTGTAAACTATAAGATCTAAAATAATGGAACACGTAAATCGATTATTTACTAGTTAAACACATTAGTTTCATTAGTAAATTATTTTATTTATTAAATTTGCTTATACCAATATATCCGTATCAAGTAGAAAAAAGCGTTGAATTATACCAAACAAGAATACATAATGTATCTGTTATACTACTATGTAGCTTAGAAGAGCATGGTACCTATTAAAACGTGGGTATGATAATTTAAACACGAGTCGAGAACCATCAAATGTTAGTTGCAGGCACTATTTTTCTCTAACCAGCCTTTTTCTCAGGTTCGGCTCACCCCCGCTTTAATTTTTGCTTCTTCTTTGCCACAATCTCTTTCTTTCATCTTTATCCTGCTCCACCTCTTTTTCTCAATATTCCTTCACTTCTTTAAGTAGAAATTTAAAAGTGGACTGTATTATTCACATATCTGATATCCTAACATACGTGGTATTAATAATAATTACAGAAACTAGTTAACAACCTAATAAATCGTCTGTATCTTAATGATCCTGATTAAAATACAGGGAGTAAATATCAATAAATTAATTAAAGTGCACCGGTAGAAAATGGTGTATTATGCAATGATCATTAAATGATACATGAGTATGAGAATCGCGACCAGAGTCTACGACTAAAAAGTATTGAATATGAGTGTCTTAATAGCCATTAGCTGTGAGTTTTATGCACTATTTTTCTATGACCAGTCATTTTTAGTCACTGTCAAAATTGATAAATGCTTAATTTGTCATCATCATGCCAATTTTTGACATTGCCAGAATAAGGCGTATTCTTTTATTCACCGGTGGATTCAATAGTTGGTGAACCGATGTTTTTACGGTTGACATTTCTGGGGTCCTGTCGTCACCAACCGGTGGACACCGGTTCTGAGAAAATAAGAACGCATTGATGGAAGCTTGACGTTTAAATACTATATAAACAACAATAATTTGTAATTTTTGCAGAAATTTTTGATAATATAAAATGATTTCTGTTGCGGTCGCCTTAGCGGCGAGAGCACTGTATTCCAGCGACTCCGATTCTGATGACGATGACGAAACCATTAGTAACTCCGAGATCAAGATCCAACTGATTTACAATTTTCTTCAAGATTTTCAAATATCATATCATTTTTATAGAGCTTAAAATACTTTTCAGAAATTTCTTCAAGGAAAGAAGGATCTATAATAAATAAAGACATATCTCGCATAAAGTCTCCTTTTAAGGTTTTATGTTTCAACTACCACACAACATTAAGATTATTTGACACATATCATTTTAGTAGGTTTAGTGGAAAATTTACTCACTCTTTGAAGGACGAGTCAATTCATATTCTGTTAAAAAAACCTTAAAACTAATACCCGAGTTGTGCGTTAACACAACTTCAACGGGACGGTCCATTATATCATTGTTTATATTTATATAAACAATTTAACAATGATTCTATGTATGAAAATTTGAAATTCTAAATTCAAAACAAACAAAATGTTAAATGTATAGGTTAGGAAAGTTGCTCCCCCCCACAATACACCGAAACAACCGACTTGGCGAGCCGGTGGAAGCTGATGCAACCATACGTTAATCCATCGTGAATAAAAGAACACGATTGAGACACAACCGACAGCCCATCGAACAATAAAGGAACGCCAAAAGGTTCAACCGGTGCAATCGGTGGATCAACCTTTGAAAAAAAGAATACGTCTATATTGCTGTAATGTTGCCTTCTTATTGGTTTTAGACCTAGCTGTATGTTAAATAATCCTCTGTATCTTAATGAATCTGATTAAAATACAAGTAATAAATATTTAATAAATTAATTAAAGTGCGCCGGTAGAAAATAGTGTATTATACAAGAAGCATTTAATGATAGCTATTAAGACACGAGTATTCGAATCACGACACGAGGCTACGACTAAATCGTAATGAATATGACTATCTTAATAGCCATTAACTGCCAGTTTTATGCACTATTTTTCTATGACCGGTTATTTTTAGTCACTGCCAAAATTGATAAATATTAAATTTGTCATGACCATGACAATCTTTGACATTGACAGAATATTGCTGTAATGTTGCATCTTTATTGGTTTTAAACCTAGCTGTATCTTAATGAATCATGTGTATCTTAATGAACCTGATTAAAATAAAGGTAGTGAATATCTAATAATTAATTAAAGTGCACTGGTATAAAATAGTTTATTATGCAATGAGCATTTAATGATAGCTATTAAGACAAGAGTATTAGAATCACGACACGAGGCTACTACTAAATCGTAATAAATATGAGTATCTTAATAGCCATTAACTGCGAGTTTTATGCACTATTTTTCTATTCCCAGTCATTTTTAGTCACTGTCAAAATTGATAAATATTAAATTTGTCATGACCATGACAATCTTTGACATTGATAGAATATTGCTGTAATGTTGCATTTTTATTGGTTTTAAACCTAGCTGTATCTTAATGAATCATGTCTATCTTAATGAACCTGATTAAAATACAGGTAGTGAATATCTAATAATTAATTAAAGTGCACTGGTATAAAATGGTTTATTATGCAATGAGCATTTAATGATAGCTATTAAGACACGAGTATGAGAATCACGACACCAGTCTACGACTAAATCGTAATGAAAATGAGTGTCTTAATAGTCATTAACTGCGAGTTTTATGCACTATTTTTCAATGACCAGTCATTTTTAGTCACTGTCAAAATTGATAAATGTTTAATTTGTCATCACCATGGCAATCTTTGACATTTTCAGAATATTGCTGTAATGTTGCCTTTTTATTGGTCTTAAACCTAGCTGTATGCTAATTAATCGTCTGTATCTTAATGAATCTGATTAAATGATAGCTGTTAAGACACGAGTATTCGAATCACAACACGAGGCTACGACTAAATCGTAATGAATATGAGTATCTTAATAGCCATTAACTGCGAGTTTTATGCACTATTTTTCTATCACCAGTCATTTTAAGTCACTATCAAAATTGATAAATGTTAAATTTGTCATGACCATGGCAATCTTTTACATTGCCAGAATATTGTGTAATGTTGTATTTTTATTGGTTTTAAACCTATCAGTATCTTAATGAATCGTCTGTATCTTAATGAACCTGATTAAAATACAGGTAGTAGATATCTAATAAATTAATTAAAGTGCATCGATAGAAAATAATGTATTATTCAATGAGTAATTAATGATAGATATTAAGACTCGATTAGGAGAATTACAACACAAGCCATAGACTCGTGTCGCAATTCGTAATGACCGCGAGTGCCTTAATAGCCATTAAATGCGAGTTTCATGCACTATTTTCTCTACGCGCAGATATTTTAAGTCAAGATTGATAAATGTCAAATCTGTCATGATCATGGCAATCTTTGATATTGCCGAATAGTGCTGTAATGTTGCATTTTTATTGGTTATAAGCCTAATTGTATTTTAGTGAACCTTATTAAAGTAAGCTAATTAAAATGTACTAGTAGAAAATAGTATATTATGCAATGAGTATTTAATTATAATGACACGACTATGACAATTATGACATGAACCTACGACCCGTGTCGTACATCGTAATGAATGCGAGTGCCTTAATAGCCATTAAATGTAAGGTGCAAGCACTACTTTCAGTCACTGTCAAAATTGATAAATGTTAAATCTATCATGGTCTTGGCAATCTTTGATATTACCAAATCTAGCTGTATTTTAATGAATCATCTTAATAAACCTGATTAAAGTACAGGTGGTAAAATCCTAATTAATCAATATTATATTATGTAATGAGCACTTAATGATCGCTATTAAGACTCGAGTGTAAGAATCACGACACGGGCCGTAGATTCTAGTTGTAATGCGTAATGAATGCAAATGTCTTAATAGCCATTAAATGTGAGTCGCACGCTCTATTTTTTTTACGACCAATCATTATAATTAATTTAACTTTCAGAATTTACTAGAAATCATAAACTGTAAATTGATAAATTTTAAATCTGTCATGGTCATGTCAACCTTTCGTATTGACGAACATTCCTGTGATGTTGCATTTTTATTGGTTATAAACCTAGCTTCATCTAAACCAAAAATATCTCTATCTTTATGAATTTCTTTAAAGTACAGACAGTAAATGTCTAATAAATCAATTAATGTAGACGACTAAAAAACCATATTTATTGTGTAGGTATCTCCAAAAAGCTATTATGCAACTAGACTATGACCAGTACAAAATGGTAAAAGAAGCCTTACACGAAAGGGCAGCTATGCTGGAACAAGCACCTCACCTGGCGCATCCTTTACCAATTATGTTACCAGTATACAAGTAAGTACACATATATCAATTTATTTTCTACAAGCTGAGAATTTGTTTAATTTTTTAAATTTTATATTAAATACGTCAAAATATAAAAGCACTCAATTGGCAGTACAAATATTTTCATCTTATATTAATAATATTTTTAAAATATAAGGAATTAGATAAATTCTTAAATTGTACTTAATAGTTTCCGCTATGCTTGAAATTAAATTTGATATGGTTTTAATTAGAAATCCCTGATGCAGTTAATTTACACCAATGTTACCTTCACTATGTTTTATGTCCGGAACTCTTTTGGCCTATAAGTTCTTTCATATTATTAAGTTATAATTTACAGTATTAGCTCCACGAAATGGTGGTGTTATAGCATTATTTTTATGTAGACTTTGTATAAATATTGAGGGATATTTGTGATCTCTAAGTTTTGCAGCCCAAATTGTCTTTGTACTGTTTCACTAAACTACCGATGGCGTTGCTCTACTCTAAGCTGCTTCTAGTGGCATTCCCGACGAATATCACTCGGAGTCAAATTCTTACCTAGTTCATCCATATGCTCCTCCTATTATCGTGTAAATAAAAGAAGCCACAATAGTCTCCTAAAGTGAAGATTAATTAATACTAGAAATCAACTCCTGCAGCCTGACGTACTGTAACTTTAAGGATTCTTGTCGTTTGGTCTCTGCATCTTGGAACTCAGGAATGGAAGCATACATCCCAAATTCCATCAAGTTACCGCCAAAGGGGATGTCGTGATTCGATAGAAGAAGCGAAGGAGCTGTAGGTAGGAAACAGCAAGCCTACAAGTACTGGCCACAAAATCGCTGAAAATCGCTAATATTTTGTCTAAGCGGAAACGAATGCAAACGTGTGATCGACGAAACTAAGGACAAACACAATCAAAGGATCAGGAATAAAAGCATTGCCCCAGTGGCTCCAGGAATTTCTGGTCGGTAGCAAAGGCAGTAAGTAATAACTGTACAAAAACGTCTCTCCCACCTTTGACAGACGAACGTGACATTACGGCGACTACAGCCAAGGAAAAAGCAAACATTCTCGCCAAAATGTTTTTATCGCACTCTACCTTAGATGTCCCCCAAGGCTAGGCTCCTCTCCCCACCATATCGAACATCAACACTACCATGGCAGAAGCCAAGTTTCATCACCGTGATATTCGTAAAATTCTTAAAGAACTAGATACGCAAAATGCATCAGGACCGGACGGAATACCTGCCATCGAGTTAAAGACCTGCGCCAACGAACTAACACCCGCTTTTTCCAGAGCTTTTTATCTGTCTTACCGAAAAGGAATTTACCCATCTCCTTGGAATGTCGCTCGAGTCCAACCTGTTCCAAAAAAAGTCAAGAAAACCACGGCCTCAAACTATCGCCCAATTGCCTTCTTTCCAATAACCTCCAAAGTCATGGAACGTGTAGTCAATCAGGAACTTCTCAAGTACCTCGAGAACAACAGAATAATCAACGAGAATCAATACGGCTTTCGCAAAGAGATATCGACAAGAGATATATTGGCCTATGTCACTCATATGTGGAGTAGGGCAATTGAGAACTACGGAGAGTCTCGAGCGATTGCGCTGGATATTTCGAAGGCATAAAGCAGAGTTTGGCATGATGGATTGCTCAACAAACTGCCGACCTTCGGACTGCCAGCCTCTCTCTGCAGTTGATTTGCCAGTTTCCTTAAGAACCGATCTCTGCACGTTGCAGTTGGTGGACATTAACGCGCGCGTGTCTCATGGCGCAATACTTTCACCAACTCTGTTCTGCATCTATATTAATGACCTGCTGACCGAAACGAATAATCTTGTTTACAGTTTTGCAGATGACAGTACCCTTGTCTCCCAATTTAGATTAGAAAAACCTGTACCAGCGACTGATACTTATCACTGCAGACAGGAGCAGATTACAGCAATTAATCAAGACCTGGCGAAAGTTCAAACTTGGGGCGACAGAAACTTGGTCCAGTTCAATGCAGCAAAGACCCAAGCAGCTACGTTTACCAAGAGGGCCAATATGGCGGGCCCTGACATTATTATGGCAGATTCGATCATTCCTTCATCCTCGTCAATCGGACTACTGGGTGTCTCGGTCAACAGCAATATGTCCTTCACGTTGCTAACATAACAAAATCAGCCTCCCAGAAGCTTGGTGGGCTATATCGCAACAAAAAACTGTATACATCGCAGCAGATGCTCTTGCTCTACAAAGCGCAAATAAGATCGTGCTTAGAATATTGCTCACACATCTGGGGTGCTGCACCAAAGCACACCCTAAAGCTGCTGTATTCCATTCAGAAGAGTGATGTGCGTCTTGTCGGCGACCCGGAGTTGACCCGGAATCTGGATAGTCTGGAACACTGCAGACATGTGGCCGACATGTCCCTGTTTTACAGATACTTTCACGGCAGATGTTCCCAGGATTTGGCCTCCTCATCCCGCTCCTGGCAACGCCAGTAACGACGGCACCAGTTTGCATTTTGCATTTTTAAATTAAGGAGGTAATTGCATATTTTTTTTCTGCTCTAGGTGGTGGCAGGTACCATATTTTTGGTTTGGGATCAAAATGTACGACGTAGTAGCCGGATCAAAGACGCTAAAACACTCTTACTATCTATCCAAAAAGAATGCTTTAGAACTTTTTCCAATGTTAAAAGGCAATGAACTGTGTGGAGGAATAGTGTATTATGATGGTAAGTAAGTCATATAAAAATCAATGAAACCAACAGATGTATATATTGGCAGCTTGAATTGACATTTTTTTTTCACTTCTTCCAATCAATCAATTTTCCAGAATTAAGAGCTAAATTTACTGTATAGGTGATTGAGTGTTTCTATCATGCCTATTTCGATGTCCTCCTTACCTAATAATTTGTTTATTAAATTCTCATCAGTCATTTGTGTGTTTCATCTCTGAAGTTTTGCAACTTGTAGATCAGCATGAATGACTTTCAGATCCGCGAAAAAATCGCGAATATCCAGGCATACTACAGACCCTTTTTATTACGATCAATATTTGTGAGTACTCTTTTCCAAAACTCTAACTTAACAGGCGGTTACACAACTGCATTGCAGTTTCATTAGTCTAGTTGATCTGAGGATGCTTCCAACTTAGCTTTTCTGGAAAAAATAAGGAAAATGCTCGACGGTAATAGGTTAATAGAACTGTTGGGGCGTATTCTGTAAGACCAAGATCGCCACTGCCATACAATAACCGTATTTGGGAATTATGATATTTTTATGCTCAGTTACTTTCTAGATCGTAATTAGAAATATTATTATTTATACAGGGCAACAAGATGATGCGAGAATGAATCTGGCGATCGCCCTTACGGCTGCCAGATTGGGCGCCACTGTGGTGAATCACGTCATGGTAACCAGTTTAATCAAAGAGAAACAGCCAGATGGAAGTGAAATCATTTCGGGTGTAAATTGTAGAGATGAAATGACAGGTAAGGTATCTCTTACTTAGTTTTATTATTGTTGGCTAGCGGCACTGGTAAACTTTAAACGAAGACAAGACTAGAAGCTAAAAATCAGCCCACTGCGCTGAGATCTTTTCTTTATATCATCATCAATATAAGCTTTTATATTAATTGCACAAAGAATAATTAGTTATTATAGATGGGAGGGAAGGGGGGGGGGGGAGGTTGAGTTGTGAGTGAACACTCGTTTGCTTTAACTATTTATTTGTTAATGAAAAACTCGTCTAATAATATACCGCCACATTAATATTAATATTTAACCTCTAATAAATGATACATGAAACTTTGACTTCTTACAAACACATTATTTAAATATAAGACAATATGCCAAATATGATTAGGATGAGATATTCTTACTTATCAGCGCATTTTAAAGACAATGAAAGTATACGATTTTTGGATGGGAGTCATCGAAAATGGTAGTTTAAAAGGTGGTCCAACTTCTTCTAACAATTTCTCACGGAAGCGCAGCTGCAGAAAGGGAATTTTATGTCAATAGAGAGACTTTGGTTGAAAATTCAATAGAAGACTCACTTATAGGCCAAAGATTAGCGTATAATTCGTTACAAAAAATTGGCAGAGTTCAAGATATAGACATTACAAAATCAGTGATACTCTCCATGAGGAATCTCAAAGTATATCACAGCAGAAAAAGAAAACAAATCAAGAGTTGGAAAGTGGCTTGAGGAAAGTAGACAAAAGGAAGCTTCAGAAGCAAACAGAAGAATTGGAGGAAAGAAAGAAAAAATAATTCTTGAACAATCACAAAAAGATTTGGTAATTGAGTATATAATTAACCACTTTAATTAGTGGACTGTATTAAAATAGGAAGATGGGGGATTTATTCATAGGATGTGAATTGATACATGTATTTTAGTTATTACGTACTTTAATAAAGCAATAATTCATTTGCAATAAATATGATCAATATATGCAATAATTTCAAGCATTCATTCTTTCACACATAAAACTAAATAGGTACTGTACATAAGGCTAACTATTATTAAATGTCTAACAAAACTTCTTGATTATTTAATTTAATTATTTTACTGAATTTAATCGACTTTATTTCAACTAACTGCTTTTCGTTCACACAAAATACCTTGTGCTTTACGTCTTCTTCGATTCTCTCAACTTAACTTCATCAGGGATGTAAGACTTGAAACATTCGAATCGAATCTCGAGTACCGCAATGGATTTGTCTGCTACAAATTTCCAGGCGCCATTTTACCTTCTTCTATCTTCAGCAGGAGAGACGCTACGAGTTGTATTGTCTCGAGAAAATGCGTTAAATCGCCCAAAGAGTCCTAAATTCAATGTTGAAAAAGGTAACACAGAGTACACTAGATACTTTCTAAATATTGTGTGTAAACTATGGAGAAAACTACTAAATATCTTGGCGTCAGGCAGGGCTACGACTGGGTAGATGTCCTTGGCGCCAAATTCAAGCAGAGCGGTGACTGGACCGTATCACGGGTGTGTTTGTAAGGCACTAAATTGAATTTTTCCTACCGGCGCGCTAGGCAGAACAGAGTGGGAAATTGCGCGGAGGCGGATACATTTGAGAGGGTAGAAACATGTTTTTTCTTTGTTTGACACATTATTGCTTACACAACATTGACGGAGACAAAGATATATTAAATTGAGAACGAATAATAGCGATTTCCTTGGCGGAGTGACAACCTTCTTTCCAGCGATTGTTGCATATAACGGAATCTATTATAACGACAATCCAGGTTCGAACTAAGGAGTAACTGAAATACAATGCTGTAAATGCGCAAATTTGCTGTTTACCTGGGTTCAAATAAATTTAATTATGGCTCATTCATACTACAGACATGCAGCGTGATAGCACCAAACTATACGTTGAGAAACGATAAGTTAATACACATATTGGAGTGTTTCCCCAACGTACGTAAATAAATGTTTTAAAATTTAACACCAAAAGTGTAGTAAAATCTCAGAAACCCAACCGGGAAAATATAAAAGCCGACCGGGAAGCCGGAAATCTGGTTTCAGATTTTTGCTAGGCATCATGTTTAAGTACGCGTTAGTTTAATAATTTGGTGGGTGCGCCTTCACGTTTTTTATTTCATTTATTTCCAATATAGACATATTACATGTATATGAATTGTCATATAAAAGCAGTAAGTACATTAAAAAAACAGACCTAATTAACTAAATGCTAAAACTATAAGTAGGTATACAAAAAAAGTCTTGATAAAATAGGTGAATATTGAGGTAAATACAAATAATACTGGACAATGGGGTTACATAAAAACTAAATGGACCAAAATACATACAATATTTACACACTACAATAATTACATTAAACAAGATGTGATGTGAAACATTACCAAATTAAAACAGGATATGAAGATTATGCACAACTAAGTAGGGAATATAATACGCGAATCTTAAAACTCTTGCAGGGAATAAAAAGGATTATTAGTTAACAAGATTTTTAATTTTTTTCTAAAAGATCTAATATTTGCAGAGGATTTTATAGATTCTGGTAAGAAATTAAATATTTTTAATGATGATATTTCAGGGCCCTCCTGAACTTGCGTAAGCCGTGCAGGTGGAATATATAATCGATGAGAGTTTCTGGTTTGATAGCTGTTAACATCACCAAACCTTAAGAAATTATTTATATTTTTAAAGATGTAACATGAACAATGAAATATGTACATATTTATGGCTGTATGAATGCCCTCAGACTGAAATATTGGACGGCAAGAGCCTATAAATGGAAGCTTATACATTGAACGCAGAATTCTTTTTTGAGAAATAAGGACTCTTGTGATGTGAGTTGAGTTTCTCCATGCTAGCAAACCATAGGATAGCACAGAGTAAATAGAAGCATAATAGAATATTTTTAGACATTTAGAATCAATACAGTCTCTAGTTGCAAGAATGCATAATTTTTTGATGACAATCTGTTGCAGATATCATCAACATGGTCACCCCAAGACAGATGTTGGGCCACTGTGAGGCCAAGAAAAGTTACTACTTCCTTTTGTTCAATGGAGTGGCTGGACTGGTCTCTGACCAGCAAACTACTGTCGTGTTTTACCCTTAGAGGAGTAAAAACAACTATATTTGTTTTCCCTCCATTTAAACACGGTTCATTTTCCTTACACCAATTACTTATATCAACCACACACTGTTGAGCTTTTGTACCCAAATCTCCCATGCAATCTGCATTTACTACTGTTGAGGTGTCATCAGCAAAAAGGGTTAGATAATATGAATTTGCGAAAAGGGGAAGATCATTCATAAATATTAGGAATAGTATTGGGCCAAGTACACTGCCAGGATAGCACAGAGTAAATAGAAGCATAATAGAATATTTTTAGATATTTAGAATCAATACAGTCTCTAGTTGCAAGAAAGCATAATTTTTTGAAGAGAATCTGTTTAGCACAGAGTAAATAGAAGCATAATAGAATATTTTTAGATATTTAGAATCAATACAGTCTCTAGTTGCAAGAAAGCATAATTTTTTGAAGAGAATCTGTTGCAGATATCATCAACATGGTCACCCCAAGACAGATGTTGGTCCACTGTGAGGCCAAGAAAAGTTACTACTTCCTTTTGTTCAAAGGAGTGGCTGATCTGGTCTCTGACCAGCAAACTACTGTCGTGTTTTACCCTTATAGGAGTAAAAACAACTATATTTGTTTTCCCTCCATTTAAACACAGTTCATTTTCCTTACACCAATTACTTATATCAACCACACACTGTTGAGCCTCTGTACACAACTCTCCCATGCAATCTGCATTTACTACTGCCGAGGTGTCATCAGCAAAAAGGGTCAAATAATATGAATTGGCGAAAAAGGGAAGATCGTTAATAAACATTAGGAATAGTATTGGGCCAAGTACACTGCCTTGTGGCACACCAGTTTTCACACTCATCCAATCAGACGACATAAATCCTTGTTCCTTATCAAGCTGCCCATATTGTCCTCTATCCGTTATGTAGGACTTTACACAGTTAAGTGCCGTACCCCTTATGCCAAGTTGTTCAAGTTTATCCAACAATAAGCTCAAGTTAATAGTATCGAAGGCTTTTGTAAAATCAAAGAATATTCCAGCCACCCTCAACCTGCTATTTAGACCCTCAAGAACTTTTAAATAAAATGAAATGATTGCATCCACTGTGGAGCGGCCAACACGAAAGCCATACTGACTGCAGTTTAGGAGTTTAAATGAGTCGAGAAAATGTAACAACCTCCTACAAAATGCCTTTTGAAAGATTTTGGATAATACTGATAATAGAGCTATTGATCTGTAATTCTCAATTTTGGAGACATCATCCTTTTTGTGAATTGGAATTATTTTAGCAGTTTTTATTTCTTTGGGGAAATAGTCATTTTCAAAGGAGAGGTTAATTAATAGAGTTAAAGGTCGTACAAGCTCGTGACAACAGTTGCCAATAAGGCTGCAGGGTACTTCAGAACCACTAGAATTTTTGGTTTTTTGGTTTGACAATTTTTAGGATTTCCATTGTTTCATCCTCAGTGACTGGCTTCAAAAAAATGGTATGTGGACATTTATTTTCTGGTAGGCTCCTTTGATTGTCCATGTATTGAAATTGCTTTGTAAGATCATCCACAGATTCAATAAAGTAATAATTAAAAGAATTAGCATGTTCTTGACTACCAGTAACTTCATTGAGATGACATTACATTTTAACAGGCAGTCGTTTTCTTGTATTGCTACAGGTATGAGAATTTATAATTTTCCAGGCAGCCTTAGTATTGTTGTCAGAGGCACACAGTTGGCTAGAGTTATAATGTTTCATAGCCAAAGAAATATTTTGTTTGTGCACCTTCATGCTATTTTTATAAAGTAGCCTTAGGGCAGGGTCATTTGACTCTTTAACTTGTCTATGATATCTCTTAAGGTTGTTACTCTCATTAATAAGCTCTGGGGTTATCAAGGGATTTTTTGCCTTTGGCCGACCTTTATTTAAAATCCTAGTGTGTGGAAAGGCAATATTAAAGAGACTATAAAGTGTATTAAAGAAAGAAGAAAAGCAAGTAGCATGAGGTAAATCAGTCTGATACAGGAACTCCCAGTTTTCCTTAGAGAGAAGAAGCCTAAAATGGTCTTTGTTTTCTTTAGAAAAAAATGCGTTTGTATAGGTTATTGGGATGATCAGTCACATGCTTAATTTTGGGTAATATGGGGTTGATTATTTCAGCTTTATGATCAGAAAAGCTTAGGTCTACTGTTTTACTAGAGTTAATATTGACATTCGAAAAAAAGTTATCAAGCGAAGTGCGAGTGGGACCTTGTATTCTAGATGGCTCAGTTATTCGTATAAACAGACCAAATGAGTTGAGTATTGTGCATACCTTCATAGTAACTCTATCCTTAGACAAGAAGTTTATATTAAAGTCTCCGCAAACAAATATGTGAGAGCTAAATCGAGTTAGAGAAATAAATATGTTTTCAAGATTAGAACAAAAGCTATCATAAGTTGAGTTTGGAGGCCGATAAATACAACATATGTACATAGAATTTTATATTGTTTAAAGTATGGACCACTATGGCAGTAGCTTCAAGGGTGTGTTGAACCAGGCAATCAACATCCAAGGAAATAGCACTCACCCTGCTTAAGTTCTTTTTTTAGAAAGATCGAGAGCATCCTCTCTGCAATAATATGCTGCTGTGTCATAGTTGTCCAGTTTGAAACAGAGTGTCTCATTTTTGGTCAGCCAAGATTCCGGTATGCAAACCATCTCTGGATAGTGCTCTATGTGTAAGAAGAGCTCCAGTTCAGAGGCCTTATGACGGAGGCTTCTTGCATTAAGGTTGACTATTCGGAATCCTTGATCGTCTATCTTGTTGTTGTCGGGAGCGAGATTGCGAATTTCCTCGATAGAAGGTTTCTGACTGGTTGAACCCTCCACTCGAGCCACTGGCTAAAAATTGGTTGCTATTTCGAGGCTGGTTGGAGCGAAAAAAAGTAAACCTTTTGACTGCAATATCTTCCGGCCAGTTCTTGGGATTTAGGAGAGCTTCCTCAAGTTCCTTGTTCCAAGTTATCTTGTAGGCATTATATTGCCCAGATTTGACATTGATCTTTTCAACAAGAAACTTTTCATCAGGAGTAAAACAGTTTTTTAGGTAGTCAGTTATATCTTTTATTTCCACATCTAGGGATATTTTGGAAATAAAAATTGAGGTTTGTGCCTTGCAGGAAACAAGTTTATTTCTATCATTCTTTTTCACACCTACTATGTTTTGTTTCTTCTGTTGGCACTGGAGAAGTTTTCTGAAGTTCTGAGTTTAAAGTCTGCAAGTCTGCACAGTGGACTTCATTACAAACTCAGAAGAGTCTAGGCCATTCTCTTTAGAAATTTTGCTGGGGGAAAGTACTTGCATGTCCAATCTAAGCTTCGAAATTTCATCTTTTTGGGCCTTACACACATATTTTAAGGAATCAAAATCTAGTTTTAATTGCTTTAAGTCATTCAACAATTCCGTGTTATTGATTACATGAACAGTAGAATCAAATGAAGATGAGCTAGGTTTTCTTGGCTTGTTTGTTGATGAATTTATTTGCAGATTGTATGTGTCCATTTTATTGGAAATTGACTTGACTGAGGTTGATGTTACTTCCATTGACTTTAATATCTTATCCATGGAGGCTTTTAATCCTCCTTCAATGGCTGATTTGATGGCTGTAATTTCACTATGAAGAATGTGCAATTCTACAGCGATGGTCGAAAAGAAAAGATGTTAAATTATTTACAATAAACCCTCACGTATTTAATTTATAGCCTTTTAAGCCATCTTTACTTTATGTATGTACAAGAATCGTGAAGTTTGGAAAAACATTACAAATATGGACCATGAAAACAATTATATTTTATTTATACGACAGTTTAATGAAATAGAATGGAGTATTATATCGCGTCAAAAACCAAAGTAAACATACGACAGTTCATTAGGCAGTATAGTTCGAGTTCACACTAAACTTATCACTATACTATTTCCGTAATTTCTATCTTTTACTTGAAAACTTTTTGTGAAATACGTCTTTGATTTTGATTTTAGTCCCATTATTACCCAGTTGTTAAACCTTTTTAGAATCTGAGGTTATTCGGACACAAAGACCAATTTATCCATATTAGAAAAATAAGGAGATTACAGTCAGCTAATATATCTACTTCTGTTGTAGGTAAGACGTGGCCAGTACCTACGAAATGTGTAATTAACGCAACTGGACCTTTCACTGATAGTATTAGGAAAATGGACAATCCGGATGTAAAGGAAATCTGTGCACCAAGTAGTGGAGTTCACATCACTTTACCTGGTGAGGCTTTTCTTTAAAATTTTAATATGTCTGTTTAAAAACTATGAAATATTTCTTTTTACACCTTGTATCTCAGTAACTGATAAAATAATTTAAAAACTATGTCTATTTTCTGATAGCAAATAAGTAAGGTAAATAAAAAGGACAGTGCTAAGAATAGATGAGGCTAAAGTTTAATTTGAACAATAATCTGTTGTGGTTGCTTTTGAACTCCAGAGAGAATTACTAAGACACCTAAGACTTAAGATAAATCATAATCTAAAAAATCAGTAGAAAAATCCACTCTACTGGAAACAATGCTTGTTTTGATCAAATAGTTATTAGGTTCCTTTTATTTTACCAGTTTTAATCAAAATTCTGTTGTTTCGATATTTTAGTTTTTGACGGACATTATCTTATTCTGTTCAAGAGTTTACTGTATAACAGCATATTTTAAACCAAATTAATGCTGTCTAATTGTATTTAATTTAGGTTATTATAGTCCCGAACAAATGGGTCTTCTAGATCCATCAACCAGTGACGGCAGAGTTATTTTCTTCCTTCCGTGGCAAAAACATACCATCGCTGGAACCACCGATTTGCCCTGCAAAGTTACCCACAATCCTATACCCACCGAAGACGAAATCGTGTTCATATTGGAGGAAGTTAAGAACTATCTTAATCCTGATGTTGAAGGTAATGTTTAATGTTTTCCTCTCTTTTTTCTAAGTGTTAGATAAATAAACCAGCTCGACAAATTCTATAGGTATTCTATTTGAGAGGCAGACATTAAAATCTGGATATCCAACTAGTTTCGAAAAAGAAAACAGAAATTACAAAAGAAGAAGGTCTTAACTCCTCTAACAAAGCTGCTTAATTTTCATGATTTTTTTCTTCTGGTAATGGAAGATTTTTTAATACTGCATTTTCTTATAATATAATAACAACCCAGCACCTTATGGTGATAATCGATCTTGAATTTTCGACACAGACAGATATCGTTGCCTATTACAATGGGATTGTTGATTATATAATTTCAGGTAAACTTTTGCTTTTGATGTCATTGTTTCTTGCCGGAGGAGTTCACATCTGACTGCCGGCCGGTACAGACGCGAGCAAAAAATAGTCCGATAAAAAGTGTTTATTCGCACATTCCGATCGTTTATTCTTAACGTTATTAGGCTTGCTTTACTGCGGTAAATAGTAAAGGCCATTTACAGCGTATTTGCTTAACTTTTCTAGTCGCCGGGGACGTAACCCCGGCAATTTCCCCCATGGGGGACTACACGGAGGGTGAAGATGCAATGTCTAATATCTCAATGGAATCTAGCCCCGAAAGGAAGGTCTCCGAAACCTACATGAAGAAGATACGTAACCGATGCAGCAGCTATGCTGAAATCTGCGTACAGTGTCGCCTGTTCGCAGAGAGCCTTAAAAATCTCGACGACTTAAGCAATAATGATGCCTGTAAATTATCAACCACGATTAGACAACATTTTAGGGATACCCACCCTACAGGAATCAAACGCAACGCAACCGTAACAGCTAAAATCGACACAGGGAAGAAGAAAGCCAGTCCCATAAGCATACAAAACGCCGACACGGCCAAAAAGATCAAAGTCACCTTGACTGACCGCCAAAAAAGGGACAAAAACATCAGCACTTCTTCAGCTACGAAAGAAACGAATTCCTCAGACGACAAACAAGAAGGCGTCCCCGCTTTGATGGCCCCGCCTCCTCCTCCGGAAGGACCCATTTAAAGTACCCTTCAAGCAAATTCCCTTCAAACGGAATTTTAGGGCGAATGTGCTTGACATGAGCCAACCCCCTGTGACCACCCAGAATCAGTATCAACCCCTACAGGGGTTAGATACAGAAGAAGAGGACAATGTGAGCGTGGCTTCCACTACGGCATCCACCGGAGTGAAGCGAAAAGCTAGTAATGCCAGCAAGCCAAAAGCACCCCCTAAATCGAAACCAACCCCCGTGCCACCTATCGTCATCAAGGGTATACCGGCTGACCATCGTTAACTCAGAGGCGATCTTAAAAATATGCATATTTCACGGTACGAACTCAAGTACACGAAAAATTCCGTTATCGTGTACTGCGATAACGGTAATGATTACCATATACTCCGTCGCGCCCTAGAACAAGAGCGCACGGAGTATCATACATATGCTGTCACACAGGAGAAGACAAGGGCTTTTCACTATTCGTCGATTAAATCAAGAAATAAAGACACTAATGAGCGTCAGAGTAAGCTGGGAAGCTCGCCGTGCAACCAAGCCCGTAGTGCAGTGCAAGCAATGCCAGCAGTTTGGGCATGCGAAATCATACTGCAATAGGAAAATTGCATGTTCCAAATGTGCAGGACAGCACGAGATCACGGAATGCACTCAAAATCTCATTAAGTGCGTGAACTGTGGCGGACCTCATCGGTCAATAGATGAGGAATGCCCAGTTTATGTGTATAAATTGAATATCATTCAAACCAACACCAAGGCGAAACCAGCAAAACAAGTATTTTGCCCTGCGCCTCCCCCAGCTAACCCCGCTTGGAGACAAGCGGCACCGACGAGCCAAGCAGACGGCCCACGGGGCCAAGGCCTACGCAATGGCCAACGATCCGAAGAAGAGTTCCAGGAACAATTCCCACCCCTGAGAACCAGTCAGACCCAGATCCGGGATAACCAGCAGCACCCTAGCAATGTAAAACAGGTTAGTGGTACTGCTCGCGCTAATTCTAATATCCCTAACAATATACAAAGCCATGTAAATATTTCTAATGTTATGTCCGACTTGAACGATGTAGTTACAAAATTTAACTCTCTTGTCAACCTAGAGCAATTGTTTCAAGCACTTGATTTTTATGCAAATATGCTTGAATCGTGTCGAGGGGATAAGGCTTCGATTATCCAAGCATCGATACGATTCTTTTCGAATGAATACAATCGTTTCGATGTGTAAATGCTACATATCGCAAGTTGGAACTGCAATGGTATCAGGTCAAAACTGGGCGAGTTCCGTAATTTTATGCATACAACCAATTTTCAGATTGTTTTCCTCATAGAAACACGTTTAGATCCTAACTTTTCGTTTAAGATTAGAAACTATAACGTCGAGCGTTCTGATAGGCCTGATCGAAACGGGGGAGGAGTGGCCTGCCTCGTACATAGGTCGCTCTGCTATAAAAGGTGGCCAAACCTTAGATCTCAAATAGAACACGTCTGTATCGAGACAGAGAGCGGTCTACGTATCTGTGGCGGGTACGCGCCCCCGGATCTCCTCCTCACTGCACCTGACCTCTTTGCTTTATTACCGCAAAACAGAGTATCCCTGTTGATAGGGGACTTAAATGCCACGCACGTCGAATGGGGCGGCGTAACTAACACCAGGGGTAGATTATTGAAGAGGATAATCGAAAATAATCTGGAAATGTCCTATCACAGAAGTCCAAATCCTACCTATCTACGTAGTGACTCGTTCCTAGACATTGCTATTTCCCGGGGAGCGATTAGAACAACGCAACTTCAGGAAATCAATGCTTTAAACTCGGATCATCTCCCAATCAAGATTGGATTATACTGCAGGGTCCCTGTATTGCCAAACGACACCGTCGTTTCGTACAAGAATATTGATTGGCGAGAGTTCCGAGCTAGGCTAAGCGAACTAACTATCATCCCTGAGCAAATAGTCACTGTACAGGATCTCGAGCGAGAGGTCGCAACTCTTACATCAAATATCCAGCGCATCCGTGATGCAATGTGCCCTAGGGTGGCGGTTCGCCCTAGGACAGAATCCCTTCCCGCACCAATCCTTGAACTTATCACTTACAGAAACCGCTTTCGACGTAGATGGCAGAGAAATCGGACACAAATGGGATCCGCTCATATCAATGCGCTGACGGAGGAAATAAGGGTTAAAATCCGGGAGCATCGCGACCAAACATGGCTCGCGTATATTAATAGCGTGAGTAGGGAAGATGGATCGCTGTGGAAGTTAGCCAAGCGAGTCCGAGGAGGCTATACGCAAATCCCTGTCATAAAACACAGGGGTCATGACATCATGAACGACATAGGGAAAGCGGAAGCCTTCTCGGACTACTTGGAAGACGTCTATAGCGAGGCTCCGGACACCCTACCGGACCAAGGACGCTTTAGTCACATCGTGAATGTGTTTAGACAACACAAGTACCCACCCCTCCGGCAGTTCTTGATGTCATCTCCCGAGAAGCAAAGCGCCCGGCCCGGACAATATTCCGAACATTATCCTTAAAAATTTTCCCAAGAAAACACTGATCCTTTACATGCATATTATAAACGCGGTAATTCGACTGCAGCACTTCTCCAAACCTTGGAAAGTAGCGAGCGTCATATACTTCCCGAAACCGGGAAAAGACCCGTCTTTAATTTCATCTTATAGACCAATATCCCTGCTTAACACCCTCGGGAAGGTAGCCGAAAGGCTTATCTTGCCGAGGATAAACAGGGTGGTTAAACATTTGAACATCTTACCCCCCGAACAATTCGGCTTCGAGGCCAGCATGGCACTGTCATGCTGGCAGCGAAACTAGCCACTGACATATATAAAGGGTTCAACAATAGGCAGTCCACTGCTCTCCTATTGCTGGACATAGAGAAAGCGTTTGACAGGGTATGGCACGATGGGCTGCTCTATAAACTGCTGGCAATTTACAGCATGCCGCTGTATATGGTAGCGCTCATCGAGTCATATCTTGCCGGACGTACTTTCTCTTCCAGAATTGGCAGACAATCTTCTAGGAACAGAAGACTGTTATCAGGGGTGCCACAGGGTACCGTATGGTCGCCGCTACTATTCAGTCTTTTTATAGCAGACATCCCGTCTCATCCCAACACCTGTAAAGCCCTGTTCGCTGACGACACAGCGATTTATTCCCGGAATCCTATAGCCGAAGTAGCGAAATCAAGTATAAATGAGCATATGGACATCTTGATTCCATACTATAATAAGTGGAAGATTAATCTTAACCCCACAAAAACGGAATTAATTATTATTTCTCGCAAAAGAAAGGACATTGCAACTCCCCCTTTATTAATAGGCAACACTGCCATCCACCCTAAAAACAAGGTAAAGTACCTCGGCCTAACCTTCGACAGCAAATTAAACTTCAGTAAGCACGTTGAAGCTGTCGTAGGGAAGAACGAGGGTATAAAGAAGGGACTGGGACTCCTGATAGCAGGAAGATCATATTTAAGCCCTGCAAACAAGCTTATACTATATCGTGCAGTCATAAGACCAGCCCTGATGTATGGTGCCACGGTGTGGTGTTCGGTGGCAAAGTGCCATAAAAAGAAATTGCAAGTACTTCAAAATAGTTACTTAAGGGCAGCTTTCTCTCTAACCCTACGGGATCGAGTCAGAAACGAAGACCTGCATGCGTGTGCTAGAATCGAAACCGTCGATGAATATATCGATAACCACGCATGTAGGTTTTTCGAAAGACAGATCCGAGGATCGGCATTGACAGCGCACATTGCCGACACTAGATACAACCCTGCACGCCGTACGCCTTACGGCACCATATATCGAGAAATCACGTTATTCTATAAGCAACTTATGCCGCCATGACTCTAGTCCCTTCAGGAATAGAGCCACTACATCAAACCACCCTGATTTGTACTGCTTTTAACTTTCAAAAGCAATCTCCTGAAAATTAAAAAGTCCGATGTACCAGGAGCACAGAAGCCGACCAGCGGGAAACCGCGGGTAAGCCGCGGCCCACCAGCCAGCTACCCGTGTTCGAACATGGGGGCGTGGCTTGCTTGACGACTTTTTCGGCCTGTAAATGCGCAACCACCGCCGCAACCGCATTTAGCTCACTTGATTTCTACCTACGGAAGCGTCCATGTCTTCGCAGTCGACACCGCGGTGGCTCGAACAGCGCGCCTTGATACCACTGCATCCTTACAAGAATCGACTTAACTAAGTCTTCACTTGTAAATAGTCTATGTTAGTTTTAATTATTGTTGTACAGTGTGATGTCTTTTTAACTATGAACCCCTGCTCTCGAAGAGCATTTAAGCAGGGTTTTTTTTATCAATTTTCCCTGCATTTTCGCCAGGTAATAATATTACTTACAGAAGACTGTACAGCTTCTCTCTTAGCTTTCGCTAATCACTTTATCGGTAACGACTTTGACGGGGTAATCCAAGTAAAGATCACAATAAAGCAGTACCACGAACCCTAGACCTAAGTAGGTGTTAAAATCAGCCCCCCTACGGGTGTCTATCTGTTGGCCACGGCGCTGATGTAACAGCTCCAGGCGAAACAACAGTTATAGTTTTAGTATTAGGTTACTTTACTGGCATACTTATTCTAGGTTTAGTAGTTTCATGATGTTAATATTGAAATAAATAAATCATGACGATGATGTTGTTTCTTGCCGGAGCACACATGTCGTATTTGTGACGACTGTTGATTTTAGTGGAATGCTTTAAATGCACCCCCAGATCTCGAACAAAAAAAGATACATTTTTTAAAAGTACAATATTTTTCAAATAATTTAGACTCCATCGTGTGAAGCATTTCATTTCAAAACAAATTCCCAATTTTAAAATTAGAAGATGAAGATAATGTTTCTGAGTAAATTATTAATTTTATGTCTATGAGATTGAGTGAGCTAGTTAGTACCCAAGTTAAGATTTTCCTTAACTTTGTATTGAGAACTAGATAAGATCCGTATAAATTTTAAATTTTGGAATTTTGGTCAGTTTTTTCTAAGGTAGCAATACAAACCAATTTGAGAGAACAATGAGATGTTGTGGTTTTGAGAATAACAGTGAAAAAAAAAATTATTTAACCTTATTAAAACAAGTGTATAATTGTATATAAATTGTGAAAAAATCATATATACATAGGGTATAATCAATCAATCTTGAATTTTCGACAGAGGTACATTATCTTTCTGTTTAAGAGAACCTTCAAATCTCGGCAAATGGGACGGAAATGTGTAAACCGATTCAAGCCGCTAGAGCGGTATTATTATACAATGTTGTCATTTAAAATTGTTTTAAGCGGATTTTAGACGATAAAAAAGCATATTTTAAATTAAACGAACCGTCAAAAGTATTATTTATTAATTATTTTAAAGTTTGTTATTAAACCTAATTTTTATTCTATGAAGAAGCTAAAATGTATAGGCAACGGCCATAGCACGTTGAAAATACCAGTTCTCGTCCGATCACTGAAGTTAAGCAACGGCGGGCGTGGTTAGTACTTGGATGGGTGACCGCTTGGGAACACAACGTGCTGTTGTCATTTTTTTATAACCGATGTCGTTATAGAATATGTTTACACATCAGCGTCTCGAGTACTAGCAGACTCGCTCAATTTTTTTTGTTGCATTGAACTGTACCAAATTCCTGCCGCCTCAAGTTCGAACTTCTCTAGATCTTGATTAATTGTTGTAATCTGCTTCTGTCTGCGGTGATAAGTCTCAGTCGCTGGTAAAGGTTTTTTTTTAATCTAAATTGAGAAACAAGGGTACTGTCATCTGCAAAACTTTAAACAGGATTATTGGTTTCGGTCAGCAGGTGATTTATAGAGATGAGGAAAGTATTGCGCCCTGAGGCACTCCCGCATGGGAATGTATCTGAGATGTGTCCATCAACTGCATACTATATAAACCATTATTGTTTCAGATTCGATCTTGGTCGATTTTCTAAACAAACAGAGAGTGCTCGTAGGCATTATAATTTTCCACAGGGGCTAGTTCTAAAGTGAATTTGTAAATAAAACAAAAACCTTTAGTATTATATGGATATTTTAATAAGATATTTTACCTGAAAATAACTGGAAGCTCATAAAATAAACAAAATATAATACGTAGTCAGTGCTACAATATGGACAATATTAGTCGATCCATCGACCTTTGCAGAATATCACAAGAATAATACCTTAAAACCTAAAGCAATGCATAAACAATTGTAATCCTAAACAAGTGTATGATTATAAACATAACCTTGCAGCTAAATACAGTTAAATGTCCATCCAAGTTCCTGCGGAACTGCTACGTATGAGCTCGATTAGCTGAGATAACCTTGAGATGAAATACAGTAACATACAAGCAATAATAACAGGATAAATATTACTTTAATGTCCACATATAAGCTGCTATGCACACTATATTCACCAGTTGACGAGCAACGTTCAATCGTTCAGCAGTTTATCTTCCAGCACAAGGGAAAGTCACTTAAACACTTACTAAGTCTTTCCTTAGCTTCTATATACAATGTACTTCAGCTTCTTGCAAGTTAAAATGGCTCAAACGGTAGTGTATTGAGATTTGAGAATGATATGCAGATATATGCTTATGGCATGACCGCCTTTGTGGAAAAGCGGTTATTATACACGCAAAAATGATTATAAAACACGCTACGCAGATCGCATAGGTAGGCTAAACTCCGCGTCATGGAATAGCACTTATAGGAAACTTTATATTGCAATAAAGCTGAGAGAATATTGAGAGCGTGATTGTAAACGTGCGAGTTTACTTACATGGTCTGTGCCGAGCGTACGATGAGTACAACGTTAGAGAATGTTAAGAGATTGTGATTATAAACGTGTGAGTTTACTTACATGGCCTGTTGCTGAGGGTACGCTAGTACAGCGTTAGAGAATTAGAGAAAAACCTGCATGGCCGTGTGCCATGAGGAGCGATTAGGGATCGCGACTTGCTTTGAAGAGGGCCAGTTAAGAAGTGAATTCTAGAACGGGAGAGGCGTCGTCTCTCGTCCTTTGGCTCGTTAACTTACCCCCACTACTTCATATTACGTCAGTAAAGGGCAAACAACGTAAATATAGAGAAATTGTGTAAAAACTTAGCATCACCGGTTGTCTAAATTAATATTATGAATTTTAACACAAACCTGATCGAAATCTGCTGTCTAGTTTTCATAAAATTCGATTATTAAAGATAGGAATTTTAGGGACCCCTAGAATTATAGTTGGGGATTTTAGGTTGGGTGAAGTGGCTATCCTGTAAGGTAGCGCTGTGATTGGTCGGGTTCAGATGAGTGAACGTTGTAACTAGAGATGACGCTTAGAGTATCGTCAAAGTTTTTAAGATTTCCTTGGAATGCGAACACAGTGGCGTGGAATATTAAAATAATACGAATTAAATCGCTAGATTTGAAAACGGGTTTAAATGGTTTTTGAATAATTATATAAAAGGTGAAGTTGAAATATTGTTTCCTCACTTAACCTAATTTATTATATTTGGATTCCTTAGTTAATCAGGATTCCTCGGCAATCCTTAACCTTAATTATATATATAATTTAATTTAAAATGTACATTTCAAACCATATTTTTTTTAGTTCGCCGAGGTGATGTCTTATCAGCGTGGAGTGGCATCAGACCTCTCGTATCAGATCCAAATAAACCAGATACTCAATCGCTAGCCAGAAATCATATCGTACATGTGAGCGAATCGAAGTTGGTTACCATAGCAGGAGGAAAATGGACAACTTACAGAGCAATGGCCGAAGAAACGATTGACGCTGCTATTAAAGGTACAATATAGTAACAATATATTCAGTAAACCAAAAAGCCTTCAAACAATGCCTCATTTCGTTCCCTAAAATTAACGATTAATATCAAATAAAAGAAAATCATCTTGTCCTTGTTTTCAATCGATTCCGTATTTGTCTTTTCAGCATGTAATCTCGAACCGAAATGCAAAAACATAAAATGTCAAACCGATGGTCTGCTCTTGGAAGGCGCTCAGGAATGGACTCCTACCATGTACATTAGATTGGTGCAAGATTTTGGTTTAGAATGTGAAGTAGCTCAACATTTGGCAAAATCTTACGGGGACAGGGCGTTCACAGTGGCGAAAATGGCCAATTTGACTGGGAAAAGATGGCCCATCATTGGCAAGAAAATTCATCCGGAATTTCCTTATATTGATGCCGAAGTGAGGTGAGCAAATTAAAGATTGATTATTTCAGTTGCTTCAGATTTTAGAGCTTAAAAAACAAAATGGTAACTATCAAATTACAGCGCATAGAATAGTAAAAATATCCGGGAATGTGTCAAGTATGCAATTGGATAAATCAGATATTTCAGCTCTGTTAGGGCCAATACATTGTATATCCTGAAACTTGGACTAAAACGGCCCTGTTCATTACAGATTCAAATGGTCTAATATATACGTCAAAAAATTAACTCGCCACGATAATCTGTAATAAGTCTACAGTTTAGAGGACATGCTATTTAAAATAGTGAAAAATTTGATAATTTTAGTATATAACTCCTTTTTTATTGTTTTTTCAAAATTACGGGCCTTCTAGCAATGACAGGCAGGAAATTGTTAATGTAAAGAATCGATTTTAAAAATATTAGGATCCATTATATAAATAAAATTAAAAAATATGAAAAAGCAATGCAAATTACTCGAAAATATGTATGTATTTTATAGGTACGGATGCAGAGAATATGCTATGACAGCTATTGATATGATAGCTAGAAGAGTCAGATTAGCATTCTTGAACGTACAAGCAGCTCAGGAAGCACTACCAGAAATTGTCAATATTATGGCTGAAGAGTTGGGATGGTCCGAAGGTAATTTTTTTAAACGTGCCTTCATTTTAGTGAATATGGATAGGTACTTGTAAAATGATGAATGAGTAGGTACCTTCTTTTAAATTAATGCCCTTTACTGACGTTACAATCTAATTATACATCAATAAGTAACTTAATTAATTAACTGCTTTTTGAATTTGAAAATCATATTCTTACTTAGTAGTATTTTTAGATATACTACTCTACTTTTGTCCCATTCACTAAACCATACTTCGTTTCTTATGGATCTTCTTATTCTTCCTGCGTTGTCAAGGAACTGGATGACCTCAAAGTTACATGACGGAGGAGTCACTGTTCATGACTTGTCAAACTTGCTTATAGCAAAATATTCAAGTTTCGTTCCTTATATACCAGAGGACATCTACGATGTTCTTAGTACAAACCTTTGTATAGCCTTATAACTAAATTCTATAAAAGGTTAAGTATTTGCTTGAACGAGCGAATGCACTTGAAAACGTGGGCGAGAGATGCCCTTTGTGCGCCACAAAGTTTACATGCCAATTCAGCCCGGAAGCGAAGGCATACGGCTTTCTCGGTTAGATATTTCTTATGCCCTCAAAGTTCAGCACGCAGCTTTCAAAGTGCACCTCTCTTATCCTAGTCAATGCCGGACAACGGCAAGAACATCAATGGTCGATTCCTTGTCCTCCAAGCACCACCTACATTTCGGATTTTCCAGGGTTCGTAACAGTTGCAAATGCATGTTCAAGCAACAGTGCCCTGTGAGGGAGCCCTGTTACAAGCCTCATGTCCACTCTCTCATAATGTCATCCTCATGTCATCCCATAATAACCGGGCCACCCTGTATGTTCATAGCCCTTGGTTATTATATTAAAACACACATTTCCACTAATAATTTAACTTACTAACCATCAAAACTATTGGATAATTTGTCTAAAAGCAAACCCAATATATTTAGAATTTACTTGATAGTGGTTTCTTAAATATATTTAGATGAAAAGAAGGAACAAACAAAATTGGCAACGGAATTTTTACAAAAGGAAATGGGCCAGAATGTAAATAGAGCTAGCAGAGATCAAATTCCAATCAATCTCAGCAAGGAAGAAATTCAGCTGTACATTAAGAGATTCCAGATCATCGATAAGGATAGGAAAGGATATGTTTCCATTAATGATATTAGGAGGAGTTTAAAGGTAACAGTTGATAATTTTATTTTGTCAATTAAAGTAATAAACATTAGACTTCTTTTGTATTTATAATTCTTAGAGATTGAAACTCGCTTCTTATATTCTTGCACGAAAAAAAATAGAGCCATAGGACCCATCTATTCCTAATAATCTTAAAGATCCATTTCTGGTTTATACAAATTAATATAACACATTTAAATTGATATTTTAAGTACTCCTAATCGGCAATATATGGGGTGAAAATGGGTTTGAAATTCTTGCGTCATGCTCACTTCCGGTCAAACCGGAAGTGATATTCATTTGTTTTTTAGTGGAGTTTTCATAAACCATATCTTCAGCCAAAATTTCAAATTTCTCCTTAAAAAAACATTTGAATGGTGCGTTGTTAAACGATTTCGTTGACAT
>MU182857.1:0-20026 GCA_016904865.1 Pissodes strobi
TTGTTAGACTGTCGGCGGCTTTTCCTAGGCTTTTTATGGAGACGATCCTGGGGGCTTTATCTTCTTTAGCCAACACCCGCCCCGCAATGTTGACTAATTGAAGTTTTCCTGATTTGACTTGAAGGCCCTAGCGTCTCTGGATGGAGATCTAGACCGTAGTTGTACTTGGCAGTCTCTTTTGAAATGCCCAGTCCTGCCACATCTATAGCACTGATTTGATGTATTTCCGTTACGTGGCCTATCTTCCCTTGGCTCCCTGAATCTCCCCGTGGCCTGAAGAACTTCCGTTAATTTCTTCAAAATTTCACCCATCTCAGTTAATTCACAGCTGTTTGTCGGGTTTTCTTCCTGGATGGATACGGCCCTGATTTTTGGCTTGGAGATGTTACAGGCCGCCTCGATTTCTAGGGCTCGGCCCAAAGCTTCACTGCTGTTATCAAATTTGGCTAGACGTAGCATTTTCTGAGTTTCTAGATCTCTGATACCATCCACGAAATATTGGACAGCAAGTTCCTCTTGAAATTCCTCTGTCGCTCCCGGGTAGGCCAGTTGAATGAGACGTCTAATGTCTGGCTCAAACTCTTGCAGGTTTTCACCAGGCTTCTGATGCCGGGACTTAACTTGTGCCTGATACAGTTGCCTTCTATGTTGGTCTCCAAATCGTCTCTCCAGGGCAGCTGCAAGTATGTCATATGTCCCCTGTTGGCTGATGGGAATAGTCTGCAATAGTTCCAGGGCAGATCCACGAAGCGCAACCACTAGTGATGTAGCCATTTCTTCGTTATTCCAACCGTTGGCAACAGCAGCGGCTTCAAATTGCCTTCTGTACATTGTCCACGATGTTTGACCGTCATACGTTGGAGGTTTGATGTTTTGTCCTGAGGCGAATGCCCTGTCGGTTGGTACTTGATGTTTTAGTCTGGTTACTTCTGCTTGTAGATTCTTCATTTCTTTCTGTACGTCTCCTACTTCTTTTTGTACATTTCCAACTTCTTTTTGTACATTTCCCACTTCATTTTGTACAGTTCCAACTTCTTTTTGTATATTGTTTACTTCTTTTTCAAATTTCTCATTTTGCCCGTCCAATATTTTCTGTAATTTTCCTTGCTCGCCTACAATTACATCAAGCATCCATTTCTGAAGCTGGTCCTGCTCTGCTTGTCTTCTACGTTCATCCTCTGTCCGATCCGCTTGCTTTTTCTCTTCTTGATCTTGTAAAATTTTCTGCAGCCGGTCCTGCTCTGCTTGTCTTTTGTCTTCTTGGTCTTGTAAAATTTTCTGAAGACGGTCCTGTTCTGCTTGCCTTTTATCTTCCTGGTCTTGTAAAATTTTCTGAAGCCGGTCCTGTTCTGCTTGCCTTCTACGTTCATCGTCCTCCCGTTCAGCTTGCCTTTTGTCTTCTTGATCTTGTAAAATTTTCTTAAGCCGGTCGTCCTGTTCTTTTTGCCTTTTGTCTTCCTGGTCTTGTAAAATTTTCTGAAGCCGCTCCTGTTCTATCTGCTTTTTACGTTCTTCCTCTTCCCGATCCGCTCGCCTCTCAGTATTTAAATTATCCATAAAATCGGCCAACATTTTATTTATTTGCTCCATTTCCGCCGTTTGTTGCCTTGTATTGACCATAGAATGTTATAAAATTTTACCAGAATCCACCAATCAAACGGTCTCGTTGACGTACTTATACTTCTTTCCTCGAAAAATACTTCGTAAGTCCGGTCCCTTCACAATCCAACTTCTGACACCAAATGTTACGTTTTTCCCGTGGGTTCTTAACAGAATTACAACTTTGCTATTTTCAACTAATACTCTTTTTATTTACTACCACTGTATACAATTTAACACTCTAAACTACTCTTATAACTTTACAACTAATATCTATTCAACACTCAATGATTAACTGAACTGAACTAACTAACTTCGCCTTAGGTCAGCTTATATATAATCTCAAATCTATCACGAATATTCGGGAAGTATTCTGAGGCCACTCTATATGGTCTCGACGAGGCCATCGAGATAATTCCAGTCCAGCGATCCTGAAACTTCGCGGCCGGCCGGGCGATGATTCATACGGACAGAGAAGCGAGGGGCACGGCGCGGCGGCTAGTTCTATAGGGTAGCACAAAAACGTTCGGATGGTTGTTAGTCGTGACAATATGCATGTCAGCGTCAGGTGTTTTGTAAATACAAACAATATAGATGTCATAAGCATTATGATAGACGATGGAAAATTCAAATACTTTCTCAGACAATAAATTATCGAACTTAGTTACTGCCGAAAAGTCGTTGTTAGTAGACAACCTTCTATCGTACCTCCATGAGATAAATTACTTCTATTAAATTTAGTTACTGTAGTATAATTTTTGACAAACACAGGCTCATCAACATTTAATCAATGTTCAGTTATGGCAATGATTTCTGGAAAATTAAGCTCTTCTAATAAAAGAAATAATTCATCCGTTTTGTGTCCGAAGGACTAAATATTAATAGGAAAAACACTAAATTTGCGATCATCCAATTTTTCAGAGCGTGCTTGATCCTCTATTCGCGTCAATCTACCTAAAAAAGGCCACCTCTAATCGGAGAGCCAGTAGCAAAATAATTGCTATGACTTTCCCTAACCTTTTGAAGGTGTTGAAGTGTCTCCAATGAAAAGAAAAACCTGAAGGCAGTTACCTACTTAGACCTCCATGTTATCCTTCTGATTTTTTTAAAGCTATAAGTTACTTATAGTTACCTGTGCGAATGCGACGAAAAACAACTGCTTATGGTTCAGAGGTATACCAGGCAGTCGCTTGGGTTCCGGTTCGTCCTTGGTCAGTTCCAGGTACGCGTGATAGGCGGCTTTCAAACCACCGTTGTCCGCTATATTCTCTCCCAGCGTTTGGTTCCCGTTGACTTTGGCTCCGTCGATTTCGTATTTGTCTACAAAAAGAAAATACCATTAGTCAATAGCCAATTTATATTTTATAATAAATACAATGGTATAGTTCTATTAGATATGTAAAAGCAGACAAAAATATGTTCGATTTTTTCTCAAAAATTTCAAATATCGCGTTAAAAAATCAATTGATTATTAAATAAGGGTAACATGTTAAATTTTACTTACTATATTGGTTAACGACACACTTGGTCCTCTCCTTGAACCGGTCTACGGTCCTATTGTTCCACCAGTGGTTCAGATTGCCGTGCTTGTCGTATTGTCTTCCTTGGTCGTCGAATCCGTGCGTCAGTTCATGGCCCATGACCACGCCCATCGCGCCGTAATTCAAAGCCGGAGGAAACGACGGATCGTAGAAGGGACCTTGAAGGATGCCGGCTGGAAACACCATTTGGTTCTTTGTTGGGGTGTAGTAGGCATTGACGGTCGATGGTACCATACCTTAAATGTCACATTTTTTTATCATTCGAAGAAAAGGCTTTTAACTGCAGGCACTAAATAATTAACAATCTGGATCAGAACGAGTGTCATCTTGTAAATTCTCTTGATTTAAAGCAAATAAACCTCTTTCAGTATGCGATGAACAGAAAGAATTCTGGCAATGGCTGTTTTAAAAACAATCTCTATAGTTTTGTAGTTCATCCGGGTTTGGCTAGCTAAACAGACTGATATTGTTGAAACCGAATATTGTTTAAAAGATAACCATTAACATCAGCACCAACTTCGGACAGTAAAAACGTTATTTGGCAGGTAAATTTCTATGCGAATTGCGTACGATGAATTAAATACGAAATAATACTTACTCCAAGTAGTTTTATTGACCGGTTCGTTGATCTTCTCCAAATTCTTCCTCAGGTTGTAGTAGTTGATGTTAATGTTGTTCTCGAAATAGGTGTCGGACCTCAAAGTTAGGTTTTCGAATCTTCCGTCCAAGTGGTCGACATCCTTAATGAATTCAGGATAACCTGAAACATACCAAAACCCACAGATAAAGAAATTATCTTGAAAAGAACGCTTTTATACCCTACAACTTGTTATCGGATCAATGTACCACTTAAAAGACATAAGAATTGTATGTTTATTATATAGGTACCTATCATGTCTGATATGGCATCGGCCTTTTCAATAGCAAAGTTTCTAGTTTGATCATCCATCCAGTTTAAATTGTGGAAATTTTTCTTAAAAGCCTTTCTGACGTTGTTTATCATGATTTCCGCTTGCTCTTTAGATTTCGGATCAAACACTTCTCTGACAAAAATCGCGCCCAGAGCAAACCCTAAAAAAGAAATTAAGGAATAATATAAATTACCAGAAATTCAAAATATTCTATTTTCTTAAATTCCAAAAAATGTATATAAATTAAAAGCATTAAAGTAAGCATTCACAAATAATTATACCTAAATCATGTTTAACTAGCTTACCTAGAACATTATTCGTATCCTGAATACAGTACCGCCACTGTGGTTCATCGGCCCCATCTGAGCCCATAAGGGCAGCTCTCAAGCCCCTATAGGCATCTCTAAAAGGCTCGGATAGACAAAGGGTGAAAACCTTTACAGTCTGCCATACCAAATAGTTGTTCAACGTACTGAAAAAAACATCGATTCTAATTAGTTGTAGTTTATATAATCACAAAACTGGATCGATTTATTCCACATATAACTTACTTACATTTTCCCTTCCGTGGTGTTTTCGTATTCTTGCAGAAGTTTGGTCAAGTTTCCCATGTATTCCGGGGCATAGACAATAATCTGCTGCTTCGAACTTATCTTCTTTTGGACGACTTTCATAGCATTTTCAAAAAACTTTCTCCAATCTATCTGCAAAAATGTTATTGCCAAAACATCAAGTATGCAAGCCCATTCCTGGGCTTACGCAGCCAGCATAGATAGTTTTTGGTTTAATCAACAAAATCAGAAACTTCAAACAAACTGCGTACTTTTTTATGAAAAGCTAAAATTCAACACTAAAAAGGTATATGGAGCTACACTACAAACACAATTTTCCGGGGTGTTTTAGATATGTATGGATATACAGCCAAGCAAACTAAGTTAATATAACCATCTAGACCACACTTACAAAGTTAGCTTTCTCCTGTAAATCCGCCACAGTTACCAAATGATATAATGACTCTTCGTCTCTTCTTTGCTCGCTGGGGGTAGTGATATTAGCAATTCTAGTTTCAAATTCGATGATGCCCTGCATTTGTTTTCGGGTGGCATTGGGTTCCCCACCGAGAAGAATTCCGACCTGTTGATACATATTATTTAAGCACTCGGACATACTAACTCTACCAATGTTTGAGGCCTATTAGGAGACACAATTTCTAAAATACAAATCGCACCTTGGTCATATACTCCAAATAAGCCTTGAGGACCTTTATATGTTCGGTGGTCTTATTTAGATAATTGTCCCTGGTTGGCAGGGCTAAACCGCTTTGGTCCAATTGCAAAACGTGTCTGGAAGAGTTTCTGTCGTCCTCTCCCACGCCGTACGAAAAGAGCGCACCTATGCTGAACTTGTTCTGCACTATTTCTAAGGTATTTTGAAGCGTCCAATCTGAAAATAATATAATTTAAAGCGCCGCTCAACAAGGGTGTGCCAAACTAAGATTACATCAAGCAGCGAGTTTTAACTAGAGTCGTTTAATTTACGCACCAACATCTAGCTTTAATAACATATTCTATATTTAGCAAAAAAATATTCCTTATCTATGTTTCATTATAAGTGAATAATACTAAGTGAAGTTGGTGAATACCCTATTTTTAACAGAAGATGTGGGCGGAGCTACAGTCGTTTCTATGGAAATAGAGGGAAGGACACCTCTAAATTGCTCTAGTTTTTTTCGTTAATCGCATCCTTCGACATGATTAACCACGTTTCGACGCTAAATTAGTTGTTATTTGGTATACTTCCGACACACACATTTTTCCTGCTTCAAACCATTTTCAATAGGATTTCATGCAATTAAATGTTCAAACCAAGAGCTTAAATAGCAAGTTAATTGGCTGCATTTTACATTAGGGTTGGATCAAATGTTCAATTAAAGCCTATCTTAATACTGAAAAAAGACAATTTGTCTTATCCTAACCTAATATTTGATTATGTAGTGTCTACACATATACGTTTCTTTCATATATTTATGGTTTCTTTTATACGTATATGTGTCTACGCCACTGAAATATAGCAGGACCATCTGAAAAACCAACTGGCAACACTGCTTGGAGGGCAGAACTATTCTCTGCTGGAGAACCATTCCATTTCCCTCGCTCATCTAGATCTGCCCATTAAACTGTCACTTTTGTGAATTCCCATTGGTTTAATTAAAATCTATAACTCGATCGTGATGTGGATGTACTTCCGCATCTTTAAATTGTTTAGTAGATTTGTTTTTAAGTTTTCATACTATACAGACTGGAATTATAGTAAAAACATATTACAATTATTAAAAATATTTACTATAATTTCCTGTCCATGGCCGCCCGCGAGATTTCAGATACTAGTGCACTTGCTAATGAGAGGCGCGTGATTGGCTAGCTACGTGCGGTGACGCATGTCTTCGCGATGCAACCCTTAGACAAGGAAAGAAGAGGACAGATAACATGGGAAAAAGCCTGTTACCAGCTGCCACATAAATTACTGGGCAACTTCAATAAATTAATTAAGATTATAAGTAATAAATAATAATTAATAAGTTAAAGTAATTTTCAGTCGTAAAATAATATAGCCATTTTATAGGTAGAGTATGAAAAATATATTACCTACGCCTCTGTTAAATGACTCTCATTGAAGAAGATTTATGGCTTTATTGATTGTTTGATGACTGAAAATATCCAAGATCGGGTATCAAATTACTCTCAATAATTAAATAAACATCCCTACCATGATATACTCAGAGGTAGCACAATGTGTACATTATGCATTATTATTATTAAAACAAGAAATATGCAAAAAACTACAAGGTCAGCAGACAATAATTACCTGTGAAATGAAATTACAGGCTCCTTCTTCTCACTTCGACTCTTGCAACCATATGCCGAACAATTTACCATTATGAATCTTAGTTTCTATCTCTCCTTGTTCAAAAACTCACAAAATATCTGCAAAATAGCACCGCCACAACGATAGATGTGTTTGCCACATAAATAATGGCCGCCACTCTGAAAGGCCTTCAATTTCAGTACATTGGCTTAATGTCATGCGCGGTATCCTTACTCTTACCTAATCTAAGATGTAACCAGTTGTTTATAAGTCAGCAGATCACATACGTATAATTCTTTTATACGTATATGCAGCAGATGGTCTAGGGGCCTGCATGGTTAGCCTTCACTTCGGCGACCCGGGTTTAAATCCCGTCTGTTTTCTTTTTTTTAAGTAGTTTTTTCTTGATTTTTGGGTTTCTCTTGGTTATGGCTTGGGTTAGCACTTGGTTAGTTTCCGGAGCGAGCCAATTGTAGGTCTTTAAACCGCATGTATTCACAAGTGCACTAGTATCTGAAATATTGCTGGCCGACCATTAGCGTTGCCGCAGTTTATAACGGGAATTTTAAGAAAAATACTTTGCACGTACCTCGATTGCAATGGACTGCCGAATTAGTATTTTTAAATTCGTTTATATTCAACTTTTCATATTATTCCCTAATGGATTGAAATTATGGTAAAATTATGTACTATAATTATATGTACTTCTTTTCAATAACTAGCACTTGCCGTTCGTAAAGGTCTGTCGTTGGCTGTCCATCAGCGTTGCCACTATTTATTTTATAACGGGGGAATTTTAGGAAAGGCACTTTGCACGCGCCACGATGACAATGAACTGTCAAACCAGTTATTTTAAGTTGCTTAATTGATTTGTTTTCAAGTGTTCATATTATTTCTTAAAAGACTGGAATTAGAGTAAAAATGCTTACTATAATGATAGTAAAAATATTTGCTATAATTTCCTGTCCTTGGTCGCCCATCAGCGTTGCCACTATTTATAACGGGAATTTTAGAAAAAGCACTTTACACGCGCCACGATGACGATGAACTGTCAAACCAGTTATTTTATGTTGCTTAATCGATTTGTTTTCAAGTTTTCATATTATTTCTTAATGGCTTGGAATTCTGTCCTTGACCATCCATCAGCGTTGCCATTGTTTAAAACGGATATTTTAGAAAAGCACGTTACACATGCTCTATTGTCAGTGGCCTTCAAACTGGTAAATTTTTATAGTTTTAGTCGATTTATTTTCAAGTTTTTATATTATTTCTTAATGGATTGGAATTGTACAAATATTTACTATATTTTATATTACATAGGTTTCTTTTGCCAATCCCGTAAAAGTGTCTTAGATTGGTAGAATCCTCTACCAATCTTCTCCTAGACCGTCCATCAGCAGCGTTGCCACTATTTATAACGGGAATTTTAGAAAAATCAGTTTGCACGCGCCATGATGATAGTAGTGACAGCTGTCAAACTGGTTATGTTATGTTTTTGTTTATATTTTCTTTGAATATTTTGAATCGATTTGTTTTTAACTTTTCATATTATTTCTAGATGGATTCTTATAAGGAATGAAGCAATTTTCAAAAATATTAGAAAAATTTGTTAGTGAATTGCAACTTGGATCTAGTTAATAAAATATAAAGAAGCAAGAGATAATGGGGAAATTGATTGTCACAAAACAGGACACTGCATGATTCAAACAAGGATATCTTATGATATAATGATTAATTATATCTAAAACAAAGCATATTCCAATATTTATGTAAAAGAACCGTTAGATGAAGCCAATACGAGTTTAGAAAATGTCTTTTACTCAGATATGCTTGCTGCTGCCTATTCCGTTTGTTTGGATAGAGAAAGCTTTGGTAGAAAGCTCTCTTGTTATAGAACAGTTTAATAGAAGATACCTGCAGATTCCCCACATTTGAGCCGAAAAAGTTTTGAGGTTAACAGTAGTATGACTGTCCATTGGCCTCTGCGTGAGCAATTCAGCCAGTAAAGACCCCTGTCCGGGCTTAGCAAGAGCTGGAGGGACCCTTCCAGATTGGATACACTCTGGTGGACAGAGGTACTATTTTTAGACCTTCCAGTACATCGAGTATATGCTCCTGGAGGCTCTGACTTGTACATGCCCAGCTTATTTAAGGTTCGGACACCACCAGCTGGACGTTTACAAACATTTAGATCTTGTACATGCACGGCTTTTAAGGCTCAAACCCCCGGATGGACGTCTGATTCTTTCTTGGGGAATCAAAACGGTCCCCGAACGTTTACCACTCGCCCAAGGCCGATAATAGACATGTGTTAACTCAACTGAGAACAATGCGGAAGTCGAGTTTTGAAGTGCGATCAGCTTCAAATTAAATTAAAAACATTGCTAATATTATTTTTGAAAATATCAACATTTGCTCATACTAAGGAACTACTTACTGCTAATGTTAAAGCCATTTGTTGTGATGTTCCAGCCTCCAAGTTTTGCTATCAGATCGAGCATCGGTTTAGCACCCAACATTTCCACAGTGTCATTGGCGTCCAGGCAAGATTCGTAGTACATTTTGGCTTTCTTCTCCGCTTTGGATTTAAATGTGTCTATAGGTTTTTCTAGAAATAAAAACACATAGCATACATATTTACTTCCATCCACACGTTCTTGTTGATTTCCCTATTTTTCTTCTTCCTTCTGGCCTCCACTGTATTAGCATAGAAGCGTAACTAACATATGATTTTTAAGTGATAAATTTAGAATATATTGATAGTTTTTACTCATTGAGATATTTTACCTAGAACGTGTTTAATAACCAAATAGTTTTCTTGTTCCAATTTCATGAAGGTGCCCCAGTTACTTTTGCCTTCCGGTATCGGATTGGCATTGACCCATCCATTGCAGGCATATGAATAAAAATCGTCGCATGGATCTACGAGGAGGTCCATGGATTCTAGAATGTTACTGGCTATGAGAACACAGGACTTATTGAGGCAGGGTTGTTCTGCTTCAAGTTTTCGTTCATTTTCCTAAAATTAAAAAATATACTATAATTTTTCTATAATTAACATTAAAAAAACAGTCCATAATTAAGATATTTTTGCCATCAAGTGACTCAGTGAATTTTGTATATAGAGATAATTAATTGAATTGACGCTGCTTACCTTTACCATTTGCAAATTGTGTTCTATCACATTCACCACGATTGCTAATACTATAACCACCATTAACAGAAAAGCTGTTACGAAGAAAAGAATTCGCTCCAGTGTAGATCTTACTTGCCATAATTTCGCACCTGGGTGGTATCTTATGTGTGTGGCACTGGTACTGATTCCTAAAAGAAACACTTTTTTGTTAAAATTCGAGAATGGCAGGAGATTCAACGTATCACATCAGAATTCGAATAAAAAATGTATATTTACAATTAATAAATATTTACATTCGTTGGCTAATGTTTGAGCCACTGCGTTTATCAGGATCAGTTTTTCTGCAGGACATTTTCAAAAAGGGCGAGAAAAATCGAGCATTCCAGTAACTTTGAAATATTTGCTAATGTTCAAGTCCATCATTTTGAGCGATAATTATCCTTATTTATTTACAAAGGCATTATTGAATTGTCTTCAATATTTACAACAGGCAAGGCACCGCCACCGCAGAAATAATTAATTTTTTTTAAAATTCACAGTTCACATAGCTGCCAAACATTTTCCTTTTTTCCAAAGAAATCTAATTATAAGCACCGAGTAGAACTCTACTCGGTGATACAAGGATATAATTCAGTATTTGTCAAATATGACAACATCGCAGTTTCATAATATTTACAAAAATTGCACGGTGCATTTGAACTATTTTAGATCACTGCCTTCATTATCTTGGCGTGGTTACAGGAGGCTGACTATTACGTGTTTGATTTATGCAAACTAAAGCAAAAATAATGAAATATTCGATAACTATATTAAAAAATCGATGTTTCTTAAAACAACAATATTAGACCGTTCCAGTTCATTAAAAAGATTCTTTTCATGCTAAAATGTTAACATATAAAAATTGTTAGGTAAACAACAGATGACTTTTATTACCTTGTTTTGGATTTTTTGTAATTGCTTTCCTGTGGTAAATTATTTATAGAATTAATTATAGGTGAAGTAATGATATTTCAGAATATTCTTTTAACTTTTCAATTACACAAAAATGAGCGTTGTTAGTGATGCTAACCCACATTAACCATACACTAAATTATATTATTTTGCATAATAAAATAGAGCATATACCTTCTGTTAATTGGACGCTATTTACACTGTCATCGTCTCTAAAGTCTGCATTTGTATATCTTGTCATCTGCAACAAAAATATCAGTTTTATAATTTTTTCGTTCATTCACTAACGCGTAAGTGATATTTTATATCATATTATTTATACGATATTGGGAAAACAATTTTGCGTTTTGGAATTCGCTTGTTTACAATTCCCTTGAAGTATCACTAATATTTACACGAGATGAATTTATTTTCGGATAGAAGTTTATTGTTTCAAGTAGATGGATATTTTGCGCTTCGCTCAAATGGTTCCTGCGTAAGAGCATCAGTTTTTCATTGCAATAATTACTTATTATTTGGTAATTTAGGTATATATTTAGGATAATTGGAACTTTTGCGCTATTAAATCACATGCAGATTTCCAGTAATTAAACAATTATTGTCGCGCTCTGCAATAAATTAAAACTAAATTTTAGTGACAGCGAAACAGTTGATTATGGATCCTGTGGTACGAGACAGTATGATGCTTTACTTTATGTCAACGGTGTCACAACTCAGTGACGTCATATCAAATCAAATCAAAATAATCTTTATTGCATAATTGATACATAAATGTGCTTAATACTAATCTTATTCTACGTGTTAAGTGTTAGATGTTCTCGTTTCACGGGTTTGATACGCACTTTCACTGCGCGTATACACTCGCGTACCAAACATCCAGCGTCTTATGGGCTGATGTCGGCCCTTATAAGATTAGTTTAGTCAGCGATCAAGTCAATGTATTGTTACTTGGGGTATCCCTTCAACAAAGTTGATATGTTCGATACCTAGAGGCTGTATTGATCTGTGTGCGTTTAATTTAAGGGTGGCTCAAGCCTTACAACACAGGAAAAAGTGAGCAAAAAAACTGCTTCTTCTTTACACAAGACGGCACAAACATGTAACGTTTATATATACAAATATATACAGTATATACATATATACAGGTGATTGGCATAATTGCCAGCTGCGGTATGCATATTGTCGCATATATTCATACACGACGTACGCATTTGTGCCCTTAGGGCTGGGGATAGCATGTTAATCGCTCGGAACACGTAGAGGTTGCATAGGAGGGGGATAGCACGCGCGGTTTCGTGGCTGCGGCAGAAGTGATGTCAGTCGGTTGCTGAGTTGTTTGTTGCTGTTTGTATGTCTGTTCTTAGTCTTTGTTCTCTTATTCATTGTACGTACGTTATGTATGTTAGTCTTTTTTTTTTTTTTTTTTTTTTATACTTAATGTTTTGTATGTTATGCTTAGTGTGTGTTAGTCGTTTATGGTGGTCTCAGTTCTTGGTAGAACAGGTCCGTATGTTTGTATAACGGTCCGTATTTAGGTAGGTGAGGTTGGTTGTAGCGTATGTTGGCGATACCTGTGGTCAATTCTGACCTCCTGATACCGTGATCGTAAAACTTGCAAGCAAGCTTGTTGATGTGCTGGTCGATGTAATCAATACTCGCCATGTTGTGCAGCTCTATGACACGTACGCGATCCCATAGTGTCAGGGAGAAAGCAGCCCGCAGGTATCTGTTCTGTATTGTTTGTATATGTTTCAGGTGGGTCTTCGCTACGGAGCACCAGACAGGCGCCCCGTAGAGAAGTGTCGGTCTAATGATTGTTTTGTAAATCGTGAGTTTGTTAGTCGGGCTCATGTAAGATCTAGTTCGTATGAGAGGATTTAAACTCTTTTGTGTTGCTATGTTCTTAGCCCTTATTGCCGCGACGTGCTTGGAAAAAAGGAGCTTGCGGTCAAAGACTATCCCTAGGTATTTGACTGGGTCCTTTGGCGTGATAGCCGCGTTGCCAATTACTATTGGCGTCATGTCGACGTTACGTTTACGTGTCAAAATCCCTAGTTCTGTCTTCGCCGCATTCTAGGATATTTTCCAGTCCCTATAATAGGGAGCTAGAAGGTTAAGATGTTGAGAGAGATTATGCTTTGCGACCTGTATGTCTGACGATTGTGAATAGATCACAGTGTCATCAGCATACAGGGCAAAGGAAGTTGAGGGGTGAGATGGAAAGTCAGCTATAAAATGACTGAATATTTGCGGCGATAATACTGTTCCTTGGGGTACGCCGGCCTTGATGCGCCTTGGCCCTGATGTGCTATTGTGGACACGAACCGAGAATGAGCGATTCGCAAGGTACGACGCAATGAGGGATGCTATATGAAGTGGCATTCCGTGAATAGCAAAAAGCTTGTATATGAGCCCATTGTGCCATACCCTGTCGAATGCTTTCTCTATGTCGAGAAGTAACAATGCCGTTGCCTTGCTCTCGTTAAAGCCGTTGAGCGTATCTTGCGCGACTTTCGCCGCGAGCATAGTAGTGCTGTGACCGCGGCGAAAGCCGAACTGCTCATGTGGCAGAATCCTCAGACTCTCAACAACATTGTTAATTCTCGACATTACGAGTTTCTCGGCTACTTTGCCCAACGTGTCTAGCAGAGATATGGGGCGATACGAGGCTGTTAGTCTCGCATCTTTGCCCGGTTTAGGAAACAGTATTATCACCGCTTTCTTCCAGGGGAGCGGAAAATGTTGGAGGCGTAAAATAGCATTTATAATGTGCATAAAGTGGATGACGGCTTTATTCGGCATATTCTTAAGCAGAATATACGGAATGCCGTCAGGACCGGGGGCTTTGTTTCCGGGTAGGCGGGCAAGAACTCTCTTGATGTCCAGCGGAGTTATTAGTAGTTTGCTTAGCACTTCCGGGGCGATAGGATACTTTGTGGGGATGAAGTTTTCCACTGCAGCATCTACAGTGTCATGGAATGGAGTAGTGTTTGGTGTCTCGTTAAAGACGCCCTCCAGGTAGTCTGCGAAGGCCTCCGCTTTCCCGACGTTATCCGTTATTACATCGCCTTGATGCAGTATTCCAGGAAATTCGGCGGGGCCTCCGCGAACGCGCCTGGCGAGCTTCCATAGCGAGCCATCATGACGGTTGATAGTGTTAACGTATTCCATCCACTTCTCATTCCTGTAGGCTGCAATGAGTGCCTTTATCTCCCCGGTCATTGCTATGAAACGTTCACGGTCTATGGCGACCCTCGCTCGTTGCCACCTACGCCGAATACGGTTACGGGATGTGATGAGGGTTGTTATATGATCTGGAAGTGTGTCAGTAAACGAACGTTTACTGACAGTAGGACAAATTGCGTCTCTGACGCGCTGGATGTTTGTGACTAGAGCTTGCACCTCGCTCTCAAGTTCTGGGATAGAGTCTATTTGTCTTGGAACAACTGTTGCTTGGCTAAGCCTCACTCGGAACTCCTTCCAATCAAGATTTCTATAGGACAGGACTACTTCCTGCGCTACTTGTAGCCTAGAACGTAGGCTAATCTTGATTGGGAGGTGATCCGAATTGAGCTCGTTCAGCTCTATGAGCTCAGAAGCGTTAGTTATTCCTCGAGAAATAGCAATATCCAGGAACGATGGGTTGAATCGGTTACCGGGATAATGTGTAGGATTGGGAGTTTGATGATAGGCAAGGTCAATATTCTGCTCCACTAACCTGTATAACAAGCGTCCGCTCCTGTTGGAAGAAGCACGCCAATTAACGTGCGTTGCGTTTAAATCGCCAATCAGGAGCGTCTTCCTGCCAGCAGGCAGCAGAGCAAGAATATCTTCTTCCTGGAGGCGGAGACCCGGAGGAGAGTAAGCGCCGACAATCCGCAGGCCACCCTCAAGCTCGAGAGCTACGTGCTCAATGACGGACCTCAGGCCTACGACCTGCTTGTAAAGGACTGACCTGTGAATCAGACAGGCCACGCCTCCTCCGCGTCGATCAGGCCTATCAAAACGCAGCACCTGCCTATCGTAAAATTTCAGCCTGAAACCAGCATCGATGTTGGTTTCAAGTAGAAATATTATATGCAAATTAGGATTATTATAAATGAAATTTTTCAGTTCTCCGAGTTTAGAGCGGATGCCATTGCAGTTCCACGAGAGAACGTTAATGGGCATCGTATTATCTATATATTATAACCATTGAAGTCTTCTGTAAAAAACTTCATTGAGGCTTGTAATACCTCGAATTTATTGCCTTGACAGGATTCTAATATATTGGCGTAATCAGTTAAGGCGCGCAGTAATTCGTTGAAGTTTACTAAGCTATTTATACGGTTAACGGCATTATGCAGGTTATTCAAACTATTTACATTGTTTAATATATTATTAGGGTTTGCTAATTGAGGTTTTGATTGAGGGTTATTATTTACATTATCATTTACATTCGCTTGATTTTGACTAACCTGGTTATTTCTTGGCATGTTTTTCTGTGTTTGTCCTCTTTTTTGCAGTGCTGGGAACTGTTGATTGTACTGCCTAGTAGCGTCGTTTGTCGCGTCGGATTCTCTAGCCCCTTGCCAGGCTGGGTTTGCGGGAGGTGGTGCGGGCTTATATTCCTGCTTTGCTTTCGGGTTGGCGGGTTGAGTTTGCTGCATTTTGAAGATATACACAGGGCATAATACACTTATCGCCCTGTGATCTCCGAAGCAGTTGGCACATTTAATGTTATTGCTTGTACACTCCGTAATTTGGTGAGGCCCTGCACACTTCGAGCAGGCCCATTTTCTCTGACAATAGGTCATGGAGTGCCCGTGCCCCTGACACCTTTTGCACTGCATGACCGTCTTTGTCGCCCTGCGGTTTTCCCATGAAATCCTGACGTGGGAAAGAAGTCTGCACTCTTGGTTTAGCCGACGCAGTGTTATGGTGGCGTCTAGTACGACTAAATAGAGAGGTACTCGCGTCTTCTTCATTTCATAAGCCGCTCTTACTGTTAGTCCATGTTCCTCAGCAAGTAAATTGCGGATTTCCTCCGTGCTGAAGCCGCCGTCTAGACCTCTCAATACAAAGGCATGTGTTTTCTGGCTGGCTTCAGCATATGAATGGAATTCGACGCTTTCTCGTTCGAATAGCCTTTTCAAATTCGACCAATCTTTGAGTTGTGTGCAGTAGATTATAACTGAGTTACGGGTGTACTTCAGGTTATAATTCACTACATGCATGTCGCTTAGGGTTTGCTTTATCACTTTGTGATCTTGAGCACCACCTTTAATAACGATTGGAGGGAGTTGGGTCGGTTTCTTCTGCTGCGGGGTCTTAGGGGTATTTTTAGGGTTCTTTGCTGGGGTGCTCTTCGTCTTCTTCTGTACCTTGCGTGCCGTTGAGATTTGCGAGGAAGCGACGCTGCTTCTGTCGTCGTTCTCGTCAATTTCTGAGTCAGTTAGTGGCTCAAACCTGTTCTTGGTGGGTACAGGTTCGTCCCCCATGTCTACCTGAACCATACGTATCCCTTTTTTGAATGGGATGGTTTTGTAAGGGGTCTTAAACGGTATATTGCCGGGTTCGTCTGCTAGAAGATGCGCAGATTGAAACTGCGCAACATCCATCTCGGTGTTGTTGTCGAGCGTTTTTTCTGTCTCGGTTTTTTGGTCTCCAGTTTTTTGACCGATTTCTTTCTGCGGTTCGCTGTGCTATACGTTCCCTAACTTTTGCTTCTTGCAATTTGGGGACGTTTCAGAGCCCGTTGGCTTTGTATTATCCTTGATAGGGGGTTTGGTATTACCGCAGTCTATTCTAGGTTTGACCGATGCAGGCCTTTTGAATACTGCCTTATGGTCCCTAGTAAAATGTGTTTTTACTGTGTCGATTGCCGTTTTGTAATCGAGCCTGGAGCCCGTGTTTGCACTCGTTAGCAGCGGTATCATTCCGATACACAGGTTGCACTTCGGGTATTTTCTCAATTTTGTGATGTATAATTGCGTACGTGACTCATTCATGGAATTGCCCGAGTCCGAGTCGACCGATATGACTGACATATCGTCATCTGACATTTTTACATGGACAATTCCGAGTTCCGCCCCGGAAAACTAAAAAAGAACAGTGGTGCAACGACCCTATTTCCCTCTCTGTAAAAGGAGCACAGGCAATATTTACTAAAATTAAATATAATTATTTACCAGGAATTTGTCGTTCACAGAACCAGCCCGAGAATTCGGTTAAAAACGCGTAAGGAAGCTTTTTGCTGAGTTCCTTTATCAGTCCGAACGCTTGGCCCGCAAGATTCGGAAACTCAGTGACGTCATACTTTGCACACGTAGATTGGATTGTCTTAACCCCTTATATGAAAGCATGTTATTTATATTTGTTGTTGAGACAAACAGTGCCAATGTTAGCAAGATGAATTGCTCATTATTTTAACCTTGGTACGTTGAACATTTGTCATAAGAAACTTAATCTGAAGAATTTTGGTGACAAAATTGCGACGAAATTATTTTTGAAAACCTGGCAACACTGCAAAGAAACAGCCAGTCGATATTACTCATGGGTAAGATGAGCAAATCACTAAAATTGCAGACCATTGTTACTTAATCGAAAAGATTAATTCAATATTTACTTCAAATTTATGCAACTGAATGACAGTTAAGGGAAACAATCATGTCTACCTACACCAAATTTTCGGCCATGCCCATTTGGCAGCAAGACGCGGCTAATTCTATATCCCCGTTGCCCATGGAATACGCTATTGCCAAACCAGAGCACTTTTCGCATGGCCCTCTGCTCGCTATGGGGGCTTAAGAAAAGGAAATTAACCAGGTGCTAACCAAAACTAACCCAATCATACCCAAAATCAAGAAAAAATAAAATAAAATAAAAGCAACGGGACATGAACCGGGCAGCCGAATTGAGACTCAACCATCTAGACCCCTCGACCACGAGGGCACTTGCGACAAACTGATTGCATCGCGAAGATATGGCGCGAATGCAGGCAACTAGAATAAGTTTGGCAACAGCGTATTCCTGGGAGCGACGTGGAGCTAGAATTAGCCGCTTTATGGCAGCAGCCCAGTATTGTCGTTTTAATATTTGACTTCAGGCATGGCCCTCCGCTCGCTTCGGGGGCGCAACCAAACAACACTAACCCAAGGCAATGTTCAAAATCGAGAAAAAAAACAACTGAAAAACATATGAATTTGCACGGACGCATGCGTGAAGGCTTGAAATTGGTGTAGGTAGATGCGAATGAGAGTAACGGATTCGCGTCTACCTACCGCAATTATGAGCCTTCATGCATGCGCACGTGCTAATTCATATATTTTTCAAAGTTCTTTTTCTTGACTTTGGACATTGCCTTGGGTTAGTTTTGTCTGGTTGCGCCCTCAGAGCGAGCGAAGCGAGCGGAGGGCCACGCGTGAAGTGAAATATTAGAGCGACAACACCGGGCTGCTGCCAAATGCGCAGGTCCGAAGGTCGAAAATTTACGGTAGATAGACATGAGTAAAGAAACGGTGCAGTCATTAGCGATGTTGACAATCGAATTATAATTGTAGGGAGGCGTATCCAGATATTTTCCTTAAGGAAAATGATCAATACTGTGTCTTGTGGCATACCTCACATTTTGTAAAAGAGGGTTTAATAGAGTAGTTTAGGCGAAAAAAATAAGGATACACATTTGAGCCGGTAAGCCCTCCAAACCTCGCTCTTAACTCAAGCGAAACTCTCATTGAATAAAATGCAATTTTACATCGTAAATATGTCCTTGACAAGTGTCTAGCGCTCCCACTAACTTTTCGATGCGAAAGCCGTGCATGCGTATTGGCGAAACAAGAATAGGTATTATTATGGCTTTGCATGGCCACCGCTCGCTTCGTTCGCGACAAGGGCGCAACCAATAAGAACTAACCAAACGACGGAGATTGAACTCGAGGCGCACAAACGACAAGGCAAGGGCGTTGAAGGAATTTCGCTAAACCGTAAAGACATGGATACATTCGGCCATTACGCATGTCCATGGCTTTCGCATCGAAAAGTTAGTAGGAGCGCTAGACGCTTGCTCCTCCTTGTTACTGTCAGTTGTCACGACAGCATAAACGTCAATTTTCAGAAGATACAGTGTTGCCAGATTTAATCGTAAGACGCTCAGGATCTAAGAAGGTTGATTTTTACGAATAGAATACTCTATGTATGCATCCGTCGAATATTGCACAGTGAGATTTCTTAAGGAATTACTTTGCACTAAAACCTCCACTGCTAAAATAGGTCAATTTATCCAATATCAAAACTACAATTATGGTGCATTATCTTGAGAATTATTTTAGTGAAACTGCAGTGAATAATTATACAAAAATTCAGCTGACAAGCTGACAGCACTTTAGAAAGAAGAGCAGAAATTTGACATCTGTCATTCGTCAGATATAAATTTCTATACAAACGGAGAATATGCAAGGTTCATAGAACCTGTCTATGAACCTTGGAGAATATGGGCATAAATGATGCTGTCTTGTTCTTGATGGAATGAGGGTGAAAAGTTCTTTTTAAATATATTCGTCCAAACTACATGATATTTGTTGCTTTTCAAGATCTTTTTGTTCGAGGTTTGTACTGTCCAACGTACGTAATCAATATTGTACGACTACGATGACTTGTATTTTAGGATTGGTACGGTAATGTCACTAAATGAAGTTGGCAACACTGAACGCCAGTCGTTATCAGTGTTACCAGATCTACTATTTTTATAGTAGATCTACTATTTTTGACCTTTGGCTACTATTCTACTTTCTTAAAGGTAAATTCTACTATTATTTAGAGAAAAACAGAATACTTGAATAAATATCCTAAAACTACAAGAAAAAATTAAAAAATTAAACAGAAATCTCTTAAAATTCAAACATAACATCTTAATTATTTTTGTGAAGTGGAATTACGTTGCTATTTTTAAGCAGTTTTAAAAGATGGCACCACCACCACTAGTTCTATATAAGGGATTCACCGGCTCGTTCTTTGAATCGTTTTTTTTTTTTTTTTTTTTTTTT
>MU182857.1:20126-51567 GCA_016904865.1 Pissodes strobi
TTTTTTTTTTTTTTTTTTTATGGCAGTGGCACACACACTAAAGGTAGATCCTATGGCGCTCGACGAGCGGTGTGTATGCGAAGATGTTGATTGACACGGTTCTTGAATATTTGTAGGTTGTAATTAGTGGGAAACAGATGTCCTGGAAGTGAGTTCCACAGTGATGCAGTGCGCCAGACAAAGGAGTTCTGGTAAAGCGATGTTCTAGGTGTTTCTAGTTGTACGACGAACTGGTGCGCTCCTGCCGTCTGTCGGGACTGCCTGACAGGAGTTGCCAGGGGCGGGATTATGTGGGCCAAATCCTGGGAACATCTGCCGTGAAAGTATCTGTAAAACAGACACATCTCGGCCACATGTCTGCGATGTTCCAGACTATCCAGATTCCGGGTCAACTCCGGATCGCCGACGAGACGCACAGCCCTCTTCTGAATGGAATCCAGCAGCTTTAGGGTATGCTTTAGTGCGGCACCCCAGATATGTGAGCAATATTCTAAGCACGGTCTTATTTGCGCTTTGTACAGCAAGAGCAACTGCTGCGGTGTATAGAGTTTTTTGTTGCGAAATAGCGCACCAAGCTTTTGGGAGGCTGATTTTGCGATGTTAGCAACCTGGTCATGCCATGACATATTGCTGTTGACCGAGACACCCAGCAGCCCGATTGACGAGGATGAAGGAATGGTCGATCCTGCCATAATGATGTCAGGGCCCGCTGTATTGGCCCTCTTAGTAAACGTTGCTGCTTGGGTCTTCGCTGCATTGAACTGGACCAAATTTCGGTCGCCCCAAGTTTGAACTTTCTCCAGGTCTTGATTAATTGCTGTAATCTGCTCCTGTCTGCGGTGATGAGTCTCAGTCGCTGGTAAGGGTTTTTCTGATCTAAAGTGGGAGACAAGGGTACTGTCATCTGCAAAACTGTAAACAGGATTATTCGTTTCGATCAGCAGGTCATTAATATAGATGAGGAACAGAGTTGGTGAAAGTATTGCGCCCTGAGGCACGCCCGCGTTGATGGTGAATGTGTCCGAGATGTGTCCATCGACTGCAACATGTATGGATCGGTTCTTAAGGAAACTGGCCAGCCAGCTGCAGAGAGAGGCGGGCAGTCCCAAGGACGGCAGTTTGTTGAGCAGTCCGTCATGCCAAACTCTGTCGAATGCCTTTGAAATATCCAACGCAATCGCTCGAGACTCTCCGTAGTTTTCAATTGCCCTACTCCATATATGAGTGACATAGGCCAATATATCTCCTGTCGATCTCTCTTTGCGAAAGCCGTATTGATTATCGCTGATTATTCTGTTGCTCTCGAGGTACTTGAGTAGTTGCTGGTTGACTACACGTTCCATGACTTTGGAGATTATTGGAAGCAAGGCAATCGGGCGATAGTTTGAGGGCGTGGTTTTCTTGCCTTTTTTTGGAACAGGTTGCACTCGAGCGACTTTCCAAGAGGATGGGTAAATCCCTTTTCTGTAAGAAAGAGAAAAAAGCCTGGAAAAAACAGGTGTTAGTTCGTTGGCGCAGTTCTTTAGCACGATGGCAGGTATTCCGTCCGGTCCTGATGCCTTTTGCGTATCTAGTTCTTTAAGGATTTTGCGAATATCACGATGAGAAAACTTGACTTCTGCCATGGTGGTGTTGATGTTCGGTATAGTGGGGAGAGTCTTGCTTTGGGGCACGTCTAAGGTAGAGTGCGATGAAAACATTTTGGCGAGCATGTTTGCTTTTTCCTTGGCTGTAGTCGCCGTGATGCCACGTTCGTCCGTCAAAGGTGGGAGAGACGTTTTTGTAAAGTTGTTACTTACTGCCTTTGCTACCGACCAGAAATTCCTGGAGCCACTGGGGCATTGCAAAAGTTTATTCCTGATCCTTTGATTGTGTTTGTCCTTAGTTTCGTCGATCACACGCTTGCACTCGTTTCTCGCTTCGATAAAATAATTGCGATTTTCAGCGGTCTGATTTTGCTGCCAGTACTTATAGGCTTGCTGTTTCCTTCCTACAGCTCTTTCGCATCTTTTGTCGAACCAGGGCTTTCCTTTTGATGGTAACTTGATGGAATTTGGGATGTATGCTTCCATTCCTGAGGAGATTACTTGCATGATCTCTTCGCAGCAGTCTGACGGGTCGTCAGTGGCAAAGCAGACGTCGAGCCAAGGAAAATCTAGGTAAAACTGCCTCAGATCGTCCCAGTTTGCAGAATTGTAATGCCAGATTTTGCGAGGCAATGGTGGATCCTTCTGTATGAGTGGCAATTCACAAACCGTTATAATAAGTTTGTGGTCGGTGGTACCTAATGGCGGACCAACTGTAACCTTGTACTGGTCAGGATTTGTGGTCAGAAAAAGATCCAGGAGGGCGGCGAATTCGCCCCTCTCTGAGATTCGAGTTGGTTCGTCTACAAGTTGAGTAAGCCCGCAGCTGATGGCAAATGCTTCAGCCTCTCTACCTTCGTTGTCGGTCTTGTTGTGATGTTTGAGCCAGTTGGTGTTGTGGGCATTGAAGTCTCCCAGAATGATTATTTCTGAACTGGGGTGATCGACCTGTATTGAGTCAAAGGTGGTAGCTAGTGTTGAGAAAAAGCTTTGGTAGGCTCTATCGCTCGGAGGGCGATAGAGACAACATATAAACTTGGTTAATCCCTTGGCGGTGAACTTGAGCCACATGACGTCAAGGTTGTTCGGTTCGAGTGTTTCCTCGCGGTGACATGAAAGGTCGCTTCGGACAAAAAGGCACATTCCGAACTTATATCTAAATCGGGTATGTAAGTCGTAACCAGGATAGAGGTAGTTCACTGTTGTTGTTGTAGAACATACTTGTGTTTCTGTAAGGGCTAATATGTGTGGTCTATTTGCTTGTAGATGATGGTGTACCGAATTTATGTTTGTATTTAGGCCTCTTATGTTGCAGAAATCTATTCTAAATTGGTTCGGTATCTTTGCTGTCTGTGAAATGCGGAATAAAGGGCTCCCAGGGCCACCCAGCGCCCGGAGATCCGAATGGCCGGGGAGTTTACCTCCGGAATATTTTGATCCTGGAAGCACCATCATGTCCATATATTCCTACTGTGAAACCCGGGATCACCAGCGCGGAAGCGGAACGTGATTTGGGAAAACCACTTAGCGCTCCCCAATTCTGGTGGGGTGGTCTTTCACCGGACGATGCGAGTAGGCTTATGCATCTACCACCTAGGGCCGCTTCCACTCGAAGCATCGGCCTCAGACTCATTCCTTTGGCGGTCCCTAGTCTGACAGGGGTAAAAATGGGGTTTGTTGGATCACTCCCCAGTGATCAGCTCCAGACTTTGTACTTTGGTGTTCTCCAGCCTGGAGGAGGACGATGGGATTTGATGGGCCACATCCCGTGGCAACTCGGAATGGTGGGGGCGTCACTCCCCGTAATCAAACTGTTCTCACCAGTTTGACGTTCCTGCCAGCCAATACAATGCAGCCCCTCTTGTCACAAACTGTCATTGATCAGCTCCAGACTTTGTACTTTGGTGTTCTCCAGCCTGGGGGAGGACGATGGGATTTGATGCGCCATATCCTATGGCAACTCGGAATGGCGGGGGCGTCACTCCCCGTAATCAAACTCCTCTCACCAGTTTGACGTTCCTGCCAGCAAATGTCATTAGCCAACCCCGACTGAATAACAGCTGTTATTAGTTTGCTGTTAGTGGTTATCTATGGTTAGTGGTTAGTGGTAATAGTTCTGCTTTACTTCAGTTTTACCATGAATAGGTATGTTTTTTTTAAAGCTAGACAGTGAATTTGTAATCTACTATTTTTTTAATCAATCTACTATTTTTTTTTACATCAATCTACTACCTAACTGTAAAACTGATCTGGCAACACTGGTCGTTATTATGGCCATTCGCAGAATTCGCACGACCTCTCTTAACCCAAGATTATGTCAAGGTGCACCTTATCTGGTGTATTTTTGATGCAAATATACCAGATAAGGTGCACCTTAACTTGGATTAAGAGAGGCCGTACGAATGGCCATTAGCCCCGAGTAAGATGTGCAAAAGCCTAAAATTCGAGGCTATACATTTTATGGCACATTATATCCTCGAAATTTAAAATTTAACCAAGGGTTACTTCAATTTTAACGTGAAAAATAGGCACAATAAAAATTATATCACTGAATGACAGTTAAATTCGGTTTAAGAGACACGGTGCAAACGGTCATAACCAGGGTTGACAACTGCACTATACTTTTTAGAGGAGCGTACTAAAACATTTAGTTTAATGCTATGCGCATGCCCGCTAAGGATAAACGTCAAATACTTAAACACAACGTTGTCGCACTTTCCATTTTGCAAGGGCAAGTAATATTGTTAGCTTGATTTTATACATTGTTCATTGTTAGGTTCATACAGGTTAATTCATACGAAAATATACACCATTTATTTTATAAGTGTTATAGGCATGTTTAGCAATTTTAAATTTGGTATTTATGGGAAAAGTAATTTTTTTATACTTGGTTGGCAACACTTGGTATCGCTACCAAAGGCACCCAAGCTTAAGACGGACAGGAGGTGTGTTTAGTGGTATTATGGATGCACTATTACGATTTTAATTCAAGCTCGTGAACTACTGAAAATTGTAAATTATAGCAAAATTGATACGACTTCATGTCCGAAATATCTTTATAGTTCAGGCGCTAGAATTGTATATATGTAGGACTAAAACTTACATGTCTATTAATCCCAAACCAATTGATTCGTTTCAGGAAACTCATCTTCGGCACTCTAGAAGTACTGTACTGATTATTCGCGAATATTCACTTTTCGGTTCGCAATGCAACGAAGAATTAAAATAAACTCGCGATCGCGACGCTAAAAATAACCGGATATTATGGCGAGCATGTCGAACGCTCCGTGTGTCGGTTTGTAATCTTTCTTATCGTTTATCAGATACGCGCTATTCAAACACGAAACATATGGAACCGCACATAACAAAGGCAATTTTGTTTTTAGTTACGGAAAAGTCACGCTCCTCGTGCTTATATTAATGACGGAGAGATAAATATGCTGTTTGCAAACATCTATTATGGAAATTGCCATTACCGTTGTTGACGCTTCAATTCAAGTGCAGCATTTTTAGGGCAATTTTAATAGTGATGCCAATTGGATGTCAGTCAACTCGAGCCAATAATCCAAATCAATTTAAATTATATTAATTAGGCTGGAATCGGAATGCCCTTTAGAGTAGGACTGGAGCCCTAACGCCTAACGCGCGTTGTGTGCCGCTACTTGCTTTGGAGAGGATTTCCGAACGCACTCACATCAAAAAGAGGCTTAGGCTTAATATCTAAATCTAAGATGGCGTCGCGCGTAGGGAGCAGGCAGTGAAACTGGAAAACGCATTGTGTATGTAGACTCAAAAGGCAGTTCCAAAGTAAATAAGTAAGTAGGCATTATTATTATAAAGCCACAAAATAAAGCCAGGAAATAAAAAAACTTAAGGGCTTGTTCGCTTATTTTAGGCAGACAGTTTGTGAATATTAAAATTTCAGTTATTTTAGACATTAGTAGGTATTATCAGCTCTTAAATTAAAATAGATATTTGTGGAAACACACCTTATATCAGAGCAATCAGCCTCCCAGAAGTAATCCCAGAAGCTTGGTGCGCTATTTCGCAACAAAAAACTGTATACACCGCAGCAGTTGCTCTTGCTCTACAAAGCGCAAATAAGATCTTGCTTAGAATATTGCTCATACATCTGGGGTGCCGCATTAAAGCACACCCTAAAGCTGCTGGATTCCATTCAGAAGAGAGCTGTGCGGCTCATCCAACGAATTCTTACCGTAGAAGTCGTTGGTCTCATCGGCGACTCGCAGTTGATCCGGTATCTGGATAGTCTGAAACACCGCAGACATGTGGCCGAGATGTCTCTGTTTTACAGATACTTTCACCGCAGATGTTCCCAGGATTTGGCCCGCCTCATCCCGCCTCTGGCAACTCCTGTCGGACAGTCACGGCAGACGGCAAGAGCGCACCAGTTCGTCGTACAACAGGAAACACCTAGAACATCGCTTTACAAGAACTCCTTTGTCTGGCGCACTGCATCACTCACTCCTAGGACATCTGTTTCCGACTAATTACAACTCACAACTATTCAAGAACCGTGTCAATCAACATTTTGGCACACACACCGCTCCTCGAGCGCCATAGGATCTCCCTTTAGTGTGTGTGCCACTGCCATAAAAAAAAACTAAACTATAAGTATTTAATTATATAATATAGAATAATTAGGAAGTAGGGTGTAGTGTAGTAGGGTTAAGAGTCTATTTACACGAACACAGGGCAATATCCTTACCATTACTTATTTCGTATCAATTAATCACTGCAAATGTACAAATTTCGCAATTTTAAACATATTTTATATTAAAAACTCGAAATATGCATTTTCCAACATTTAGCTTCTGTCCCAGATCGGGCGGCCATATTGGCTACTGTTTTTCTTAATTAACCGAGCTTGTTATCAAGATGGTGGTGGCTAGGGCTAGTGGCTTATATTGTGAGGCCGCAACGTTGCCAGATCGTTATTTAATACCAGTTGTGTATAATTTTTATATCGTGACATTTTGTGAGTAATTATTGTTGTAAACAAACTGACGCGAGTATTTTGAATTTGATCGGTGCCTGAAATTTAGCCAAAACTGTTCTATCAAACAACATCTGTACTTTAAAACATGACACATCATACAAATATCTACTTCATCTAAAAGGAGCATTGATACTGTTTAGGATTAAAACACTTAACCTTAAACCACCGAGTAGAAAGGCAACGTTGCCAATTCTCAGTTCGCATTATTCATTACCTTTAATTTAAGAGTATTATTAACCTTTTAATTTATGAATATTATTAATCCCATGCATGGCATGTCTTAAATGCCAGATGGTAATTTAAAATCGATATGCACGGAGTCGATATTTAGCGATATCGATATAGAATTTTTCGCATTGTTATTTATGACATATCTCAAGGTCGTTTTCCTCAAGCGCAACGTAGGTATTGATGGGTGAAATTTCTTTAAATGAAACTTCTGGAAAGTAAGCTGGTAAACGTGTTTACACGTGAAATATGAACGCGTTCGACGAGAGGAACGGAAGTAGAGAAAGAGACATTGCGTTAAACACGTGCTAGAAAGAGATCGAGCGAGCCGCGCTCTCTACGATGTCCGTTTGATGCAGCAGCGACTTCATAGACGGCGTAGAGCTGAACAGGAAGATAATATTAGGCCTTTTAAGATCCTTTACAGTCATACGCCACTATGCTGTATTAGTCGTTTCGGATCGGTGGAATAACGTCACTTTCACATTATCTACAGTCGAGTCAGTTTATTCTACCAGGTCTGAATGTTTTAGTGGTCAGATTCTGCGATTGAAACATGGACGTCCCGCGTTCAATTCCCGTCGGGGCCAACACGTTTTCTTTATTTTTTTGAGGTTGTGTTTGTTTCCTTTTGTAAATTTGGGTTAGCTTCAGTTAGTATAGTCTAGTTGTACCCCGAAGGGAGCGAAGCGAGCGGAGGGCCATGCATTAAGAGTTAACAGTATGCTATTGCAATCGGCCATATTATTGGTAGCATAAATACTTCGGATGAAATTTGATTCATTGAGCCTTGCTCCCGCATGTTATGACGTCATGAGTAGCATCGCTTGAGAATGTAAAAGAGTTGACTTGAACTTACTTTAACATATTTGGCAACACTGTCCCTTTGGATTATATGTTTGGTATGTTATAATTAAGACTGTTTTTATATTATTCGATTAAAATATTCATATTGAATGACAAGTGCCTCATTTGTAACATGAGTTCTGTAGCATGCTGTATATTTAATATTCAACGAAAATATTTATTTTATCACCCTGTATGTATCGTTCGATTTATAGATGGAAATGAGACGATGTTTTCTTAAAATCGATTGTTGTACACATATCGATGCAGCAAAATAACATTTATCGATTTTTTCCAAACGTCATTCATCTCTAGTGCACGACAGTTCGGTAGTGAACGAATCGGTGCCTTAAGGCCGGTTCAGACGATGCTACTATAGGCGGTTGCCACAAAGTTGTGACAGTTTTTTCATGCTTGTATTGCACCTAATATTGCGTACAATCATAAACTCTTACCATACGACCCTAGAGGCTATGACAATAATTACAAAACAAGGGGGAGGAAAAGGAACATTTTGGATATAAATTCAGTAAAAAAACCACAAAATAACTTACCTTATTATATAAACCGCAAAACTCAATGATGAATAAACAATTCGGCCGGGAAACAAGACAGACTTTGTTCAAATACTGAACTTATTGGAAACGTATTACGCATCAAACATAGGGAGAGTATCAAGTTCCAAAACAAATTGGAAAAACGCCATGCGGGGAATGACGTCAAACGAATTAATGAAATTAGACGCCTCGGACGTTACATTCGGATTTTTACGTCAATGCAATGACCTTAATTAAAAAATCGTGTATACCGGAATTAATTATAGAGGACACTCCTAAGTCTTTGCCGATATATTTGAGGCGATTCCTTAAATAAAACGAAACGTTCGAATAAATGGAGGTTTTTACATTTTATAAGTATCGTAAATCTACGGTAATCACCAAGAAAAATCGATGTATCGATTCGTGTGGTCTTAAGGACATCTCGTTCGTTTTTTTTACTTCGAAAATTAAGCCCATGGCTATAGGAACTGTTTTTCTTTAAATATCACAGGAAACTATATTCTGAAGCTTCGCACGGTGCTTATAAGAAACACCCTGTACAATGATGCATTCGAGACATTTTTCTTCTAAACCAAGGCCACCAACATTTGTCTAACAATTAAAAAAGTATATTATTATTGCTCTGCATCAGCATCTTAATATCTGGTTCGTATAAGGCTCTCTAGAATAAACATCGATTAATTAACGTACTAGGAATAATAATTAAATTGTTTTGTCAATAAATAAATTTGGCGCTGAAAAAACATTAGCGAATGTATTTAGACAGCTGCTATATTTCAAACGATTGTTATAAGTAAACCGTTCGATATACAGATCTGTTACACGACTGAAGTTATAGTACTTCCGCTCGAGGTCCGGCATCGGCACAGTTGATACTGGGTGTCAGATATTTAGTGAAGGTGGCAACCTTGTGCCATAATAAGCAGTTTTATTTAAATACTCCCTGATACTCCATATTTATCTTCTTTCAACCTTAATGTCTTAACGATATAATAAAGGACACAAATGAAGGGCTTAGACGGTGTTAGTTCATATGACTTATGGCACAGATACGGTTCTGTATTAATCTAATGGAAATGTATCATAAACTAGCGCTTATTTTCATATAATAATAAATTATGTCTATGCGATAAACATACCGTCCGCACGCATGCGTATTCATGTACTAATTGGACACCACCCTTGCTGTCCAATTACCCAGTTTCAGTTCTATCTATATTACATCTGTGCACATGTATTACTGGTTGCATAGCATACTTTGTATTATAGGCATTTTAAGATCCTTTACAGGCGTAGCCGACTATATCAAAATCGGCCTCTCCTATTGGTCGATCCGCATGGCCCTCCGCTCGCTTCGCTCGCTACGGGGGCTCAAGGAAAGGAAACTAACCAGGTGCTAACCCAATCTAACCCAAGGCATACCCAAAATCAAGAAAAAAAGCTGTTTAGAAACATAATCTTTAAAAAAAAATAAAAAAAAGCAACGGGGTTCGAACCCGCGTTTTCCAGGTAAGACCCAACGATCTAAACCTCTACACCATGAGAGCTCTTGCGAGAAATTGATTGCATCACGAAGACATATTGTAATACGAGATTGATCGACCAATAGGAGAGTCCGATTTTGATATAGTCGGCTACGCCTGTAAAGGATCTTTAAATGCGTATTATGGATCATAGATAATGCAACGTTTTTCTTTTTAGCCTGAGCAATAAGGTGTCTTTCTAAACGCTTAGTTGGTTGTTCGTATCAAAACTATGTTTGAACCTGAAATGCTTAAATTGATGTCGTCTACTAAAGTAGCTATATTGTAAATAATCGATTCTCAATTTCGAAATCGAACTATACAAAGTTTTCAGCGCCACCTACTGATCTTAAACGAAATTACACTCATAACGCCAACGGTACGGGATGTGAACGCAGCAAACTGGCAACACTGCGAGAGGCCGAAATGAAGTATTTCTGAAATTTCTATTGCTTACAAATTTACCGTTGAATATACATAAAGAAAAACATAAGTATGAGGTTGGCCACGTTAAAATAGACATAATGATGCACTCAATAAACCATTAAGCACTGTTTCCGTCCTCATTAAACTAAAAACAAGTTTCGAGTGTTTTTGGACGCCACTGATTTCGACTAATTGTGGAATAGAAATAATTGCGGAAAATTTATTTGACCTTCAACGGCATTTCCCCCTTCCGGGATTGCATGCATTTCCATCAAGTACAGTCGAATAAGTATCGATTTTATCTGGATAAAACCGGATTGGATTAATTATAATATATTTGTTTGTTTCATTGCTAATTTAATTAAAGCGAGACGCTGACATTGACGTGTATGACATGCACGGTTGTATATGAAAAAAATTTGCGATCAATCAAGTTGCCTTTTGACAGTGTTGCCGAAAGTTATAAGGCGGCTGGGAGTAACAAAGGCGCCGGATTTTTAATTTTATATACCCCTTGAAAGACGCTTTATGCGCTTTGATCATATTTTGTTGGTTGTTAGTTTCAATTTTATTATTTTTCTTAGTTACAAACTCATTTAAGTATAATCATAACGTTTAACAAGCATCAAATAATGTTATAAACTTATATAGGGGATTTCCGTTTCCGTTTGACAAATGATTTTTGCCCAATCAAAATGAACTATCACAGACAGGTGTCTTGGAATCAATCAGATTAAGCACATTTTTTTCAGATTTTTAATTTTTATTTCAGTAAGTTTTCAATTATGTATCCAAAAATATCGATTTTTATATATATAATAGCAGACGGATACTTAATATACATGAATATGAATATTCCAGAGCTCTTATGGCAACAAATAACAGCTTTGCAAAAAGCGGCGATGCCGCTAGTAATTCTGGAAACAACTAATTTAATCTGACAATTGAAAAAAATATTTTACGAAGTTCAATACAGCGTTGCCGTATTTTTTTTGTTTGTGTAAGGCCAATTAATTGTTGTTTTGCTTTTGATCCCAGAATTTTAATTTGTTTAATTAATCGATGAACCGATAATATTAGGCGTGTCGGTTTAAAATTGTACATTAAAAATCTGACAACGCCGCAAGAGGGTATATTGGTGTCTCGCCGCTATAGGGAGCCTGATCTGTTTAACCATTTTTTTTTTACTTCACGCGTTTGTATATAAATTTCGAGAAAAGCAATAATGTGAGAGTGTGGCTCAGATGGCGAAGCTCACTGTGGTTCGACGCCCGGTCGTTGGAAGATTTTTTGCTTGCTTTGGGGTAGTTTGGGTCAGTTTTTGTTGGTTGTGCCCCGCAGCGAGCGGAGGCCATTGTATGAAGTGAAAATATAAACATACAAATGTAAATATATGAAGAGCCAAGTTCGAGATCATGCTCCCCACAGCGGCGAGACTGTTTGAGTTTTAAACACTCTTTGACAACCCTGCTTTCAGATGCCTGCTTGCTATTTATTCAATGATATTTGCGATTTTCCTTATATATTTACTGATCTTACTTTATAACATTATTTGGCATTCGTGCTCAACGTTAGCCGTTTGATGCACGTTCGTCCTTTATTAACCTGGTAAGTTGGAAGAGGATGGAGTGTGAACGTTAACAAAAAGCGACTAACGTTGCACGACATTTTGTACGAGGCAGTGTTGCCATTCCGATATAACGGATTTGATGTTACCCAGAAAAGTTGTTAAATGAACCTGCCACGCTACCGATTAAAATTCTAATAGCTTCTGAATATATATCAACTGTTGATGGCGATTATTCTTATTAAGTTTAATTAACCCAAACGTAATAGAAATGATAGCGGCGTAATATAGCCAGTAATCGATCTATTAGAAGCGTGATACAGCAGGCAACACTGTTAATATCCCGCTGGCAGCCTGATTTCTATTCCTAATGGATTTGTGAAAAGAAAGAAGCGTATTGGTTGAAATATAAATAAGACTCCTCCTCTTTTTGACGTAGCGTTTTTGGAGCCATTCGTTTGATTCGTAATTAAATGAAAGTTCTGAAGCTTTTTATACGGCGAGCGAGGCGAAGAAAAGTGGAGAACGGAAGTAGAGAGAGAGAGATAGAGCACGATATCAAACCAAGTGCTAAAAAGAGATCGAGAAAACTGCGCGCGCTCTGCGTCATCGTTACATCCCGTTTGATGTAGCAGCGATCCCATATAGAGGGCGTAGAGCTGAACAAAAAGAGACTACCAACCATAGATGAAAAGAAAACAAAAATAATGCTACCGCTATCGCCTTTGGCCATATTATTAGCGGCATAAATATTCTGTTTTGTGCGGATGAGCGGATTAAGTTTCACTTTCTGGTGTGTTGCCCACACGCGCACTCGTTTCTCATTAAATATTTTCATGAGGAGAGAGAGCTTTTGAAATACACAGCGGTTAGTGTTCGAAATTTGTTAAATATTTATAGAAAATAGCGCTGTTTTCTGCATAAATAAAACAATTGACCTAGGAAATACGTTGCAAGGTGGCTTAGAAGAAAAGAAATAATTCAGCGGACAGCAAGATCACCAGACTTTGGTCCACTTGATTGATTTTTATGGGGAAGCTGCTATAGTAATATTCACCGCTTAGAGCGCTGTCGAGAGCACTTTTAATACATTTTACCTTAGAAGAAAAAACTAACTACGTAATTAGACGCGTGATCGGTTAAATTTCCAATTATAAGGAGCTGTGTGGTAATAGTGAATAGACAGCTAGTGTTGCCAACTGTAGGGCAAATTTTCAATTCTAGGGAAACTTCAAGCTATTGCCGTTATTCAATAAGGGACATTTTTTTCACATTTTACTAATATTTTTGTAAAATTTCGTCTGTCAACCACCGACCTCTATTATAAGAGGTCGGTGCTGTCAACTTGTGGTCAAAATTTACTAATCTTTGTTTTAAAATTTTTCTGATTAATGTTGGTGACATTGTAGTCACGTGTCATTTGTCTAGGGAATTCAGCCAAATGAAAAGTTGGCAACATTTCGTTCAAGGCGTGAATTCTCGAGTCATTGAATCAGCTCCTACGTGGGAAAGAGAAGAAAACAATACGTCCCTATTTCATTGGAACCACACCTCTCTGCCCACCTGAGAGCTGTTGCCTCTTTAAGGAGCGACTTTTAGTTTTGTAATTACACTTACACGAGTCATATTTTTGCGTCAAATTTTTCAAATATTTAATTTGAACTAACGTTATTGTATTATGTAAAATATTCATTACAGGTGCGTCTCTGAAACGTCCGCAAGACGTCTTGCGTATGTTCTATGCAAGTCACGTTCGTGAAGCTACGTATATATAACGGACTGAGCGCCGAGCGGTAATATTGCACAGAATAAAATAAGTACCTTATCATGAAGAGATTGTGAAATACTGTTGATCCTTTCCATTGAGTCCGATTTAGTTTTGCAGCTAATCTAACTTCATACCAAGCTTCGTTAGCGCACCGCACTTTTTTGGTTTTCTTGTCACTATATACTCTTTCGCGTTTAAGAAGATTAGAAATAAAATGGTGACAACTGGGGACAATAATAGTAGCAAACCGCAACTTCCAGTTTCCCGTGACTGTTTATATTTCCTGGAATAATATAGGCGAAATATGGAAGGAAATAATAACTGGAACAACCGATTTGCTACTTGAACTGTTTAAAACGTCCAAATCAAGTGCTAGATACTTGGAAGCCACGAAACAAACAACTAAATTATTGTTACCATCCTGGTCATAATTTAATGTTTAACAACAAATTTATGATGGAAGTGTTATCAGGTAGCTGGGACGTTATTCTTGAATAGTTCAGTTAGATTAATATTTCCTAAAATGAAAAATACTCGCGGCAACACCGCGCCATTTTTGTACTTAACCATACTTCTAAAATGTATATCGCAGTGTTGCCAACACTTAAATAACGTTAGAGGACGTTACTTCACGTAGAAAAACACTGGAACTAGTACCCACCCGCAAAATTGCAGCCATTCATTCAACACGAAATCGGACAGTGACACATTTGATCCTAAATTTCGAGAAGTTTGCATATTAAGGTGGCAACTGGCAACCCTGCCTCGTAGCGTTTCATTGGAAGAGCCCTCACATGAGAAAAGGTGTAATAAAGATGTAGACCTATCGATTTTAATGCGAGAGGAACAATCACATATTTGAGGCATTCAATAAATCATTATTTCCTTCCCTTGGCATGGATTTTCATTAACGGCCCAAGATGCGTCCTTTCATCTTTTTCTAACTGGGTTAGTTAAGGAGAATGCATCGAGCGCCGTTGCCAGATTGCGCAGTCTGGGCTTTAGATATAGGACGAAACAATACGGTTGTACGTTTGTACTTATACAGGGTGTAAGTGAATTAGAGTTCAATATATTTTATACTTTTAAATTGTATTTGGTAAAACCAAAACGCTGCTGGCAACACCGGTAATGGCAGGCAATCAGTATTGTCGTTTCAATACAATTGTACTAAATTTAGTAAGAAACGACTAGATTCGTTACACCATATTGAAAATTTTCAAAATTTCAAATGCAAAAAACAGACAAATATCATAATTGAAGCCAAAACAGCTTCTTAAACTCAATATTATCATATGATGCGTTTATTGCTCTCTCTCAGTAGAATTAAGTAATTGATTTTTTAAAGTGGCTAAATGTTTATTTTTGGCTTTTTTATTCTTCCAATTAACCTTTGTTGCTTCACATTTTATATGTTGCGAATATAAGTGTTTGTTTTATTTGAACTTTAATTCCAATTTTATTTTTAACTATTTTGTGTTAAATAAACATGTTTAAAAGTATTTGATTTGTTAATAAAAGCGTTAAATATATATAAAATTAAACAATCTTGCTTTTTTTATATGCAAATAAATAAATACAAATAATTTTTAAATTCAGTATATTTTTTTCAATTTAGTACGTTTTCAAAAAAAAAAATCAGTACAATTGTAATAATCGCCGCGGCAACACTGCAGACATTACACAGACTATGCCATAACAACTCGCGTCTACCTACAGAATATTATCGATCTTCGGATCTGCGCATTTGGCGGCAGCCCGGTGGTCTAATATTTCACTTCACGCGTGGCCCTTCGCTTGCTTCGCTCGCTCCGAGGGCGCAACCAAATAAAACTAACCCAGGCAATGCCCAAAATCATGAAAAAAGAACTTGTATGCGTGAAGGCTCAAAATTGCGGTAGGTAGACGCGAATGACATTTAACATGTCATCATGTGCGTTATAAGATCCTTTACACAAATAGTGCACTATATAAACATCGGCCTTTCCTATTGGTCGATCAGCGTGGCCCTCCGCTCGCTTCGCTCGCTACAGGGGCTCAAGGAAAGGAAACTAAGCAGGTGCTAACCCAAACTAACCCAAGACATACCCAAAATCAAGAAAAAACTGTTTAAAAACATAATCTTAAAAAAAATAAAAAAATATAGCAACGGGGTTCGAACCTAGGCCATCCAGGTGAGACTCAGTCGTATAAACCTCTACACCACGAGAGCTCTTGACAGGAATTGATTGCATCACGCAGACATATCGTAATACGAGATGGATCGACCAATAGGAGAGGTCGTTTTTAGATAGTGCACTATTAGTGTAAAGGATCTTTAAATGCTCATCATGTCGCATGTCGTTCGCATGAATTTCATAGATGCCTTGACGAAATAAATGAAACTTTTAAGCCTTAACAATAATATGTTGCGTAATGATTTGGTGCGTTTGATCTTTTGATTTAACTTCGAGCGTTATCGTTGTTGCCTAAAATAAAATTGACGAGAAAACGCCGTGATTTAATATCCATTTCTTTTAGTGTCATTGCATCAATCATTGCTTGTGTCTAACGCAATTCAGCGATAAAGCACACAATTTAAAGCGCTGCATTCAGCGCTTTTGTTTCTGTTAGACGGCTTTTGAGGTGGAGCGGAGTGTCCGACCGACTGTCATAATTTATTTGTACTGTGTACAAACAAAACAAAATAATAATTGACCAATTTCTCAGTATGAACGATTTTATTTTGGAATTATTTACGAAAGATACATCTTCAGAGTTATATTAACTCCGTAAGTCATAAAGTATCTAATTTATCAAGCACTGCCGACCACAACGTAATTGGAATTTGCATGGAAATGGGCGAAACAACATCCATAAACCTTGAAAGCACAGGGAAGAACGTAAAACAGTTTTATCACACTGGATCAGCTCTTGCCACCTTCCTCTTTTTTTGGCAGGTCAATTTTGCTTGCAGAATATCACAATCGAAAATAAAACAAACAACAAACCCGTATATAACCTACAATTCGGTAGCGCTGAAACGCTGTCGGCAGCATTCAGCGAAAATTATTTCGCTGGATTTTCTTGCAGCCGCTTTAAAAAGCGGCTGCATGCAGCCTAGGTGTCTAACGTCAAAATCATGCAGCGGCTTCAATGGCTGAATTGCGTTAGACACAGCCAATGGCATCCTACATATACGTATAAAAGAATACGTATATGGCATCCTACATCCTATATCCTACCCTAATAAGGCAGTGTTGCCACGTAAAATTACTAGTCTCGCCGCAACCGGGAGCCGTGATCCCGACTTCCCGGTTTATGGCGTTACATGCGTTGTTTAATGTTTACATTTTCACTTCATACAATGCCCTCCGCTCCCTGGCGACGCAACCAACAAAAACTAACCCAAGACATGCCAAGAAACTAACCAATCCAATAAAAAAAAATCTTGCACGGACCGGGCGTCGAACCAATCACTAGAAACACGAGCTTCACCTCCTGAGCCAACCTGTTACGTGCCTGCTTTTCTCGAAGAGTGTTATACAAATCCGTGAAGTGAAAAAATGTGTAAACAACATTGTCGAGCGGAGTTGGGGATGAGGTTCCCCTTAAACGGCGAGACGCTAGTCGTAAAATGTCTGTCATTGCTCTTAGGCTAGTTCTACATGAGGCAAATTTCTTCATGAATTATCATTTGCTTTAAATGGGCCAAGGACAGGCAGTCCAAAATATTTAAATATAAACACTGTGGCATTTTAAAAACGCAAACAAGGAGTTAATACATCTACTCTTTAAGAAAATTATAATTTATATCCTCACGTTATTTTTGTGATTGGCACTACCGAATTCACAGTAAAATTGACGAAGAACGCATGTTCTATTTGCCTGAATAAATTCAGGAAATTGCACCATGGCCATGTAAAACTAAGGTTAAACAAATACGGACCGAAATACATTGAACATTTATTTCCTGACGACATTTGTAAGTATTTATTATTTATTTTTTTGAACCGCTCTGAAAATTTGCTAAAACAAATACCAAAATTAAAAGTTGGCAACGCTGGAACACCGGTTCGGATATTGACTGTGGCTTTAATGATATTCAAAACGCGGCAAATACATTTCTTGGAGAATTTCTTTCAGCAAGAAAAACATAAAAGTCATCAAAAGAGACGTAAATGTAGAGGTGGCAACGTGCAATGAGGTCTGAATGACGATAAGGCATTGCTAAAAACTGGCCAGTTAATATGCATTTTCGTATGAAACTTCAATAAAACATGCAAATATAAAGATAACAGATATCCATAAATGGTGTAATTCTCTAGAGAGGGTAATGCCCGAATCGATCAATGCCATCACCTAGTCTAGTTCTCTACACTTGCCGAAGGCGACATTTTTTCGACAATCGCCCCCCCAAAATTCTATTCTGCACATTTTGACGTAAGCACTCATTTCCGGACGCTCGGCTCTCAATTTGCCATTAATGTTTGCCAAACCAATTCGGATCGTCAATTCGATAATTAGGACAACAAATACGGCTACTCACCTTGGCGGTCATTTTCCGTAAGCGAAACACATGCACACACTAAAAACAACTGGAAATCGCAACACACAAACGCGATTTTGTTGTGGTGTCGACGCCCTGCGTCGGCGACGATTTACACGGACGTCGCGGCGCGCGAGATCCCAGTGGTTCGCTTGACGCGCGCGAACGGGCGAAATTCTTTTTTGCGAATTGGCTTTACGGGGTTAAAAATTATGTTTTTGTGAATCACTAAATTACCATAAGTCTCGTTTCAGGATAAAAAGTTATTGTGGATCATTGATCATAACAAGACCTAACGTCCTATTTTCATTGGCCAAAAAATTATGGGTTTGACCAAACATTTTTCAACACCGGTCGCACTGGATGTTACGATGGCGCCTCTCTTATCGGCTGTCCAGAGGGTCGATAATTACATTTTATCGAGGTGAAGCGTGTACCCGCAGGAAATTGGATATTATGCTAAACTTTCACAATTGCAAAACAAATAGGCACTCTGTTGATGTTAAATGGCTGGCAACACGACTGAAACCATACGCTTTGAATCATATAAATCTGGCTTGTATAACGTGCGCACAGTCAGTTTAAATTAATATTAGGGTTAAGACGTCTAATAAAGTACACAATTTATAAAAACTAATAAATTGCAAATTACTGTTTACTTATTTGGAAATTTTGTAACGCGTCTGATCTCTTATACAGCTTTAAGAAACCATAAACGTACTACATTTCGGCTATATTCTCAATAAATTTTACTATCGTCTTAGAAAAGCAGCAAAATTCTTAAAAATGTAAATTCAGTTACAGCCCTCAGTGCGGCGTTGCATTGTGCAATAACCAGGCTTGAGATAACGAAACATCGTGGACACGGTAGGTCAAATGGTTGTCCACGAAAACTGACAATTTCATTTGTCAGTAGGGGGCGCTAGCGCCAGTAAACAAACAACAAACATCAATGCCAATGTAAATATTTAGGTTTCTTCAATTAAATTAAAATGATTCTAAGTTGTTGCATTTGCCTGAAAAACGCAGACGAATTGAAAACGTTAAACTCTGAAGACAAAAGCCAAATAAAACTGTCGACAAAACTAACGTACATCGCTCCAGAATATGTAAGAAAAACGATCTTCCTTTCCAATTCTTTTACATTTTGATAATCCACATACATTTCTTCCAGGAATGGCTAGGCACATTCTTAATATGCCCAAAATGTATTATACAATTGGACAGTGCATACCAATTTAAACAGCTCTGCTTTACAAATGACTCGTTTCGCAAAGAATTCAACCAACATACCGTTAGTAGTTTTGATGAAGATAACAATGGTTCTGATGAACTTATAGAAGTAAAAGCCCTATCAGATCATGAAGAAAATGAAACCAAATTAATAACATATGATCAAGCCATAATAAAAGAACAGCCCGAAGACGACCAAAAATTTACATGTTACCATTGCAATAAAAACGTCAAATCCAAAAGCATCTTGGAAAGCCATATTATCATGAAGCATAGGAATATTTGTGAAGCTTGTGGAAGTAACTTCGGCACTAAAAAGAAGCTACAGTTTCATAAAAAGAATGAGCACCAAGCTAAACTGCCTGCAAAATTTCAATGTGAATTGTGCGGGGAAGATTTTTTCTTGCTAAAAAATATTCTGGAACATTGCACTTCTGTGCACAATATGAATCGGAAAGATATAAAACCTTATCGCTGTGATCAGTGCAGCAATAAGTTTAATTCATCTTCTTTGCTAATACAACATAAGAAGTACCATAATGGCGACAGAACATTCGTGTGCTCAACTTGTGGAAAATCATATATAACAAGGCGCGATTTGAATGGTCATGAAAAACTTCACGATAACCAAAGAAAGTATACCTGCAGTAAATGCGATAAAAGCTTTAACACAAGCCAAAACCTGAAGACGCACATATATGTTGTGCATACAGACTCGGCCCAATGGAAGTATTCATGTCCCGTTTGCTCCAAGAGATTTGCCATGAAAGCCAATTTCAATGAACATATCAAACGCCATCAAGGAAGCAAAGATTTTGTGTGCCACATTTGTAAAAAGACCTTTGTAAGCAATCATGAAGTCAAAAAACATGTTAAACTACATTCAAACATTGCTCCTTTCAAATGTTCACTGTGCCAAAAGCCTTATCGTGATAAACGGTGTCTAGATGCTCATTTATCAAAAATGCATGGCATAGCGGCACCAAAATTATCTGTACGAATTAAGAGATTCGTTTGTCACATTTGCCCAAGCCAGTTCTTTGATAATTCAAAACTACAAAGGCACATAAGAACCCATACTGGTGTGAAGCCCTTCTGTTGTTACGAATGTGACAAGAGATTCATTGATAAGAGCTATTTGACACATCATTTAAAAACTGTTCACAACATCGTTGGTCCTATGAAAACTAGTTGCAATATTTCTCATATTAATTTGATTTTTCCTAAACACTCCACATGAAGGAAAGGACGGAAGGCTACGAGGAAAAAAGGACATCTTATGATAGCCATGGTAGTATATGATGAGATAAGTCACAAAACAGGATGGTCATTCAATTGATAGAAAATTGATTAGCACCAAATGGTCTTACAGAAAGAGCAAAAGGATTATTTTTAAGAATGGTCACTCTAATAAATATTGATATATACAAACAGGTAGTTTTTATATTATTTTATTTATACATGTCACCCATTTCACCTAGTACATTAATTATGGATAGTAGAAGATGTAGTATCTACTACTACATCATGACTCTTCTTTTAAAATCTCTTCATTCATCTTATGAAAGCTCTCAGCTAAATGATTAGGAATTTCTATGTCTTTTAGATTATCTTCTGCTATTTCTTCTTCAGTCCTATCAATAGAAAATATATTTAAACATTGATAAGTTGAAAAATTACAGGTTATCAATAGACAATTAAGTTTCTTGGGATTAGTCCATATCACAAAAAAAAAAGGAAATTAGTAGATTTGAAAGAGATGTTACTTACCGTATTAAAATATCCACCAAATTTTCACAGGCTAGTAAAGCTTTCTTGTCTTTTTCCCACTTATGAAGCTCCCTTAATATTATGTAAGCATTTTTCTCCCTTATAAAGTCTCTATTTATCCGTTTCGAACATAATTGTGTAATTGCCTCAATTAAAATACATCTTGAACAAAACGAAATTTTATCACAAATTAATTCCGAAATTTAATAAACAAGTTTTTGTTAGAAAATAAAGTAGTCTTTCTCATCTATGTAAACAGTTAATTCTCGCAAGACAAAACCAAATTATCCACATATAATTACAATAAAGCTGCTTTTCACTTGTTTATTATGAACTTTCTTACCTTATATCTGGATCCTCCTCTCTCTGTTTATCATCAGGAAGGTATTGAAGATCCAAAGGTAATTTATCATTATCTTCTTCATCGAACTCTTCTGGTCCAGCCAGAGGAAGTAACAATCTTGGCAAAATATCCACCTCTTCACTTAACAGCCACTCATGATAGTCTGTTTCAAAACAACAGTTTTTAAGCGTACCTACAAATTACATTTCTCACACCGTTTTATTTCAGTATTATTAGCTACATACCAACTATACCACCTCTCCTAACCAACGAATCTTTATATTCTGTAAAAGGCAACAACCTCTGTATAACGCACTTGTCCTTGTCCAATATATACTTCCTTACTCTACTACTTTGCGACAAATTGGACAATACAGGACCCAAATAATGCAGTTTAGCTGATTTATTATATTCCCTTTTCGTAAATATGTCAATAAGTTCATCAAAGGACTTGCCACTTTTCTCTATCGTATCAATAACTTTCTCTATTAGATGCGTGGGCCTAGACAAGTTCGATAAAAGCATACAACATTGGTCAGCAATTTTACTGTCTTTGTTAAAAATCTGATTTAAGCATTGCTTAACTATATTTTCAGGGGGCACTTGCAAAGGCGGACATTCTGAGTTAACGTCAACATTTAAAAGAGTAGTTGCACCTGTTTGGTTGGCTGATATATTTACTAAACATAAGCTTGCATCTTTTGATACTGGCACCGTTTTGTCATCTAAAAGGCTTATCAAGGAGACTAGCAGTTGAGGTTTGTTGTAAACTGCTTCAATACCCTCTGGGGTTCCTGTAAGGCCTAAAAAAGGGATGTTAGCGAAACTAGTTCTGAATGTGCCCACGAGAGCTTGTTTTCTGCAGAAGAAACGAACCAAAGCTAATGCAAGCTGTTATCTGAGTAGTCAAATATCATATATATTTGGAGTGACCGATTCATAAGGTATGATAGGAGCATAAAATGTGTTCTTACCTAAAATATGCTCCACTGCTACTAGTTTTAAATCTAATCTAGCTCCGATTTGAACGAATTTCAGTATTTCGTTTAAAGCTTCGTCCATAATTGGTTTAATGTTTAGAAAAGGCAAAAATATTTTTAAAATCCAAACTCCAGTTTGCTTTGTAAGAAAAACTAAAATAAGAAGTTGGAAGTTTCCATGAATTTGGTGTTTATTTACATGTGAAAGAAAGAAATAAATACTGTTTTAAAGGTTATGTTGCGACCGTGCCTTCGTTATCCAAAGTCAAGCCATGTGGTTGAGTAGGAGGCCTAGTGAAATTATTTTCTTGTCCGCAGATTTGGTTTTTACAAGGGAATAAAAATAATAATAAAATCTTTTATTTCAAAATTGTTACAGTAAATAACAAAAAGAAATGACATCGCAAAAACTGCGATAAGTATAAGAAAATTAACTAACTACATATTCCAATAGTCATCAAGACAGTAGGGTCGATTTAAACATTTCTTTCTTCCGGAAAGGAAACTGTGCAATTTTTACTAAAGTTTAATGATTCAATAGCATCACGATAAGCGATGTCGCTATTATTAATTCATTAATTGCTATATCTGTTCATTTAATATACAGAAACCGCCTAGTTGCCGTGCTAGCCACACACGCTCAAGCTCAGCAGGGGTGAGTACTGAATAGTGTTTTCTCGCTGCTAAATTACTTGAATTGTTTCAAAACAGGGAATTCTTGGGATGACGTCATAACGAAATTGGTTTCTATATATTTATAAACCAGGCAAGGGATAGTTCGGGTTTGTTTTCATTCCAGCGATATTTCAGTTTGTAGTGCACTTGTGAATGCATGCGATTATGGCTCTTCGCTCGTTCCGGGGCTCAAGAAAAGGAAACTAACCAAGTGCGAACCCAAGCCATACCCAAAAAAAACTCAAAAATCAAGAAAAAAACTGTTTACTTAAAAAAAACAAAACCGACGGGATTTGAAACCGGGTCGCCGAAGTGAAGGCCAACCATGCAGACCCCTAAACCATCTGCTGACTTACAAACAACTGGTTGCATCGCCAAGACATGCGTCACCGCACGTAGCTAGCCAATCACGCGCCTCACATTCACAAGTGCACTATGAACTGAAATCTCGCGTCAGCGTCATGAGGACAACGTATTATTTCACTTCACGCCTAACCCTCCGCTCGCTACGGGAGCTCAGAGTTGAAGAACCTACCAAAACAAACCCAAGGCATGCCCAAAATGAAGAAAAAATTACTTTTTACAAACATAACCTAAGATTTTTTTTTAAACCGACACGAATTGAACCCTGGGCCGCTGTATCGCAGGACCAGCATCTAAAGGCCTTCACAGACACTTCGCATAACATCGTAGCATAATAGCATAAGGATTTTCGACCAATCACAGGCTATATATCGAACATCATATAACTTTTGCATAAGAATTATCCGTAAGAATGAATAATTACGGAGGTTGTGCTATGCGCGGCCAATTAAACACTCTTGTTTTAGTCATATGTCAGTTCGATATATCGGCTGTGATTGGTCGAAAATCGTTATGCTCTTATGCTACGGTGTTATGCGAAGTGTCTGTGAAGGCCTTAACCACTGAAGCACTAGAGCACTTCCAGACAATTTATTACGCCGCAAACACATCGGTAAACTGAAGCCTCATTAGGTGCCCTGCCAGGTCTAGCTCTACGTTTTAATAATATACAAATATTCTTCATTTGTCTTGGCCACCATACACAGATAGGCTTTGCATATTGAAGGCAGATGAATTATAAGCAAAATTTAATTTTCTGACACGAGATATTAAATGGATATTAAGTTTATTGGCCATCTTGTTTGTTATGGTTTAGATATTGAGTATTCTCTCGGTCGAAAGTGATGACGTCATCTGATAAACATTTTGAAATTGAGTTAAAAAGTGACTCGAACATAAGGAGGGCTTCAAGCCCTCCTTACTCGAGCATAAGTAGATGCGAGAAAAGAACTATAGCTACTTATCCGTAATTTCTTGAGTTAACAAAAACTTGGATGATAAAGAGATATGCACAATCGCTTCCGTCTATATTTAAACTTTGAATTGTAACTCCCTTCAAGAAGGGAGCAGTTTGGCGCTGCTAGGAAGCAATTCGCCAGTGCAGCCCCCGTCCGGGCTTAGTTAGAGCTGAGGCGACCCATCCTAGATAAGCTACACCCTTGTTGGATCGAGGGCTCTATTAGGGGGCGACCGCGTCCCGCGATCTTGTCTGACTCTGGGTCATGTCACGACCACCGACTTTTTCAAACGGCATAGACAGAAGCCCCACACTGCGTACTTCCTCTGGCTATAGACAAACATTTATACACTGAAGTGGCACCGACGACGCTGGCTGGGACGTCCGATTCTTCATCGGAGAATCAAAATGTTCCCCGAACGCTCACCACGCTTACCGCTTCCGTCTATACAGAAATTTTCAATATTTTAAATTTACCATTTTTATGCAACTGGCAATGCAGACTTGTCGCATTTCGACTCTTTATGCAGGTTGCCTAACTTCGAAATAAAATTCGAGCGTTCCCCTAGCCTAGAAGCAGTGTTGTCGATTGTTACATAATTATCAAATTTAAACAAATTTGCCAGCATTCTGATAAAAAAAATTGAAAATTACATAATTATATGGCGAATCAGAAGGGACATATTTTGCTTGCACTATCATCTTCAGGTATTAACATAATTTATATCAAAATCTGATAATTTGGGCAGCCACCTCAGATATCACATAATTTCATTTCATGCCATCGGCAGCACTGCCTAGTGCCTAGAAGTCCCTAGCGTCAGAAAAGAAACGTCAAAAGCGTTAAAATTATAATAAAATGGCAGTCGTAAATCAGTGAGAGTACTGCGCGATGCATCTGTGTTGAATTGTGACGAGATTACATCGTTTTTTGACTTACAAACATGTTAGTTTCGCGTAGAGTAGACTTAAGTGATTATTAATTCATTCCAGGTAAGCGGCACTTTGTCAAATAACTGCCAAACGGCCTGTTTAGAGTCGAAGACCCAAACAGGGCTCATTATTCTGAAAAAATCGCTTATCAGGACACTGTTTATGAATTTCTCTCGTTCAAAACGGCTTTTTAATTGCAATTAAATTGCACCAGCCAATGTTTAAATCGGTTTTTATGGTTGAGCTTTAAATAACATGGACTACAAAATCGGTATTGTATAGTTATTTGGCATTCCATCCGCGTTTTCTCGTTGCATTAATTATAAATTAGATTTGAGTTTTATAATGGTAGTTATTATGTTATTATTGATTTTTTTACTTGTAATTTTGTATGACTCAGCGGTAATTCTCAAAAGGACACTACACACAATTAATGTATGAAGCCATGTCTCATGTTATGTCATGTGTTTTGCCCAGGAAAACACTTATTAAACAGTTGTTATTATGTTATTAGATAATAGGGTATAGGAGCAAGTTTGTACGAATGCCCGACTGAAATAGTGCATGTAAGTACCCACACATGAATCTATCTCCATGCCTCCTCATCTAGGAGGATTTTATTAAAATTAATGCTCAGTTGAGTATCAATAACTTTACTCTTCTAAGTCCAGTTGTAATTTCTGATTTATGACATTATCTTGTTGAACCGTCTGTAGTGGAAGTAGTTGAAAATATGCGAAGCAGCCGATCTGTCCAATCCAATTTTGCAACAGGCTCCTAATGTTTCAATCTGAGCCGTTTCATTCTAAAATCCTCGGCCCATGTTGATTGGTTTTATTGTAGGCATGACGTAACATAAATTGGAATAATAACTGTCTTTCGAGCATATTTAAGTTCAATATTCAAGAATCACTCAGATGTTCGGAGAAATTTAGAAGAATTATTTACGGCTTTGTATGAGGACTGAGCAACTAACAAGCATTTGCTTGACATGCTCTTATCATTCAGTATGTATGTATTAGGTGAAATCCATGTAAATAAACTGCAGTAATGTTACAGAACTTTTCAATAAGAAATATGTCAGCATTCTTAAGGAAAATAATTATGTGATATATTAATTTCATTTGGAAATACTGGCACAAATTTGGGAAGGAGGTGAATTAATTCCTCGAGTCAGCGATAATTGCTAGCCTTTGCACACAAGATGTGTGTTGTATGCCATCGTCACCTTAACAAAAATCGTACCTATACAGAAGCAAAACATTGTTTCACCATTGGAGCTGATATACTTAGCTCGAATAGTCTGTCAGCTCTCTGATCCCTTGCCATTCACCAAATGATTTATTTACATATATACTTTTTCAGTTTGTGCAAATGCCATTTCTCTGGAATAATTGCTACGAGAGAATCGAATAGCTAAAACTGGATTTTGCCTGAAAACCCCGTCACCTAAAAACGCGTCGACCTTAGCATGTGCAAACAAATTAAGCGAAACTAAATCTTCGATATTTTTTGGGATTGGCTCTGGCATTTCTATAATTACAATCGGAAATGTCAGTGATAGGGGCACGTCGACGACTTCTATCTATATTAATCTGATAGGTCAGGCCGGGAGTGGAAGATTTTGGATCTTTCCGATTAATGGGACGATATTTGTAGGCTAGGGTATTGTTTATTGCAGCATCTTAAAGTAATTAATATATCCATGTCATAATGTAGATTATATATTGCCTAGTATTTCCTCCTTCGTTATTTCCCTGCTCCAATCCAAGCCGACAAACAAGATGTACTGGGGAATATTTTGGGTCATGCAGCCATGTAAGCTGTCAACTAAATTATGTATAGAGCGTCAGAAAGCGGCGGGTTGCCGTTACGAGTAAATTTATTCCAAGGGGAAATGTTGGCTGCAGGAAAAAGGTGCATCGAAATTGATTTATTTATTAATCTAATTTAAGGGACATATTAAAGCAGTTGTAAAAAACCGTTAAAGTTGTAATAGACCTAAGTTTCTTCCTCTGCAAGCAGATTTTTAGTTCATATTCGCACAAAGTTCCCCTTTTAGTTTGTCCATAGCTATTGGTTTTCTGTGGGCTGCTGCCTATAGAACCCATCAGGGGTTTGTCTCTTTGCTTTAAATATGATTTAATGTGGAACATCCTGATTTGTGACTCATAGAAGAAGGGCCGCTACTAGGAAACCAATGTGGCCTCATGTCCTGTTTAAAGTAAAATGATAGCCCTACCCTTCAGAACATATGTTTACTGTTCTTTCTTATGACTTTTTCGAAAAAACCTTTATTGATGGCAGGTCAGGATATTTATGAGCATATTGGCGAGGGTCGTGACAAGACATCCTTTGAAACATTAACCGTTTTGGTAATTGAAAACAATTATTAGACAAATAAGTACCCATCATCAAATTGCTAATTGCCTGTTTGTTGTAATATTATGACGACTCTTAATGAGTTTATCTACGTCGGTTAACCGTACGTACCGTCTGTTTGCTGTGCAAAACAAACACAAATGAAATGTAGGTATGAAATATTACCGTGTTTTGGTGTCTTGTGTTATTATTAAAAAGGCAATGGAGAAAAGTATGTAAAGAGTTCCACTTGATCACGCTGACGCCATAAATTACCGATGTTTTCGTTTACGGAATTAGACGGCACCTTGAAAGATTTCTCATTTTTCGTTTCGAATTTTTGTCTCCGTTGCGATTAAATTCGGTCCAGAATAAGCTAATTTTATTTGGCTTTTAGTTCGAATAATGTTACATTAAAAGGGTTTGCTGATATAAGATAGGTACTTCAAAGTTTAGGTTCAGTAGCTATTCTATAGAGTAAAATTTAAGTTTATTTTGAGTGATTGTAATCGCGTGTCGAAGAGCCTCTTTTCAACACTATACTTTTGTTGCCATTACCTCCTTGTTGTAGGAGTATTGGCAATTGGTTCAGCAACCCCTTCTAGTTCAGAGGGTGGTGACTATGATATTAACAAAACTGTTCAATGTCGAAGCCCACTAGAAAAAATTTGCGACACCGCTTTGAATGACATTTTTAATAAAGAAAGACGTCAAAAACTACAAGATGGCCGCGCAACTGTTGATCGAGACTAGAATAAATTAATATTTTTCATTAAAAAACCTGCAAAATAGGAAAAATAGTATAAAATACACGTTTTAAAAGACAATTTGAAGCCGCTGCTATTGCCAACGGTTGGAATAATGAGGAAATGGCTACATCACTAGTGCTAGCGCTTCATGGATCTGCCCTGGAACTACTACAGACCATTCCCATCAGCCAACAGGGGAAATATGACATACTTGTAGCTGTCCTGGAGAGACGATTTGGAGACCAACACAGAAGACAACTGTATCAGGCACAAGTAAAGTCCCGACATCAGAAGCCTGGTGAAAACCTGCAAGAGTTTGAGGCAGACGTTAGACGTCACACTCAATTGGCCTACCCGGGAGCAACGGGAGAATTTCAAGAGGAACTTGCTGCCCAATATTTTATGGATGGTAGCAGAGATCCAGAAACTCAGAAAATGCTACGTCTAGCCAAATTTGATAACAGCAGTGAAGCTTTGGGTAGAGCCCTAGAAAGCGAGGCGGCCTGTAACATCTCCAAGCCAAAAATCAGGGCCGTATCCATCCAGCAAGAAAAGCCGACAAACAGCGGTTGCTGTGGAGTGGAGATTCCGGGAGCCAATAGAAGCAGATAATTTTTGGGAAATTGGAGAAATATTTGGGAGGCTGCATTGGACTTATCCAATACCACGATTTGCCTTGCAAACACCTCGTAGGCAAAGCACTAGTCAAAACGGACGGCGAAATACCGACAAGGATAGCAAATATTTCATCCAATTCGATCAAAATCAATAAAGGAGATATGATAGCGAGATGATGCGAGCCGATGCAGTGGGTAACCATTTGCGCAACGCAGTCAGAAGTAACACCCTCAACATCACCTAAGGAAGTCCTAGAACGTTTCCAGAAGTCGTGGCATCATCTGTCTTCCGAAGAACTAAAGAGAGCTATACAATTTATCAAAGAGCAGAGTACAGCCTTTGAAAGGGAAAATGCTCGGAAAAATGGCAATACTGGAAGAACGAACATCATAAAATATAAAATCGACACTGCATGGAAATGCTCACCCCATACGGCAGCGGGAAGCTACCAGTGATGAAGCAGCAAGAGATTACCACCTCGGTTACCACATTAGTCAACAAAATGCTTGACGATGGAATTATTGAAGAATCATAAAGCCTATGGTCGTCTCCGGTTGTCTTAGTCACCAAGAAGGATGGGACTACCAGATTCTGCGTGGACTATAGAAAGCTCAATGACGTCACCAAGAAAGACAGCTATCAACTTCCCAGAATTGATGACACGTTGACGACACTAGCAGGGTCTCATTGGCTCTCAACACTCGATTTAAAGAGCGGTTACTAGCAAGTAGGCATCGACGAGCAAGATAAGGAAAAGACTGCCTTTTCTACCGGAAGTGGTTTATACCAGTTCAAAGTTATGCCCTTCGGACTACTTGTAAGCGTCTTATGGAAGTTCCACGAGGCCTCACTTGGAAGACATGCCTGGTCTATCTTGATGATATAATGGTAATGAGAAAAACTTTCGAAGAGCACCTACAAAACCTGCATGAAGTTTTTACTAGAATCAAGAATGCTCAGCTCTTACTGAATCCAAAGAAATTTAATGTTTTCTTTTCCAACAAAAAGTTGAATTTCTCGGGCATGTCGTGTCATCAGAGGGAATCCAAACCGACCAACGGCAGATTACAGCAATCAACGACTGGCCTCGTCCTCGCGACAAACATGAACTGCGGAGCTTCCTTGGTCTATTTACATATTATAGAAGATTTGTTGAAGGATTACCAAATATAGCTGCACCTCTACATAAGCTCACTGAAGAACGAGCAAACTATAACTGGGATCATAACTGTGATTCTGCGTTCAGGAAATTAAAAGCGGCTCTATGTTCTAGTCCAATATTGGGATATCCGGAACAAAAGGGTAAATTTGTATGGGACACAGACGCAAGCAACACCGGCAACGGGGCAGTTTTATCGCAAGTACAAGCAGGAGAAGAACGAGTTATCGAATACTACAGTCGAACACTTTCGAAACCTGAACGTAACTACTGTGTAACCCGAAAAGAGCTTTTGGCAATAGTACGGTCTGTTGAGCACCTCCATCAATATCTGTATGGGCAAGAATTTCTGATAAGGACTGCTCATGCAGCACTTAAATGGCTTTTGGATATGAAACAGCCTGAAGGATAGGTAGCTAGATGGCTTGACAAGAATAGATCAACGAGAAGGAATTACTCCCATTAGGCAAATGAAATTTGAGGTTGATCAGCAGTGGGCCACAGAACAACTTAAAAAGGATCAGAGTGAAATAGCACTATTGCTAAAGGCTAAAGAAGAACATCAACCAAGACCAAGCTGGAGGGAGATTTCAGCTAAAGGATTTGCTTTTAAAACTGTGGGCGCAGTGGGCTCCCTGGTGGTGAAAATGGACTTCTAAAAACGAGCCTGGGAAAGCGCCGATGGAAAGGTAGTGAAGACACAGTTAGTGCTACCAAGTAGGAAGATATCGGAAGTTCAGGAAGAAGTTCATAATGAAAAGTCTGGTGCTCATCTCGGAGTGAACAAAACGATTGATAAGATCCGCGACAGTTATTACTGAGTCAACTACTGCCAGGATGTGAAATCGTGGTGTCGGCAGTGCTCAACCTGTGCCGCAAGTCAAGGACCCAAAACAAGATCTAGGGGAAAAATGAATCAGTATAATGTGGGCCTACAGTTTGAACGTATCGCCATTTACATAGCTGTCCCTTATCCAGAACCAAATAATGGTAACAAGTACATTTTAGTGGCAATTCACTACTTCAGTAAATGGCCTGAAGTATTTGCGATGCCAAATCAAGAAGCTGTTAACATAACAGAGGTCCTTGTGAATAACCTATTCAGCAGATTTAGTGTTCCGTTAGAGCTGCACTCAGATCAATGACGCAACTTCGAATTCAAGGTTTTCCAGAAAGTCTGTGATTTACTCAACATCCATAAAACACGGACTACCGCCTTACATCCACAATCAGACGGCATGGTTGAG
>MU182857.1:88941-155938 GCA_016904865.1 Pissodes strobi
ATTAAAATTAATAGGAAATATACACAGTGTCCCATCTTCATGTATTAATGCAGGTAACTAGAAGAGATACAAGCTCGAATAAATTAGCGAAAAATTTAGTATTTTTAGGAGTGTTGACAATGTTGTCAAAGTGTCTTTAGTTTGATTTACCTAATATCATGGGTTTTGGGAAACAAAATTGAATAAAAAATCCAGGCCAGTAATAGGAAACATTTTTACTAAAATAAAAGTTATTTTGAATGATCTAAGAAATACATTTTGAAGGATTGTTACATATTCTCACTAGCTCCGAAACTGAACACAGTTTGGCAACGTTGCCAACGTATCATGAATGATCTCTAAAAATGTGCAACTTTTTTCTACTTTAACCGACCTCGTATCTCGTCTAATATGCCTATATTGATAGTCCTATATGAAAATTACCCATTGGGTTATTCCATTAACCCATTACTGGCCGACCATTTTGGAAGAATACAAATTGGCATTATCAAGAAGAACCGGCCTGCAACCAGTGTTGCCATTTTTTTTTACTGCCCACTGTTTTAGATGTTGTCACTCAGCGCTTCCTTTGATTCATACGTTAGCGTTTCGATTCCATTTCGATCCAATTAATATTTGAAAATGAGAAATGTCAGAATAGTAAAAATGGCTAAATCCATAATGATTTCCATGACAGAAATAGTCGTGACTGGTTTTTCTGTCAACTGCCAACTCTGACAGAAAGAAATGTCAAACAAAAATGTCGCATTATTACAGGATCAAACTGGCAACGTAGGATAGAGGCTGAGTGTTAAGTAAAAGCTAATAGCCAAAGTCAGAATGGAATATAACGGAAAGGCAAATAATTCGATTAGGAATAGAGCACAGAGCCGTTTCGGCGACGATATCGATCGGATTGTTGCCCGGTTTATTTCTTATTGTTAAGCACGCCGGAAAGGGAAGTGCTGTGTTAGCATTATGTCGTCTGCGATGTGAGTAATAAAGCGCATGGACAACAATAATTGTGTTACAACAAAAATTGTGTGATATAACGATAATTTAATTTTGCAAATTTTGGTATTTAGTTTTCCATCATGATTCGACTTGTATTTAAAGCAATTTAAATTAAATGATAAAAATATGTGCTTTGCTTCTTTTATGAAACAATAATAGACCAGTAATAGACCAATAGATATTTAGGGCCATCCATCTCCGTAATAAAAAAACAAATCCCACGATTTTAAATCGGGTGGTCGCGCTGGCCACCCACCAACTCGCTCTGTTTCCAGAAGTGATTTAGTGTTTCCTACCTTATTTTTCAGTTGAAATGAGTGCATTGACCTAAAAAAATATTATCTACTCTGGAAAATGCGCCTTAGTGTTACGTGCAAACACCACAAATCGTGTTTGTAATTTATCAATTTTTTCCAGTTTGACGCGAGATTTTCGAGAATAAAGAACATTCTCTTAAAAGTTAAAATCTATATCGTTTCATATATGTCGTGATCACCCGGTATAACGGGAAATAATTAATTAAGAAATAGTTTGCTTCTAATCGGAGAGTACGAAGAGAAATTGGTATATAAAAGTCAAATTTTACATCGTTATTGCTATTAATTGGACCGGAAACACACAAGAGGGTTAATTAAGTCAGGATTAGAAGAGGCCTTTTCGGCCACTATATATTGAATTACTAGTTCTGTTTACTTTTTAGGACCGGTTTCACATTTAATTAGCTTCAGTCCCTGTGGTTTCAATTGTCTTGCCGGTTAGTGTTCAATTGTAACCATAGATACTAACTATGCAGGAGTTTGGTGACCAAACGCGTCCTTAGTGTGTTGGTTTCCCCTGAAAAGGGGCGTTACTAGGCTATATCTACTCTCATTTTCGTAATAAAAGCTAAATAATTCACCAATAAATAATGTAACCTGTAATACTATAGGATACGCAAGGTGACTGTCGCAATAAGCCGAACTGAAACCGATCGAAAATCGTATAAATGTAAAAATCGATCGATATCGTTTCGTAAATAATGTGGACAACCGTGAGTCGGCGTTTGATTTAAGAACAAGCCGGTGGTGGCTTAATTTATTTCCGATTTAATTATTTTTCTCTCTGTCGTTGCGTTAATTGCGTGGCACAATCGCGGTCCCGATAAATATACTACACAACGAGTAAACGATGCAAATCGATGTCGATGCGCAATGTGTTCTACTTTTGGCAACAGCCTAAAATATTGTTTATAGAGCCGGATAAGTGGGCGTCCAATGTCCGGAATATTCTCCTGATTTGGTTCTTTCGGATTGTTTGCACTGGGGAAATTCCGGTACAGTATAATGTCCTCTAATGTATACTAATTACTTATTATAATACACTATCATTGAGCCATCCCGTATGTTTAGAGAAGAAGTTTTGCCAGATTGTATCCCCTTAATTAAATTTTACCAAAAAAAAAATAAATATTTTTCTCCCTTAAACCATGTCTTTACTTACGTTTGTGCGCATTTGGTAGGGGAGAAAGGGGAAATTAGAAACAGGGGGATATAAGAGAGGACGCTTTAAATACATTGATGACATCTTCGAAAAAATTTGAAAAAAATGACAAACCCTCTATCGCTGAACTATGAAATGTGACATCAGCTTGAAACCCCCAACGAAATTATCAATTTCCCACCTAGACTTTCATAAATATATTTCCCATTAAAATTCGTTTATGCGCATTTAGTAGGGGAGAATGGGGAAATAAGAAACGTGGATTTCCAAACAGTGAAGACATCTTCGAAAAAATCTCAACAAAATTACAAAATCTCTATCGATGAGGCATGAAATCTGACAGTTGAAAAAGTGTGAGAATTCCGAATTATCTACGAAATTATCAATCAGCACCCTCCCCCCCTCCCCTACATTAAAATCATGTATACATTTGCTTACGTTTAGGCGCATTTTGTAGGAGAGCCCGGGGAAATAAAAGTCAATCCAAACATTGAAGACATCTTGAATGAAATGAAATTAAATTTAACAGTTGGATAAGCCTGAGAACCCCAAATTATCCTCGAAATTATCGTTTTTCGAAAATGAAAAACGATATAAGATAATGAAGATATACTATAAAAATTAGGGCCGTACTCAGGAGGAAAAGACCTTTCAAACAAGGTATCACACGATACATGATTTAATTTTTTTTAAATTGACGTTCATGTCATAACTTTGACAGCTGTCACTGGAAAACAAATGAACATGATTGGATTGTAAGACCATTCATAGAAAATGATATATACAAGGCACTTAGGAGATTAAAATACAAATAAGGAAAATATATAGTGAAACATAAATAAGCATAATATAAGCCCGACTGTTAATAAGACAAGTATATAGATAAAAACACTTAGGATGTAATAAACTGAATATAGAAAAATAAACATTATATTATATAGAATAGAACATTGAAGGATTTATGAAGAAAAATGAAGCTAGAATAAGTCGTGTTAAGTGAATATTATTGAGAAGATTAGTAAACTATGTATGCAAAATAAATAGGTGAAGAAATTCATAGTAAAGCAAAAGTAAATGGGCCAGTTGCATGATTATCGTTATCGAGAAAAGCAGGACAAACTGAGTTGCCATTAAAGCTGTGAATCAAGGGTATATACAGGAGGAATAAATGTGTATATGAGGAAGATTTATAAAGTAAAGTGTTCTCCGGCCTAAATAAGACTGCAACGACGGATTATCTAAAAGAGAACATCACAGCAAATAATTTGGGCATCGAAAAGTTGAGCATATATGGACTAAAGTAGCTGACTGACGAAGAAGGAAGTCGAAGCAAATATTTTGGTACCAGATAAGCTCAAAGGTCCCAGATGAAACGATTGTGTACGTCGATTTTAGTTTTCAATTTTCTACAACGCGATCTTCTGTCAAAGTTATGACGTAAACGTCAATTTTTTTTAAATGACAAAATGGGTTATGTGATACCTTGTTCGAAAGGTCTTTTCGTCCTGAGTGAGGACCCCGATTTTTGTTGAGGTTAGAACGATTCGTTTACAGATGACAGGCACATTAAAGATGGTATTTTCGAGTTTTTAAGTAGTGCCCTTTAAGAAATATGAATTAACCCTTTTTTCTAGCATATATGGGAGTTTATTAGGGTGATAAGCTGGTGAACTTGACCTTTCAGCCACTTTCGGATGTCAACTAACGTAAAATATATTTTTATAGAGGTTCGCAAGGGGGGTTATCACAGGAGCCATATTTCTATCTTTTTAAAAGTGACGTATATGTCATAATTTTGACAGCTGTCATTGGAAAAACAAAAGAAATGATTGGGTCGCAATGCCACTCAGAGAAATTGCTACATTCCAAAGAACACCACCTCGAACAGCGAGAAAGCGTTTGTTTTTTAAATTTAAACATACAATGTGCTGCCATCTGAAAAGGAATCATTTAAACATGAAAGAAATTCAGGGCCGGACTTATGGCGAAAGTACCTTTCAAGCAAGGTATTATATGATCCATGTTTTTATTTTTTTTAACTGAGGTTTATGTCATAACGTTGACAGCTGTCATTGGAAAAACAAATGAGAAGGCGCTGAAAACTACCATTTAAGTTTGAAAAATATCAGGGCCGTACTCAGAATGAAAGGACCTTTCAAACAAGGTATCAGATGATCCATGTTTCTATTTTTTTTTAATGACGTTTATGTCATACTTAACTTTGACAGCTGTCATTAGAAAAGAAAATAACATGATTGAGTCGTAGAGTCACTCAAAAAATTGTAATATTTTAAAGAGAACCATTTGGAAAAGTTATTTTTCAAAATTTAAAGAAATACTGTGCTGCCATCTCAAAACGAATTATTCAAATTTCAAAAATCAGGGTCGTATTCAGGACGAAAGGACCTTTCAAACAAGGTATCGCATGATCCATATTTCTATCTTTTTAATAATGACTTTTATGTCATCATTTTGACAGCTGTCATTGGAAAAACAAAAGAAATGATTGGGTCGTAAGACCACTCAGAGCAATTGCTACATTTCAAGCAACACCACAAAATTGTAACATTTAATAGCGCACCATTTAGAAATGCAGATTTACAAAATTCAAAGATATACTGTGCTGCCATCTGAAAACGATCATTTAAGTTTGAAAAATATCAGGGCCGTACTCGGGACGAAATGACCTTTCAAACAAGGTATCCGATGATCCATGTTTCTATTTTCTTTAATGACGTTTATGTCATACTTAATTTTGATAGCTGTCATTAGAAAAGAAAATAACATGATTGAGTCGTAGGGTCACTCAAAAAATTGTAATATTTTAAAGAGAACCATTTAATTCAAAAATCACATGGTCGTATTCAGGACGAAAGGACCTTTCAAACAAGGTATCACATGATCCATATTTCTATCTTTTTAATAGTGACGTGTATGTCATAATTTTGTCAGCTGTCATTGGAAAAACAAAAGAGCATGATTGGGTCGTAATACCACTCAGAGAAATTGCTACATTTCAAAAAACACCACTTCGAACAGCGAGAAAGCGTTTATTTTTTAATTTAAAGAAACAATGTGCTGCCATCTGAAAACGTATCATTCAAAGTTTCTCATCAGGACGAAAAGACCTTTCAACCAAGGTATCACACGTCCCATGTTTATTATTTTTTTTTTAAATTGACGTTGATGTCATAACATTGACAGCTGTCATTGGAAAACAAATGGACATGATTGGGTTGTAGGACTACTCAGAGAAATTGTTAGATTTCAAAGAGCACTACCTAGAACAGCGAAAGGGCGTTTTTTTTTAATTTAAACTTAAAAAATTCAACTTAAAAAAATCAGGGCCGTTCTCAGGAGGAAAGGGCCTTATAACTTTGACAGCTGTCATTGGAAAAAAAAACATGATTTGGTTGTAAGACCACTCAGAGAAATTGTTATATTTCAAACTTACTATACTTAGAAAAGCGAAAAAGCTGTTTTTTAAAATTTTCAGATATATTGTGCTGCCATCTGAAGACGAATCATTCAAGCTTGAAAACAAGTTCAGGACCATACTCAGGACGAAAGGAAGTTTCAAACCAGGTATCACATGATCCATGTTTCCATTTTAAAAAATTGACGTTTATGTCATAAATTTGACAGCTGTCATTGGAAAAAACAAATAAACATGATTGGGTTAGTTTGGATTATTATTATTATATTATAATTGTTACATTTCAAAGAATACCACGTAGGAAAGCGAAAAAGCGATTTTTCAAAATTTAAAGATATAATTGATTGTGCTGCCATATGAAAACGAATCAGTCAATCTTTAAAAAAAACAGGGCCGTACTCTGGAAGAAAGGATCTTTCAAGCAAGGTATCACACGATCCATGTTTCAATTTTTTCAAATGATGTTTATGTCATAACTTTGACAGCTGTCAATCAGAAAAAATGTAATATATTAAAGAACACCTTTTAGAAAAGTCATTTTTCAAATTTTAAAGATATACTGTGCTGCCATCTGAAATTGAGCCATTCAAGCAAGGTATAAGGTATATGTATGTTTCTATTTTAAAATATTGACGTGTTTGTCATGACATTGACAGCTGTCATTGGAAAAACAAAAGAACACGACATGTCGGCATTGATAATTTTGTAAATAATAACTAGGGGTTTTCAGACTATAATACCAAAACAACTTGTCTCTTATAACCTCTTTTTTCTCTGATTTGCCCTTTTGAGGGATGGTTGATTATGTTCAATAAACCATCAGTAATATTTCTCATACCTATAGAAAATTTGCTTGTAGACTGGCTCAGTGGCGTACTAATCCCTACACCCTTCGATCGTAACTTAGCGGTGGCTTCGATACGTTTAAATAACGGGCCGGCTAAAGCTATCCATTATTAGGCCGAAGGAACGTAGCCGATCGCATTTGAAATTTTAATAGACTGATTATTATAACGGGTTAGAAAAGTAAAAGTGTTGTACTTGTTTCGCGATCGACAATCAACAAACTAGTGCAACAAGTGTCCGTCCGTGTCGGAATTTCGAAAAGACTTTGTTAATTTATTTCGCGCTAAAAACCAGTCGGCGATCGGGCGTCGAGTGACGCGCGTCGGTTTGTGCGTTTGTTTGTCCGTCCGTCCGTCCGTGTGTGTCTGTGACAGTTTTGAACGCAATAGGAATTATTTGGAAATTATGCAGGTTTTGAGCTGCTTGATGTCGTTTTATTTAATGGGGCACTATCGCGTTGGGTCAAGCTTCGCGAATTTGTTTTGATTTTGGAATTCTGACGGCGGAAACTGGAAACAATATCGGCCGTCTATTATAAATAATATACAGTGTGTCCTAAATTTCGATCGTTTATTATAAATAAGTTAGAAATCTGATTAAATGAGGAAAAAGGTGGTTTTCGATTCAGTTTTGACAAAATGGTACATTTGGCAACATCGTTTCCATAGTTTATTATTTGGCTTCTCCCTTTCGAGGGCTGGTGCGAAATCAAAACTAACCCAAATTAACCAAAACTAACTCATTAAAAATAAACATTCAAACAAATAAACTGTTTTTATCAAAAACTTGGATAGTACTTAAAATACAAAAAAAAAATATTTAAAAAAATGCAATAATAAGTACTCTGGTAATTGTTTAGTATAGTCAATTCGGTCCAAGTATAAGTTAGTAAGAAATCAAAACTAACCCAAATTAACCAAATCTAAGCCATGAAAAATAGAAAAATCATAAGCAAATGAACTGGCTATTAACCTGGATAACGCTTAAATTATTTTAAAAAAATACTTTAACAAAATATATCAATAGTAAGGTGCTGATACTTGTATAGTACTAAACCAAAACTAACCCAAGTTAACCAAAATTAACCCATTAAAAAAACTTTCAAGCAAATAAACTGTTTCTATTAACCTGGATAATGTTTAAAATATGTAAAAAAATACTTCAACAAAAATGTTAATAGTAAGGTACTGACACTTGTATAGTATAGGAAACAAAAACTAACCGAAGTTAACCAAAATTAACCCAAAAAAAAATTAATAAAATGCCAATAGTAAAGTACTGGTGATTGTTTAGTATAGTCCATTCACCCAAGGATGAGTGCGAAACCAAAACTAACCTAAACTAACCAAAACTATGAAAATCATTGCCTATGAATGGGGTAATCATGGAGTATTATGATAAAATTATAAATGTGATTATTGATCATATTACTATTTTCATTTTATTAAAATAGCTCAACACGAACACTCAAAAACTATACAAAAAAAATATGTGCCTCACCTTTATAAGCACACAACTGAAGGGAAACTTCTGAAAGAGATATTAGGAATTGAGTTTTTATTTTTTAAAGCTTTTTTTCCAAACTTTTGCCTCCGGTTTCAACATTTTTTTTATTTTTTTTTCCCTTTTTTACACCGAGAACCGCGTTTCTCTAACTTTTTTTTATTATTTTTTTTTCTTTATTTCGTTTTATAATACTTTTATTAACTTTCTGAACAATTTTCTCTTTTTTTATTATTATTATTTTTTCTTATTTCGTTTTATAATAGTTTTTTTTTTAATTTAGGTTTTTTTTTCATAAAGATTTTTTTCCTTCTCATTTTTGCCATCCCCGATCTTGTAGCTGAACTCCTTCGCCTTTTTTCGTCGAAAACCGGGTTTCTCTAATTTTTTTTTATTATTTTTTTTATATTTCGTTTTATAATATTTTTATTCTTTCCGAACAATTTTTTACGATTTTTTGAAAATTTTTGGGTATCCGGCGAGGTGGGGTATTCGTCCAAGATCCTCATTTTACTCCGTCTACATGTCCTGAAAATTTCAACACTCTTGCTATACTGGAACATGCTTAATAAAGGAGCGTTTCACTTTGATTACCGTTTCAACCTTGATAAGCGTTTCACTTTGATACGCGATTCATTTTTTTCTGACTTTACCCTCGCTAAAGAAGTTTAACCTCAAAAATAAAACGCATAAGAAATAACAAGCGTGGGTGCTATTAGTTTAATAATGCGGTGTTGCCAACTGTTACGTTTTGTTCAACTATTATGGCCGTAGAGAGAAAATGTAAAATGGTGGTTAGCAAATCAAAAACAAAAGTCAATCTGAAAGTATTTTAGCTCAAAATATTGGTCTTAAAAAATATCTTAATAATATGCAAGTTTATAATAAGAATCTCACTTGAATTTTGGACATACTGTATATAGAATTATGCAGGATGTGTCAAAAGTCTGGAACAATTTGGAGCATCGGCATTGTTTATTGTTTTAATCACTGCGGATTTGGTACTAGTTGCCAGCTTTTCTTTTTTTTTTCAAAAATTCAAAGAATTGTTTAAATGGCTTCTAGGTGTTCCTAGAAGCCATTTAGGCTTTGTAGGTAGGATACAGAAACAGTATTTTTTACTCGATAGAGTATTAAATAAATTGCAGTAAGTGATTGAATGACTAAAAACATATTTTAAGCATGGGCTTATCAGAAATCCGCCGGGACCAAGTCAGGAGATGGAGTTGGTCAATTAAATTCTCAATTTCTAAAGCAGCTTAAAGCAGAAAAAAAATGCTTTGTGTCTATCAATAAACTGGCAACAACACAATTGCGACACAATGGTCCACTTCACTCGACGCGATATGTCAAAATAGCCCCATGAAAAAAGACCAGGGGGTTAAATCAGGGGAGCGAGCGGCCCTTGAGTTTCTTAATAAGTTCTTTGTAACTAGAAACTGAACTTGTTAGTAATTTAATTCACTAGATGCCTGTTAGTGTTATCGAGTATTATAGCGCTGAAATCAGAAATAAAAAAAATAACTAACTAACTTCATTGAATTTCCGAAAAAAAAAGAAAAACTGGCATTAGCATCATTACGACGTTGTCAAGCTTCTTATTTGACTCCGTTTGACTTCTGATTATTGCAACAAGAGACCGTTGATTCATAATTATTGGGTAGTTAACTTTTCTAGTTGCCCTCGTATAATAATAATAATAAAAAAAGATGACCGGGCTGAAATAACTTATTTGTTACGCTGTCTTGATTTAATTAATCTTAGCATTTATCTACAGCAGTAAAATTCGTTATTCCCGTTATCCCGTTATATCAGTCGTGCGTTGCTTAGTTGCTTACACCCGGCCTCGCCCTGGATACCCGCAAAACTCGCGAATTTCTCAAGCCTATATAACTTGGCAATGTTGTAGATTGGCTTCGAATAAGCAGAACGCTTTGTAGATATGTACAATTGGAATAATAATTAGTAAATAATAGCGTGACCGAAAATGGAGTGCAGAGAAAACAATAATTTCATCTACGCATATCGAAACGGCGTTTTCGTGATGGATTTTATTAGAAAGTAAAGCCAGAGAGGTACTGGACGAACGAACCATGTTGGAAATTGTGCTTCCGGCCAAAAATAGGCCTCTAAGTAGTCTAAATGTGCTGAACAGGCTGTCGGGCGGTTCTCCTAGATATAGGGTAAGTTTCAACAACAGCCCAGTTGGTTGTGGTTTTTAATTGACATTCCTGTGTGAAATATAAGACCATTCATGGACAAATCATGATCAAACCACTACACCTTTACTACTACTAATACTTTAATAATACGTCCGGTATAACGGTTTGAATATCTCTCAAGATTATACAATTATTTTGCCGTATCATTGTCATATTATTACGAGAGCCCGATATCATTGGAAATGTGGCTGGCATATGTTGAAATATGACGTTTATTTTTATTAGGGAGGTACAGCAGCTTGGCTGTATTCGTGCCTCTTAATCAAGTTGCATTTTACTAAGAACATCCCAGCATCATGAATAGGTGACGTAACTGGCTGGTTCGTACACAGTGGTATAGCACCCGAAAACTACTGGCCACGCAGTGGATGGGTCGTTTGTATAGAAAAAATAGTTTCGTTTCGGGAAATGCTTTCTGTTTATTTATCTCCTGTCTGAAAATATCAAAAAATATGAATTAATATTAAAATTAAATCCCTCAAGCATAAGAATGTTATATACATATTTTATTTTAATTTTTGTTATTCTTAATTTTCTTTGTTTCATTTTAGTATGTACCTCTTTTTGTCTTTATTCGCGTGGTTAAATGTATAGTATCCATTTTACCACTCTAATCATTTGTCAATTATGTTTATTTTTTCTTTATTTATTTAAAAACACCATTGGATTTTGTTACTTTCATAGAATCTGACAATAAGAAATATGGAATTTTATTTTTAATTCATTCTGAGTGAAATAAGCTTTGCACCAAGCCAAAGTCGACTACTTTTTATATATTTATATCCTTTTTTTTATTTTGTTGGGTTTTGTTTTTCTTTGTTTGATTTCAATGCTTTCTTAGTAGACATGCTAAATTTACCACTCTGTGTTTATTATCTTACCATTAAACCTCGACAGTTTATTTTTAATTTCTTTTAAGCTTCTATAAATCTTTTTTATTCTATATATTTACTTGCTTAAATTTAGTTTGTTTTTTTTTGTATTTTTTTCCGGATGGTTAATTGGTCTACTCATCCATCTATCCATAATGATTCTACTTGCTATTTTATTTGTGTTTATACATATTTTATTTTTTAATTTTTATTTCAAAATAAATTGTTATTTTACTCCCATTACTTTTATCTTCAATTTGAAATTAATTTTTTTTCTTTGTTTAATTTTAATATGCGTTTCTTTGTATTGTTTCATCTTACCAATTTAATTATTCGACTTGTTTTAGTTTTTATTTCCTTATTTCAAAAAAAAATAATTGTTTCACTTCCATCAAAATCGGACGCGTTTTCAAAATATTTCCTATGTTCGGTATTTTCATTTATATTTTTGTTATTCTTTATATTTCTCTGTTTAAATTTAGTTTTTGTTAGTTTTTTTTATATAGTTGGTTGGTATAGTCATCCATCTTGCCATCTTAGCTTGCCTACACTTTATTTGCTTTTTATTTTCAATCATCCTTATATTGTACTTTTTTTAATTGTTTGTTATTCTTTATTGTTCTGGTTTAATTTTATTATACTTTCGCTTAGTTGGACAAGTAGCCATCTTGCCAGTTTATATATTAGACTATTTTTAATGTTTATTTATTTAATTTTAATATATGCTCCTTGTTATTGTTTTATCTTCATTTCGTTTAGTAATTGTCACCAATCTATTTCAGTTGTTTTTATTTTTATTTATTTATAATTATTTTACTTACATCAAAATCGGACGCGTTTTCAATTATTGTTCACTATAATTTTTTTTTTATAACTTCTTAATTATTATTTCTTTAATTTTTAGTATTTTTTTACCTTTTTTTAGGGTCGTCAGATGAGTAGTCATGTAGATCATCTCATCACCCTAATTGTTCGACTTGGTTATTAAATTTTTTATTTATTATTTTAAATATCTCAATTGCTATTTAATTTTTATGTTTCGTATTTTTCTTTGTTTCATTTTACTATACGCTCATTTGTATTGTTTTATCTTCATTCAGTTTACTAGCTGTCTTATTAATCTAATTATTTCACTTGTTTTTTATTTATTTATTTCAAAATAACATAATAAAATTGTTTTACTTCCATCAAAATCGGACGCATTCTCAATTGTTCACTATATTCTCTTGTTTTTTGTTTATATTTTCTTTATTATTTCTTTAACTTTTTTTAGGGTCACTACTTCTTTATTATTATTTTAATTCAGTATATTATTCTTTTATCTTTTTTAGGGTTAGATGAGTAGCCATGCTAGATCACCTCACCACCCTATTTATTAACATGTTCATTTATTTTGTTATTTCAATCGTTACCCTAGTTTCATGCATCGGAATTTTATTTTCAAATTTTTCTAAGTTAAGCACAGTTCAAGAAATTTAATGCTTTTACAATTTGTAGTTCATTCTATATTACTTTTTTGAGTGTCTTTGTTATTTTTCTTTTTCACTTCTTCTTTTTAACGTTTATGCTTTGCTTTGTTTCTTATATTATTTATTTGCTTCAAATTAAATTATATATTCGATATGTTACTGTCATAAAATTTGATTACAAGAGTGAAGACACTGTTTTAAATTTATAGTTTACTATATTTCAGTTTTTGTTTATTTTGTAACTGTAATTCTCTAGCTTTCTTTATTTAATTTTAATTATGTGTCTTTTTGCGTCCTTTTGCATAATCGGTGCTTACTTTTTTATTTTTTTATTATTTTATTTCAAGGTAAAGTAATCATTTTTATCTTACATTCATAAAATCTGACTAAAGCAATCGTCGGATTGTTCTTTTAATTTCTTCATCTAAACCAAAAAAAAAATGGGAAAAATTAAAGTAGAATAAAATTTCGGTTTGCAATTATTGTTTACTATATCTTTCTTATTCTTCGTTTATATTTTTGTTATTCTTTATTTAATTTTAGTATTGTTTTCTGCTTTGTCTTTTTTTTTCTTGGCACTCTAATCATTCGACTTGTTTTTTAAAATACAAAAATTCTTGTAGTATCCTTTTATACAATTTCAATTAAAAAGTTACGTTACGTTATTGTCATATCGTCTCATTGCGAAGAGTCTCTAATAGTATATTTGCGTTGTGTCAAACCAACGATCTTCGCATTGTGTTGGTTGTTTTTTTGCGCAGTGTTTATTGGCGTTACAGAAATTGTTTTATTGGCTCTAAAAGCGGACATATCGGATTGCCTGAAATTTATTATATGAATTGCAACAGACGCTTGCTATATTTAGACAAGGGCTTCGATAGTTTAAAGCTATAGACGTCGAAATATTAACTGCTACTTCGTCCAAATCCACCTTATATGGGTTTTAAATCTGGATTGCGGGCAGGCCGAGCGGTTTATTTTAAAGTATACTGAAACAGGCCACTTAAGTATTTCCCAGAGTGAAAAACCGCGATGACAGACTTCGATCGGCCATTCGTCAGATTAAAAAGCTCTCAGCGCCTTTATAGTTTATTTTAATCGAGTTAACACCCGCTTTTAGCGTTGCCCACATTAATGATATCAAAACGTTTTCCCATCGTCCCGGGCCGTAACCTCCACACGAAATAGTTTTTATGTCGATTTTTATTGTAAACAAAATTGCCGAAACGATGCCAATATTTGGATCGGCCCGGCCCGCACTCCAGATTTACGCGCCATGGAATAATAATTACGAAACGTTCGCAACCTACCAAAGTGATGGCGATTTAAACATTGGCTGTGGACTGGAGATATTTTCGGCAACAAATAAAACGAATAAAGATATGTATTTGTCAAATGTCTATATCAATTTGAGAGAATTTAGTTTCAGCAGTCCCGAATCGGCCTGCCCGCAATCCAGATTTATGCGAAGTGGTAATTGTGAAACAGAATAAGAAATTGCCACAAATAACAACAATAAGACACGTGGATGTTAATTTAAATTTAGCCATATTAAAAAGATGTTGAATATACAGGGTGTCTCAAAAATCAGAAGAAAAGCAAAGTTAACCTGTCCTAATTTTGGAAATATTTTTTTAAAATGGCAAAATCATTGTGTTCTGAATATAAGGCGTTGTCCCGCTATAAGTTTTGGCATATAATGTTAGCATCGACCTGCCCGCATTCCAGACTTATGAATCATAGCTTTAGCTACTAGACGTTCTTGACCTACAAAGTGTTAATTTGAAAATTATTTGAAATATATTCGGAGCAATTACGATCCGTCTCAAAGGAGTATATTGATGGAACTTTATCGTTGTCGATTCGATTTTATTAAACATGATTGATGACTGCCTTTTTTGTTGAAGTTATTGCAGTTTTTAGCTGTTCCTTTTACATCTCAACGCCTAGAAAACGATTACGGGAAATTAATTAATTTCTTAATTCAGTGCGTAATGTGGAAACCGGATCATGCCCAAATGCGCACCGTAATTAGCAAAACGGTACAAATACATTTACGTACGTATACGGTTGCCGTAATAAAATTATAATTAATTTTAGTCGAAGAGCGAAAAGTTTGCATAAAACCGACGACCGTAGAAAGGAAATTACTTGCGATTGTGATAAATTATGGCCACATTTTCATTTTACCGCGATAAATAGATAAATGGCTGTAAAAGTGCGTTGTTGTTGCGATTTACGGTCGTATCCTGTTCGTAACTAAACTAAGCTGCGTTTAATTATTGCGCTTGTCAGCTGTTTTTTTTTGCGGGATTGCGGTTTGCACTGATCAGTTTCTTCTTAGTAATTATTATAGAATTTCTGCTGCATGTTACGTAATTAAATGCTCTTGCCTAGTCGAAGGATAAAGCTTGCAAGGTCCAAACAGACCTACTTTACTTAAATTTCCCGAACGGTTCAGAAGTTACCTCAGGTTTTAGGAACGAATTAAGGACCAAAGGGGCTTTAAAATAATAAGGTGCTACTCGACCCACCCTTTCTATAGAAGAAATAAAATAGAAATGGCGTCTAACCGCCGCCATTTTGAAAATCTGATCTGTGCTGATTTGATTAATATGTTATATTACCCTAGGGAAATTATGAATATGATTTTGATAATGTTCAGGTGTGAAAACTCATTTCAATACACTTTTTCCTGTGTAATAAATGCATTTATTAACGTCTTCCGATACTTTAATATGACTTTTAGGCTAAAATATGCAGATTTATACATTTAATTGCTTGAAATCTCATTGAAAGCAGTTTGAAAAACGTTTTTTTTTTTGTTAAACAAAAAACAAAGCGGTCTGTTTTTTCTTCAAAAATTTTCTTTTTTTTTCCAACATTCTCCTTAACAGAGAAAAGAGTAACCTTGAAGCAGAGAATAATAATTCTATATAGGTACGTCTTGTGCTCTCATTGGCTAGTTGAGTTACACTACTTGTCCTTGTCAAAATTGTCTTGTTTATTTTTTTTCATAAAAAACAAAAAAAAACGCTTTTTTAATAAGTATGGAAGTTCTTTTTATAATTTGAAAATAAAAACCATGTTCTGTTTTTTTTTTTCAGAAAAAGAACATGCTTTTTAAACGTTTTTTTTTTCAAGTTTGGAAAAAAAAAACTTTTTTTCCATCACTAATTAAAGGCAATTTTATGGTAAATTCCGAGATAAAATTTCACTGAAAGTCGATATGCGCATAATTTTTGTGGTAGGTAAGTAGATATTATTTGCCTGAAATCTCATTTAAAACGATTTGAAGATCGGAAAATGGGCCAGGATCGAAGAATTTGGATATTTTTCAAGTGAAACCAGCGGTTACTACCAATTTTATGGGAGAAGTCGAAGTAAAATTCTTCGAACTTTTGTTCCCGGTTTCGGCACTTCTTTTTTATTTATTTTTTCCTTTTTTTCAACTTTTATTTCGGCGAAACCGCGTTTCTCTAACTTGTTTTGTTTTTATTTTTTTTTCTTTATTTCGTTTTATAATATTAATTTAATATCAACATATTAATCAAATTAACTTTCCGAAAAATTTTTTACGTTTTTTTAAATTTTTTGCCATTTTTTCAAAAATGTTTTTTTTTTCATAAACCATTTTTTTCTTCCCATTTTTGCCATCCCCGACCTGGTAGCTAAACTACTCCGCCTTTCTTTCGCCGAAAACCGCGTTTCTCTAACTTTATTATTATTATTATTATTATTTTCTTATTTCGTTTTATAAAACTTTTATTAACTTTCTGAACAATATTTTTTCGTTTTTTTCGAAATCCGGTGAGGGGGGGTATAATTTGCTTCCCACGGATGACCCTTTGCTTGTCGGATTTTCGATTTGAGGCTCCGTTGCAAAGAGCGGCATAAAACGGGTTTTCCCCCTTAAGTTAGAGCCCCGGTTCCCACATATGGTCAAAGCTAGCCCTCCACGAGGCTGATCTACCATAAAAATTTCGACCCGTAGCTCTTCCCGTTCTCCCAAAATTAATTATTTTATTTTTTTCTCCCCCCTCTCCTTGCCGAAGGGGAGGGGGGGGGGGGGTCACTTTTCGTCCAGGATCCTCATTTTACCCCGGCTACATGTCCAGAAGAATAAAAGCATTATAAAACGAAATAAGAAAAAAATATCTAAAAAAAAAAACAAAGTTTGTTCGGAAAGTTAATAAAAGTATTATAAACCGAATAAGAAAAAAAATTTATAAAAAAAAATCTTGTTCGAAAAGTTAATAAATGAAAAAAAGAAAAAAAAAAGATAGTTTGAGAAGCGCGGTTTTCGGCGAAAAAAGGTTGAAAAAAGGACAATTTTACCGGGGGTAAAGGTTGAGAAAAAAAGCTTAAAAAAAACTCAGTTCCTAATATCTCTTTCAGAAGTTTCACTTCAGTTGTGTGCTTATAAAAGTGAGGCACATAATTTTTTTGTATAACCGGCACGTTGACAGTTTTGGCAGCTCGGCTCAGGACGGCTAAGGAGGTTTCAGTACGCACACCGGTCACGAAAATTATGACGTCACGCTCTTGGGCCGGATGACAATATTAGGACCGTGACAATAATTATTAATTCAGGCACCTGGTGCTTCAACTAGATAAATGCAATTATTGTAGCTATGAATATTTGCTTTAAATTCTTTTGACGGAACTTTACAGGAAAGAAGGTTCAATCACTACATTTTTTTAGGTGATGTTATATAAGCAAATATTTTAGGCCACAGTGCGAACAATATTGTACGAAAAGTTATTCCTATTTAGTCACACATGTTGGCAACCATGTCTTTTTATTGTCCAATAATTGTACACAAAATTACAACTTCTTAACAAAAAAAGCAAAGATTGAAGTCACTTCCTAAATTTATGGTACAGATCTGCCGTACGATTGACAACACTGGTTGAACGGTTCTAAACCGGAAATGACGTCGAGCGCTAGCGGCTTTGACGGCGACTCGATCAATCAACGCCTTCGAATGAGAAGGTCCGATATCTAAATCTAAGATGGTGTCGTGCGTAGGGGGCAACGTATTATTAATTCGTATATAAACTACTTTTAGTACTTTTTGACTTCAAAAAAAAATACATACCTAAATTATTTTTCATAGTTAATTACATGCCATTTATTTATTATACCCATAATTATGCTCTATTGATATAAACATAATTTCAGAAATACAGACAATAAAGTTTAAGAGAGCTCGAGGAGCTTCATCAGTATTAATAAAACATATATACATTTGGCCTAAAGTGGATTTTACACACCGAAATTATATATTTACTTTAATTACCCGCGTTAGACCAAGACCTTAGTCAAGACAATCATTGAATACAATACAACCACCTTAGGGGTAAAGTAAGCACGTATTTTCTAAAGCATTTTTTAGGTAAAAGCTAAAAAAAACGAGTCTGCTAGTACTCGAGACACTGAATCCTATAACGACATCGGTTGTAAAAAAATGACAACAGCACGTTGTGTTCCCATGCGGGCATCCATCCAAGTACTAACCACGCCCGACGTTGCTTAACTTCAGTGATCCGACGAGAGCTGGTATTTTCAACGTGCTATGGCCGTTGCCTATACATTTTAGCTTGTTCATAAAATAAAAATTAGGTTTAGTAACAAAGTTTAAAATAATTAATAAATAATACTTTTGACGATTCGTTTAATTTAAAATATGCTTTTTTATCGTCTAAAATCCGTTTAAAACGATTTTAAATTGCAAAATTGTATAATAATACCACCCTAGCGGCTAGCATCGGTTTACACATTTCCGCCCCATTTGCCGAGATTTACCCTCATACCGCCGCGTAAGATGTTTTACACATCAAAAATCACACAAATAATTAATTAATATCATATGTTGTGCACGTAATGTTAGGCACAGCCTCTAAAAATACAGTGTGTATGACTAGTCACTGCCTATAAAAATAGAAAAACAAAACTTGCCCGAGTATTTGGTTGGAACAAATGATTTTTGTCTTTTAATTGTGTTTACTCACTGCTGCCACATTATTCACCTTCTATTGAAAATCGAAAAATTGCCACTTTTGGTCCATTTTTACAATTTCCTCTACATTTGCGAACACAACAGGTTAACATCATGTTTTCAATTCACTCAACACTATTATACACAATTATTTGAAAGTCAGTGTTCTCAACACTTAAACCAAAGCTTAAACGTACTTTAACTATTGCAACACGTACCTAAAACCACCCTACAGCCCTTAATCAATATTCAATAATGCTACAAATAAAAACTGTTTAGGTATCCTAAGTAAAATTGAGGTATTAAAATCAACGACAATATGTTGTCTGTCTGTAGAGTCAAAAGGCAGTCAAAATAAATAGGTAAGTAGACATAAATTAAAAACCTTAAGGGCTTATTTGTTTACTTCAGGCGGATAGTATCTGAATATTAAAATTTCAGTTATTTTAGATATTACTAGGTATTATAATAGATATTTTTGAAACACACGTATCAGAGCAATGATGGATCCCTAACTATAAACTATTATTTAATTATAATGTCGAATAATTAGGAACTTCTACTCTCGCAGCGCAAATAAAATAGTAAATTACCTGCTTTGTATAAATTGTTCGCTGAAAATGCACAAATGTCACAATTTTAAACATGTTTTATATTAAAAACTCGAAATATACCCTTTACAGCATTAATTTCAATCCCCACGGGGGTGGCCATATTGACTACTGCTTTTCTTGGTGTCGCGGCCTTCTTGTCTAGAATGTGTTAACTAGGAATGATCTGTCTGGTCGGAGTCTCGATGTATCGATAATTTCGTGTTGTTTTTATAATTCCGGACGTACAGGGGATTTGTGAATATTCTTATTATTGAAGTGAAAACTTCTTTAGGCGCGTTTTGCAATTTTTTTTTGCGGAGGTGGAATGAGACTGAGCCGTCACGCATCACTAGTCATGCGCGGATATGTAACGTAACGCTCCTTCTACTGGCATGTTCCCGTATAGGTAGAGGGCTGAAATTTTCAGGGGATGTAGCCAAGGTAAAAATAAAATCCTGGACGAAAACGGGACCCCGTATCTCCCCCCGTTTGGCCAGGAGAGGGGGGAGAAAGAAAAAACTTAAATAATTAATTTCGGGAGAACGGGAAGAGGTACGGGGTCGAAATTTTTATGGTAGATGCGCCCTATGGGGGGTCACCTTAGGTCATACGGGGGGGACCGGGGCTCTAATTTAAGGGGGAATTTTGAGGGGAAACCCGTTTTTCGCCCGTATCTCTGCAACGAAGGCTGGGATCGAAATTCTGACAAACGATGACCCCGCTAATTGAAGTTTTCACTTCTATCGTGCGGTCTTAAGCACACACCAAATTTTTTATTTTTTTAAATAATTCCAATCAAGAATAATTAGTAGCAACACCCGGTAGCAAAGAATCAAAAACGTCATCGCTTATCGTTGCCGCGTATCAGATCTCCGAAATCGAACGAGGAATAACAACAATCGCACTTATAACTGCTCTCTATTGTTTGTTTAAAATAAACTATCGAGTTAATGAACCTTAAAACACGAACGACGTGGTCGTCTTGCCACGCAGAAGAAAAGTGGAACGCACATTGCCCGTTTTTTTTGCGTCGTCTTTCGAGACTTCAAAGATATTAATTTTGTATTATTTATTTGTGCGTTCTACTCTCGACAGATTCGATGCGTGTTCAGTATCATTCTAGTCGACAAATGTTAAACATAACCGAGGCGCTAGAAAATAGATGCTAGAACAATACATACAGGCTTGCATTGTTTTCTTTTATACCGGTTTCAGGACATGCGGACAGTATTTCATGTTAAAATGCGTAAAATATGTTCGTTGCGTTTTACAATTTGAAATACTTTTTTCATAATTTATTTAAGCGCAGTTAAAGTTTCAAATGAAATAGGAAATATTCACAGATCTAGAAAAAAGAGGCCCAAATGTTTACGTTGCAACATGATCCAACATTATTCCGCCCTGTGTTTATCATAATAATTGCACCATTAATATCTTGCAAAATCCCAAAGTAATATATATTTATTTGGCACCTCGCAATAGCAACACAGCATCAGCTGTCTCTCCCTCAAACTGAAACCAAGGAATGTATCTAAGAGAAAGTTTGCATAAGTAATTTACTAGTCAAATAGGTACTACTAACGCACGTATATCTGAAATAACAGATTTCCCTCTCATTATTTTGTTCCAATTGCGACTATTGTGAATTTCGCATGAAATATTTTAAAACACAGCATCAGCTGTCTCTCCCTCAAACTGAAACCAAGGAATGCATCTAAGAGAAAGTTTGCATACGTAATTTACAAGTCAAATAGGTACTACTAACGCACGTATATCTAAAATAACAGATTTCCCTCTCATTATTTTGTTCCAATTGCGACTATTGTAAATTTCTCATGAATTATTTAAAAACACAACATCAGCTATCTCTCCCTCAAACTGAAACGAAGTAATGAATCTAAGAGAAAGTTTGCATACGTAATTTACAAGTCAAATAGGTACTACTAACGCAGGTATATCTGAAATAACAGATTTCTCTCTCATTATTTTGTTCCAATTGCGACTATTGTGAATTTCGCATGAATTATTTAAAAACACAACATCAGCTGTCTCTCCCTCAAACTGAAACGAAGTAATGAATCTAAGAGAAAGTTTGGATACGTAATTTACAAGTCAAATAGGTACTATTAACGCACGTATATCTGAAATAACAGATTTCCCTCTCATTATTTTGTTCCAATTTCGACTATTGTGAATTTCTCATGAATTATTTAAAAACACAACTCCCTACGCGTCGCGCGTAGGGAGCGGATTCTGCCAATGGAAAACGTACTAATTCGTATATAAACTACTTTTTTCCTAATTTGCTTAAGCGCATGAAATTTTCAATGAAAAAAGGAACCATTTGTTGCCAATAGTTTGCAAAATCCCAAAGAACTAGCAAACTCCCAAAATAATATATATTTATTTGGCAACTCCAATAGCTCCTAGCGCCTGTTTTAATAAAAAATAATCTGATGCAATAATTGCCTTCACAATAAATGTATTTATTAATAAGTAAATCTTGTAAGGCATTGGCTGTTGCTGTCTACTGTTCGTACATCCCCTGTCGCGTGCTTCGATGTTGCCAGTTTGTAAAAAAAACCTCTCTTTTTCAAGTCGAAAATAATTTTGTTTAAAAAAATAGACAAGTAAATAACTTCCTTTGGTACTGTATACACTGTGGTTTGGGTCGGCATCATTGAAAATTTCCCGATAATCGACCGTTCGAGCTTTCAAAACCGTAAATTCCAGTCGTTCCAACTTCGGCACGGTATGCCGCTTTCGTAGCTATTACATATTTTGCAAATCCCTGCGCTTTGCTCGTTATTTTTAGTTAAAATAGCTGACATAGCTTCCTTATTGTCGAGAAAATAAAGCTAAAAGGGATAAGTGCCGCAGAGTTTCGACTAATAGAGTGCGAATGTTAATATCTAAATATTTGCGGAAAAATCGATTACGTCCATATTATTATCTTGATTTGGTATATTTGGATATTTATTTTCACGTCCATAGAGTACAAAAATGAAAATGGTTAATAAAAAGTATGTAATTGTCATTTCCATTGGACCGTTTAAGTTCGAAAAATCTTAACCTTTTTATCTCGAAATCTCCCTTTTGCTCTTACATAAGCTTTGAAAACCTTATATATATATTGGCCATATCTTTATGTATTAAGAAACCACAAACGCAAAATGAACGTCAAAGTTAGTTTGGGCGTAATTTTGCGCAATCTCTAACTCTGCTAGCTCGTTCAACATAACACAGATGTTTCCACAGATAATTTATCTCCAGCGGGACGAAACACGAATTTTAGTCCGATTAACACTTTCCAAAAATATTCAAAATAAACACAGCCAACGTGTGGTTTTCATAAAGCCTGACGGCGAACAGTTTCACTTGAGATTCATCGACCAAATTGTCGATGATTTATTGAATGTTTGTTATATGCATGTCCTATAAATATTTCCTGGAAATAAATGATAAATTTTGGGTAAATCGTCCATCGATATTGTGCAATCTCTAACTATAATACCTCGTTTAATATTATAAAGCAGATGTTTCCACAGATAATTGATCTCCAGCGGAGCAAATCAGTAAAACACGAATTTTGGTCCAATTAACACTCTCCAAAAATATTCAAAATAAAGAGTCGGCGTCTGTGGCAGCTCTGCTTTGTTGCAGTCGTCGATTTGATACAGAAGCCAAAACTAAATTTTACTTTTTGTTTAAATATTTTCTTTTTCTGCTTTGTTGCTGTAGGCTTTGTTTGAAATTTTATTAATGGTCCTGACTTTATTTTTTTTATTATTGATTCTCTTTTTCTATTTCGTCGCTCTTTACATGAAGTAAATTATAATGTTTCTCAGGTTTTAGACGTGCCAAATTTGTAAATAATTTCCTACTTTTCATTGTTTTAAGTTTATTGGTCGTATTTTTTTTATGTTTTATATATAGGTATTCCCTCTTTGCCGCTCTTTTTATTAGGTAATTGCTCCTTTTTCTTGCTTCGTTGTTTTTGATTAATATTTTTTGAAATTTTATGTTTTTTATATTTCATACATTCCCTTTTTTATTTTGTTACTCTTTACATGAGGTGAATAACAATGTTTTTCAAGTTTCAAAAGTGCCAAATTGATAGTTGGCTTCCGACTTTCTTTTGTTTTAAGTTTTATTTTTCCTTTTTTATGTTTTATATAATATGTTCTCTTTTCGTTGCTCTTTATATTAAGTAAATTGCTCCTTTTTCTTGCTCTTTTGGTTTTAAATAATTTTTTTTTTATTTTTTTTATATTTTATACATTCCTTTATTCTATTTCATTTGTCTTTTTTTTTAAGTTTTATTTTTTGTTTTTTCTTTTAGTGTTTATATGTATCCCTTTTTTGCTGCTCTCTTTATTAAGTAATTTGTTCGTTTTTCGTGCTTTTTTTGTTTTAATTAATATTTTATGAAAATGTTTTTTTTTTGTATTTTATACGTTCCCTTTTTCTATTTCGTTGCTCTTTACATGCAGTAAATTACGATGGTTTTCAAGTTTGAATTAGTTTATAAATTGTTTTAAGTTTTGTTCTTCGTTTTTTATATTTTATATATATTCGCTTTTTTCTCTTTTTATTAAGTAATTTGCTTCTTTTTCTTGCTCCTTTGGTTTTAATTAATATTCTTTAAAATGTTATGTTTTTTATATTTTATACATGTTCTTTTTCTATTTCGTTCCTCTTTACAGAGATGAATTTCAATGTTTCAAAAGTTCGAAATTGGTAGTTATCTTCCTAATATCCATGCTTTTAAGTTTTATTATTCGTTTTTTTATGGTTTATATATATTTCCTTTTCGTTGTTCTTTATATCAAGCAGATTACTCTTTTTTTCTTGTTTCTTTGTTTTTAATTATTTTTTTTAAATTGAATGTTTTTTTATTTTATTAATTCTTCTTTTTTATTTTGTTGCTCTTTACATGAGGTGAATTTAAATTTTTCTCAGGTTTCAGAAGTACAAAATTGGTAGTTATCTTTCTATTTTCTATTGTTTTCAGTTTTATTATTCGTTTTTTTTATGTTCTATATATATATTTCCTTTTCGTTGTTCTTGATATCAAGCAGATTACCCTGTTTTCTCGTGTTTTTTTTTTTTGTTTTTAATTAATATGTTTTGAAATTGAATGTTTTTTTATTTTATTAATTTTTCTTTATTTTGTTGCTCTTTACATGAGGTAAATTTCAATTTTTCTCAAGTTTCAGAAGTACAAAATTGGTAGTTATCTTTCTAGTTTCCATTGTTTTAAGTTTTATTATTATTATTTTTTTTTTATGTTTTATATAATATATTCCCTTTTCATTGTCTTTTAGATCAAGCAAATTACGCTTTTTTCTTATTTCTTTGTTTTTAATTAATATTTTTTGAAATTGTATGTTTTTTTTTAATTTTATTTATTCTCTTTTTTTATTTTGTTGCTCTTTACATGAGGTAAATTGTAATGTTTCTCAAGTTTCAAAAGTTCAAAATTGGTAGTTATCTTCCATTGTGTTAAGTTTTATTATTCGTCTTTTTTATGTTTTATATAATATGTTCCCTTTTCCTTGTTCTTTATATTAAGTCTTGTTCCTTTGTTTTCAATTAATATTTAATGTTTTTTTTATTGCATTCATTCTCTTTTTATTTTGTTGCTCTTTACATGAGGTAAATTGCATTTTTTCGCAGGTTTCAGAAGTACAAAATTGGTAGTTATCTTTCTAGTTTCCATTGTTTTAAGTTTTATTATTCGTTTTTTTTTTAATGTTTTATATATATTCCCTTTTCGTTGTTCTTTATATTTAATATATTATTCCTCTTTCTTGTTCCTTTGTTTTTAATTAATATATATTTTTTTATTTTATTCGTTCTTTTTTTTATTTTGTTGCTCTATATATGAGGTAAATTGCAATGTTTTTCAGGTTTCAAAAGTGCGAAATTGTTACTAGTTTGTGTTCGACTTACCATTGTTTTAAGTTTTATTGTTAATTTTTTTTAAATGTTTTATGCATATTTTATCTCTTCATTGCTATTTATTAAGTAATTTGCTCGTTTTTTTGCACATTTTAACTTGTTTTTAATTAATCTTATTTTGAAATTGTTTTATAAATTTTCTCTTTCTATTTCGTTGCTCTTTACGTTAAGTAAATTGTTTTTTTTTTCTTACATTTTAACTTGATCTTGAAGATTAGTTTTGAAAATTATGTTTTTTTGTAGATTTTATACATTATCATTGCTCATTTTCTCACATTTTAACTTGATTTTAAAGATTGTTTTTCGAAATTATATGTTTTTATATTTTATACATTATCATTGATTCTTTTTCTCACATTTTAACTTAATTTTAAAGATTATCTTTCGAAATTTTTTTTTATATTTTATACATTATCATTGCTACTTTTGCCCACATTTTAATTTGATTTTAAAGATTATATTTAGGAATTATGTTTTTTTTTATATTTTATACATTATATTTTCTTATTTCGTTGCTCTTTACATGAAATAGATTACAACGCTTCTCAGGTTTTAAAACTGTCAATTTAGTTAGCACCCGACTCTTTATTGTTTTAAGTTTTCTTATTTCTTTATTTATGCTTTATATATAAATATTTCCTTTTCGTTGCTTTTTTCATTAAGTCAATTGCTCCTTTTTCTTGCACGTGTTACCTACCCTGTTTTTAGTTAACATTTTTTGTGTTATGATGTATTTATTTAGTCTTGTGTTTGTTTTTTGAATGGTATTCGTAGCCGCCAAAATATTTTATTATTTCTTTTTGTTTTTTTTTATTAAGTAATTTTTCCGTCTGTAATTTATATTCATTTAGCGTATGGTTGGGGGCCAAAATGTTTTATTTAACCTTTTTTTCCTTACTTTACCTCATTATATAACAACTAAAAGAGCTTTAATTTTTACAGTCTTACCGCCGCGCCGGGAAAAATATATTTTAATATACAGGGTGACTAAAAAAAGCGTAGCAAACCAAACCTGTCTTTTTTCCAGTACCATCAGTAACAAAATCTACATAATTTCCTGAATATAAGGTCCACAAAATATGTTTTTATGAAAAACGCAAAGGAACATTAAATATTTACCGGAAGGGGGTGTATATGGCATAACATTTCCCCCCTTCAGAACTATGCCGTTTCAATATTTTGAATGAGTAATGGGTATATACCATGAGTTGTAAGAAATCGGGTAAAAGGGTAATTTAATAAGGTACTAACAAGTATGATATAATTTTTAAGACACGGTTCTCATCATGAACCTGGAAGCGGTACTAAAACGTTGAAATAAAAATCAGAGACCAACTAACCCTTTTCGTTTCTCATTGCAGACGCTATGCTCTGAGCCCGGGGGCCCGCCGGCCGACATGCAGATCTCGGAGGCGGCGGGAGGGGCACCCCAGCCGGGGGCGGAGCCCTGCCGTTTCCCCAAGCTGGAGGAGTGCGCTCACTTTCATTACGAACGGGTTCAGTTGCCGCCCGCTCTGCAGGTGGCCCTTCATACTAGCATGGACCAGTCGTTGCACTCGCAACACAGTAAGTAGAATAGTTTAAATATTTTTCGACCAGAGTGAATTGAAACTTGAAACAGTCCTCGTGTGGAAAGAGAAGCTATATGTTATCGATTAACCAATCATATATTTGAAGAACACATCCCTATTTTCTTGAACCACACTTCTAGCTGTAATAGGGATGTAAACTTAGGGATTTCCATGGGGGGATATTATTGACCAATCACATATTTGAAGAATACAATGCATCCCTATTTCCTTGAACCACACCTTCTCTTCCCACGTGAGACCTATTTCAATGACTCGAGAATTTACACCCTGATGAATATCAGTGATACTACCGAACGATTCTTTGAAACGTTGTGAGAGTTAGAAAGCAATTAGTTGCAATGAGTAGATAGTTCTACTTTGCTTCTTATTCTAAAAAAATATTTTTCTTACAAGTTACCTACTATATCCAAGCCGTTCAAATATTCATTATTACCAAGGTATCGTTCATCAGACGGTAAAGCCTAAGCGAATGGATAAAATTAAGGCTGCATGTCTTACGAATTATACTATAGTCTCCTGGTGAAGTGCAGATGAAGTGAGAATTTAACTTTGTATATTTGTTAAATTCACGTTTAGGGTGAAGTTCCCTCTCGTCGTATATAATAGAAAGACCATTGGTAACAACTATTATGTACTTACCAGAGTTGCCAGATGTATATAAAATATTCATCGAACCGACATACGATGTCACTTTCAAAGCAACCTGCTACTAAAACTCTGTTTATGGTTATTAGGAGTCAGTTTTCAGCTTTATTAAATCTATTACAAAGCTTGGATCTCAGATCCCATCTCATCGAAAGCTGACTTCTTTCCTCGGTTGGGCCAATCTATAATGCTGTTTTTAATATGACTTTCCAAGTTAAAATAATTCCATATCCCTTTTTATCTGCAGCAAACGAGGACGACGAAACGGAGTGGTTCATGGTGCAAGTAACGTCCGGAGAGGAGTGCTGGCTGGTGCAGCGCAATTTCGAGAACTTCAAGATGCTCGACGAGCAGCTTCACCAGTGCATCTTCGACAGGAAAATCTCCCAGTTGCCCGATCTCGCGACTATGTCGGCCAACGAAGAGGATCTCGAGGTAAACAATTTATAAATCACTAGTTTATATACAAATATGTAGTGCACGCCTCAAAGACTGGGTATTTAAGGTTGGCGACAGTGCGTCTGATATTTCTGGCAAAGCCATTTTCTGGGTCAGTGAATGCCGCTTGCAACAGTAAGTGGGCCATCGCCTAAGATTAATAGCGACAGAGTAAAATATGATATGGCAATATTTATTAAAGATGCAGTTGAATGGAACTATTTGCAACTCAATTCAAACTAAAGTTACTGCATGTGCCTCAAAATTTTATGGGCCAAGCATTATAGACATTCTAAACGATTTCAAAATGTATTATTTATACCACCATATCATCGGGCCTAATATTGAGTCATTCGCAGTCTCAATCTAATATTAAGCTTTGATCTCTGTCCGGGCTTTCTTTCAGTGTTTTGGTCTTTAAGAGTATGGGACGGAATATATTTCGCATGATTCAAACTGTATCTCCAAATTTCCTATATCCATTGACCAAAATGTATGAGCTCTCATGAAAAGAGAGGTCGGTGCCAAAATATCGCCGCAGTCATAATTTCAGACAGCTCATAATCCGAAAGTCATTAATTCCGTCGCTAATGACGGCCGTTTTGTAAACGAACGACTCTCGGCTGACAGCAATTTCCTAATCGGAGCTGCGCTGGCTATATTCTACGACCCATATTTTCGAATTATTAATTATATTATCGTACCTAGAGGTGTTGTTATCTTAAGGACGATGCGATGGTAACATATTGGTGTCGTTTTATAACGATTGCATGTTGTGTTACTTGGTGGTGCTGATAAATTCTGGAATCATGAATTAGAATATGGCAGACTTTTTCGCTCTCTAAGTCAAGCCATTCAGATTTTACAGGCGTTCCAAGCATGAACACTTCGAAGACTGTTTGTTTTTTCTTCAGTTAAACTCAATTAGTTTATTGCAAACCATTTATTGGCTCTGGTGCCAATAGATCAAGTAGAGATTGGCAGAAGTGTGAGACATGTACGTTCCATTATATTCACTCAGTCGAGTGAAGAGTTTTTATTATTATTATTATTATTATTTCTTCGCTATCATATAGCTTTTTCTATGTGGCTATGGTTTGGCTTTCTGGCGAAGTAACCGGGTACACACCGTGTACCTAAGGTTACTCTTTCTTCAATGTTGGTCTTGTGCTTGCTGCTGGTTTCGTATAGTACTTTCCGTACTATATGAGCGGTACTCAGTACAACCGCTTTCTGAAGTGACAACAGATTGTGGGTTCCGGGGAGTTGCTTTATCGTTTCACAGGTGTTGTGCGATATCAATCCTGTGGCGCCGATTACTACAGGGACTACTATTGTTTTCATGTTCCATAGGCGTTGTATTTCAATTTGTAGATCTTTGTATTTCAGGCGTTTCTCTGCTTCCTTCTGAGTAATATTGTAGTCCGAAGGGATTGCTACGTCTATTATCATGCATGTGTTCTGTTTCTTGTCTTTCACTATGATCAGGCTTGTTTGCTAGTATGGTTCTGTCAGTTTCCACTTGTGTGTCTCATATTATTGTGGTTTCGGGAGTGTCGATGACGGGGTCTGGGCTGTGTTTGTACCATTTTTATGTACTTTTACTCCATACACCTTGCAGATGTTCCAGTGCAGGTTGGCGGCGACTGTATTGTGGCGGTTCGCCACATTATTATTATTATTATTATTATAGGGATTTAAACAGTAGGCAGAAAAACCGGTAAACTGTCATTAGTCATTATGCTGGGATTGTTATTAAACTATTTTACGGCATATTATTAACATAATTATCCAGTCTGTTTTTAAAGATGTTCACACTAGGGAAGGTCACGACTTCATCAGGGAGCTGATTCCACTGTGGCACCAATCGATTTGCAAAAAAAAAATCTTTCTAGAAAGTCTGTGACAAAGTTCAGTGGAGAGCTTCAGGGAATGTCCACGCAGATAAAGGTTGGTATTTCTGTGAAAGAAATTGATGTCGTATGTGTAATGATTATACAGGATTTTGTATGTTTCAATTAAGTGCCCTTTATTCCTGTGTTTTTCGATCGCGCGTCGATCGAAGAACAGGTCAATTGGTTCCCTGTGCAATCGAGCCAAGCGAGATTTAAATCGTTTATCGCGACAAAAAATTGCAAATAAATATTTGTTTATTTACGTTCTGCAAAAACTTTCGCTTGTTCCGGGTACTTCTACTTAGATTTACAAATAGTTTGCTTCACTGGCTACTGCAGTTTAGTAAAAACTAGCGGATTTATCCACTTTTCTTCTCAGTTTTCGGGGACGGAACCCCGACTTTAGCCTTGAATATGGTCGAGTCTGACGATGGAAACACTTCCATCGCATCATGCTCTTCCCAGCCAAACACGGACGAGGCGATTTACGAGAAAACTCGCAAAATTTACCGCCGAATGCAAATTTATATTGAAAAATGTAAAACATGTAGCTTCCTGATCGAACCACTTCGATCTACATCTAACAAAGAATCGAAAGCGTTAATTCCTGACTTAAACAAGGCCATAGGCCATCTCAGAGCCGAACACGGACTTGCAGCCTCTCAAAAAAAAGAGCCTGTACTCTCCAAAATAGATACCGGAAGAAAAAAGGCAAAGTACGTTAAAAAACCCACTTGCCAACAGATCATGACCTCTAACGCCGAGGCCATGACCTCTACGGAGACCACACAGCACAAAACGGCCCTGACTTCTGAAAACGCGACCGAAACCGCCCGGAAACCACAGAAGGACGCAATAGAACAACCTGCTACTTCTGAGCCCCTGGTGCCTCCGCCCGAAAGCACCCTCTTTAAAGTGCCCCTAAAGACGCTCCCATTCAAGAGTCATATTAGAGCCGTAAAAGATGTCGGAGGGCAAATCCCGGTCCCGACAAGCAACCGTTATGAGCCCTTATCGGACATAGACGAGGGTGAAACCAGTGATGCATCATCGTATAAGCCTAATGCTGGGAATTCGCGACGAAAAGTGGTAGAAAAGAGGACATCAAAGAGAAAGGCACATGTTCTCGACAAATCACCGACACAAAAACAAGTGAAAGCCAAGCCCCCGCCGCCGATTGTTATTCAAGGCAAGTTCAACAATCACAAGGCCCTTCAGGCTGACCTTAAAAAGTATCAAATTACTAAGTATACACTTAAGTACACGAAAAACACAGTTATCGTGTACTGTGAGCAGGAAAAAGATTGGGCCTTCCTGAAAAGGAGCCTAGACCAAGACAGCGTACAGTATCACAGTTACGCTGAATCAAACCACAAAACGAAAGCCTTCGTATTACGTGGACTGGACGGTGACATAGACATATCGGACATCAAACAGGAGCTTACTGACGTATATAACATAAACGCCAAAAATATATTCCTCATGAAGCGCACTCGAGTACCGCTCTATCTTGTTGTCTTGGACACAGGATATACATTAGAAAAGCTCAACCAGGAATGCAGACTCATACTGGACGTAAGGGTTGCTTGGGAAAATCGGCTTTCAGAAAAACCCATTATGCAGTGCAAGCGCTGCCAAGGGTTGGGACATGCCGCGACGTACTGCCGAAGAAATGTGAGATGTTCACGATGTGCGGGTCCACACGAAATTACAATGTGTGACTCCAATGAAATAAAGTGTGTAAACTGCGGCGGAGAGCACCGCTCTATTAGCCCTGAGTGCCCAGTTTACACCTACAAGGTCAACCTGTTAGCACCACCCAAACAGAAACAGACCTACATTCCTGCGCCACCCCCGGCAAGACCGGCGTGGCAAAACTCTCAAACCACCCCCGAACATGAACGTGCTGGCCAGCGAAGAGGTCAGGGCTCAAACAAGAGCCACCATCAAGTACGGGAAGAAGACCGGACCGAAAGACAGCCCTACGACGAGCAGTTCCCGAACACTCTTGGGAGAAGCCGACCGCCCCAAAACCGAGACGTGAATCTTAATCTTAAACAAAATGTAAGTGCAAATAATACCACTGCAAAATCGCCTGTAAATCCTAATATTAATTCAAACCAAAACGCATATACTAATTTAAACAACAATTTTCATAAGCTTTCAGATACAATTAACGAAATCAATTCATTAGTCAATATCAACGAATTATTTTTTGCGTTAGACGAGTTTCTCTCAATGATCAAGGCGTGCAATGGCGATAAAATTGCCATTGTTCAAGCAACGGTGAGATTCTTCACCGAGGAAATCGGAAAATATAACATATAAGATGTCTGTTCCATGTTTCAAGTGTGTAGTTGGAATTGTAATTCAATCAGGCACAAATTGGGAGAGTCTAAACAATTTGTGTATGATAATCCTTTCTCGGTTATTTTTTTATTGGAAACCCACATAGACCCATGGTTTGTTTTGAAGATTCGGGGTTATCAGGTCGAGAGATTTGATAGGCCCAATCCGCGCGGAGGCGGCGTGGCCTGCCTAATACGTAGATCGATTCCATATAAAAGAGTCCACGGCATCCGCTCTGTAGCAGAACACATTTGCATTGAGACCGAGAACGGTCTGCGTATTGCGGGGGCCTACGTTCCTCCGCTCGCTCCCTTTACCTATGATGAATTCATGGCTTTCTTCCCGGACAACAGAAGGTCCATATTGATCGGGGATCTAAACGCCCGACACTTTGTGTGGGGCGCCGGATCTACGAACAACAGGGGCCGAATGATGTTCCGTGCAATTGAAAATAACCCAGATATCCTTTTTCACCGCTCCGAAGTTCCAACTTTCTACCCAGCTTGGGCCCCTACCCCCTCCTACCTGAATGTTGCTGTTACGAAGGGAATCGCTGACGTCACGCCGCTTCAGGCGATAAATGACTTGAATTCTGATCACCTCCCAATCGTGATTTGCCTTGAACCAAGGCGGCCAGAGACCTGCGAAATGAAAATTTCATACAGGAATCTCGATTGGAGGGAGTTCAGGCGCAGGTTGAACGAAGCAACGGTGGTTCCCGACCAAATAGACAGCATCCAGGAACTAGAGGCTCAAGTCCAATCATTTACCCTAAACATCCAGCGTATCCGTGATACACTCGTTCACTCTGTCAGGAAAGAGCGCCCTGCAGACTCCCTCCCAGATCATATCCTTATGCAAATAAGGACTAGAAACGCCATTAGGCGCCGATGGCAAAGGTATCATGCCAGAATCGACTATTTACATATGAATGAGCTAACTAATAACATCAAAATCCAAATCAGCGGGTACAGGACTGATAAATGGATGCAGTATGTAAATTCCTTAAACGCTCAGGACGGCTCCCTTTGGAGCCTGGCCAGGAAAGTCAGAGGAGCCTCTGCGCCCATGCCGGCTATCCGCCAAAACGGCAACGATATCATGAGTGACGAGGGCAAAGCAGAGGCCTTCGCTGATTTTCTGGAGGGGCTCCATAGGGAGTCGCCCGATACCATCCCTGCGCACACTAGCATTACTGATATAGCATCTAAATTGAAAGCGCGAAAATACCCTATCCCGCCGCCGGTGATAAGCAAACTGCTTGTCACCCCTGACTATATTAAACCGCCTGCCCCGAAATAAAGCTCCTGGGAATAAGGTATCATTCCCAGGAGCTTTATTTCGGGGCAGGCGGTTTAATATAGTCCTAATCTCCCCCGGGGTGACAAGCAGTTTGCTCATCACCGGCGGCGGGATAGGGTATTTTCGCGCTTTCAATTTAGATGCTATACTCTTCAGGAATCTTCCGAAGAAATCCCTCATACATTTCATGCACATTGTAAACGCCATCATTCGCCTACAGCATTTCCCATCCTCTTGGAAACATGCCGAGATCATGATGATCCATAAGCCAGGCAAAGATCCGAGGCAAACCGGCTCTTACAGACCGATTTCCCTGCTCCCCACCATGGCGAAGGTGGCGGAGAAGCTATTCTTCTCCAGAATAAGCAGCGCAGACGATGGACTCGGTGTACTGCCCATGGCGCAATTCGGCTTCAGGGCTAGGCATAGCACTACCATGCCTGCAGCGAAGATTGCACACGACACCGTGCAGGGCTTTAACCGAAGTCAAAGCACTGCGCTGTTTCTCCTGGACATAGAGAGGGCGTTCGACAGGGTGTGGCATGACGGACTATTGTACAAGATGCATGTGAAGCTTGGCTTCCCGCTGTATCTGACAGCATTGGTCCAGTCATACCTTGCCGGGCGTACTCTCTCTGTACGCATAAACAGGGCAAGTTCGTCTGTGAGGCCGCTAAAAGCCGGCGTCCCGCAGGGCACTGTTTTGTCCCCACAGCTATTCAACTACTATATAGCAGACATCCCCTCCTCCCCTAACACTTCCTTAGTGCTCTAAGCCGATGACACGGCAATTTACTCGCAATCCAAAATCGCGCAGACAGCAAAAATCAAACTCCTAGATCACCTCGACATCCTTCTCCCATATTATGCGAGATGGAAAATAAACTTGAATGTCCCAAAGACAGAACTAACAATACTAACCAAAAAAAGAACTAACTTGGACATTACGCCACTCAGGATACATGACATTACAGTAGACGTAAAAGACAAAGTAAAGTACTTGGGAATAGTGTTTGACAAGCGACTGATCTTTACCGGACATATGACCGAGATCCGCAGAAAGAACGCTATTGCCCAAAAAAGTTTAAATATACTCATCAGACCAAGATCTTTTCTGAGCCCGGCAAATAAAGTAAACATCTACAGAACTATTGTCAGGCCGACTTTAATGTATGGAGCCCCTGTATGGTCTTCTGTGGCGAGTACGCACAAAAAGGCACTGCAGGTTATGCAGAACCGGTACCTAAGAGCGGCCTTCTCGGCGAGCCGATATACTAGAGTCATGGACTTGCATTCATGGTCGAATCTTGACACGGTCGAGGAGTATATCGACAAGGTTTCCTGCAAGTTCTATGACTCTGGTATACGCGGTTCGCCACTAACGGCAAACATAGCCAATGTGCGCTACGACCCGCAGAATAAACCTAAGCATGGGCCCATACACAGGGCAACGTCTCTGTTTTACCAGAACCCGCCTGAACAATAATAAACGCACATAGCGAGTATAAGATCAGAACAAAAGACAGGACACAGACATACTGACTGGCTGTCCTGCGCGCTCCGCTGGAAAGCGATCTTCGCGAAGCTCGCTTAATCTTTGCTCCTTGATTGAATGGGCAATGCCCAATACGCAATTTCCAGCTACACATCCCTCACAATAGGGCATCTTGATGCCCCTTACGTGAAAGCCAAAGAAACGTGAAAGAGGTTTTTTCAAATTGTGTTTTTCCTCTGTTCTAACCGTCACACATTTAGCACTCAAAACAAGCCTGCATTACATCAGCCTTTCGGTAATACACATTGAACCAGGCTTAAAGGGTAGGTAACCCGGGGAAGCAAATTGCAGTGGTATAAACGGCACATAGATAGGTTTATAGGTAGGTTAGCTAGCCCTAGGCGTGTCAGCGATGCGCCCCTACAAATCACGTCTGACTAGATGTGAAAGGCGGCGCTAGCTGCGTGTAAACGCGACTTATAATTACCTTAGAAAGCCACCAAAACTGTAACTTTATGAAATAAATGATGTTGTTGTTGTTGTTGGTACATAACATAGATACAAAGGAGTAGGTTTGGACATTTAGTTTTTTGAACGGTCCCTACTAAGGCCATGTGCCCCAGAAGGTCTAACCTTAATTATTTTTGGTAGACCACTGAGGTATTTAATTTTAAGGTTATTTTATCCCTGGTTAACTCTTTCCTGCATTTCTGTTAACAGTTTTTTGAGATAACTACTCTGCAAGCTTGTTTGATCATACTTTATATACATACCGCTCTCTTTAGGTAGATTATTTTTATTATGAAGCACTTTACGAGCTTCTTCCTTTGAGGGAAAAATCACCTTGATTGGCCTTCTTTTCTCTGGATTGTAGATTCCCACCCGGACAACTTTAAGGTTATCTTTGGCAGTATCGCTGCTGACATAATCCAGTACTCTCCCAGCTACCCTCAAATCATTTGCTTTTCTTTCGTCAATACTGTTGCTCTTGTTTTCTTCAGCTCCAAATATAAGAATATTTAATGCTCTTACTTCCCTCTCTTGCAGTTCGATCAGTGTAGGCTCCATTCCCTCCGACTGCTGATTTCCAGAGATAGTATGCACAACTGGTGGAGTTTTAATTTTGTTGTTTAACTTTTGAATGTTAGTTTTTAGGGCTTTGGTTTTCTCATTTAGATTGGAAACGATATCGGCATAGCTTGGAGCACTACATGGTGAGGTTTTCAGACCTTGAATGTCCCTTTGCATTTTTACTAGTTCTGTTTTGATATCAGCTAAGTTTGATACCTCGTTGGCCAGTATCTTCAGATCCTTGATCTCTGTCTCAATCTGTGGTATTTTTCTGTTAAGCGTAGGCAGAAGCTTTATTGTTTCACTGCAGGTGTTGCAGAAAAAGAACATTGACCTGTTTGCCAGCAGAACTGCTCGGATTTCGGTGGATGTTGTTTTTGAACAATTTCTGCATATTACATTTTTACAACAGTCACATTTTTACATTTATAACATTCCATCGAAGTTTGAAGATATCGTCTCCGTAGCTTTGACACATTTATGTAGACGTTAGAATCAGCATCAGATACTTACCCACACTTTTTGGAAAACTTGATAATATGGAAGATTTTTTTTAATGGTTGGTTCATACATAGCCTCGTACCATTTAATGACCTGAAAGTCAGTATCAGTTCCTCTTGTGATAACTGTGGACCAGTTTTAAATTTGATTTGATACTTGAGGGGTGAATATATTTTCGGTAACAGTCTACTAACTATGCCTTAACTATGATCATAATCGAATGTGACGAGGATTTTCTATTTCTAGGACAAGTTGGCCTACTACCTGGAGCGTTTCAGTCGCATCGCTAACAATTCCGTAAATTGCGGCCCGGTTCTGAACTGGCTTCAGATGGACAATAAGGGCCACCGATTACTGGTGCCCAGCGAGGAAAGCAGGAGCATTAATACGCCCGCTGTGGCGGCCGCCTACAGCGTCAGAAGATACGTCTCGCAGGTAAATGCTATTTTTTATTCAATTTATTCATCTGAATTTACAAATTTTACAATATAGTGTAGGTATATAAGTGCTGTGTAATTTAAACCAAATGAGAATTAATGAACCTAGATGCAGAAACATATCTGTCTCTGCATAAGATAGTTAGATTCTTGTTAAAATGATGAAACACATACGCAACCTCTCGCCACATAGGAAATATTGTAAACTAGTAATCCTATTCACAAAAAAAAGAACACTCAGTTTGAGGTTTGATCTTGACCCCAGATTGACATATGCTTACTGGCATTAAGTTCACACCTCCTTATGTTACGTTAGTGGAAAGTAAACAAAGTCAGTTAGATTAAAGTGAAACCCAATTAAACATACCAATATAAAGTGAACAAATTGGATCTCTTAAATTCAACATAGACTAAATGTGCTTTTAAGGAAACCTAAAATTGCCTCAAGGAAATAAAATAGGTAAATTATATTTGAACATGATCATCAACATAGGTGCATACGTCAATTTATACTAAACTTGGGCATCAATAGACGTATATTTATTTCTAAACTAAGCGAGTTTTTGTCCTCCATCATCATCTGAGCTAAGCAATCGGAAAGAACAGAGAAGCTCACACCAAGCAAATATTCTCTGTGACAGTATTCAGCAATCATGAATATACATTGCATAATTGTTTATACTTTTTTGTATTTTTGCATATCCTGAGTTCACTTGATAACAAATTATAGACTTTCGGTTCAATATAGTTTACAGAAAGCTGTAACCGTATTTTTTCTCTAGCCCCTGTAGCATGGTTATGGTTTATACGTAGTCGAATATCTCCATGTTGTGTATAAAAGAGCAAATTATTAACATAGACGGGATGTGGCCCGTGAAATTTCATCGTCCTCTTCCAGGCTGAAAAACATCAAAGTATAAAGTCTGGAGCTGATCACTGAGGAGTGACTTAATAAACCCCATTCTTACCCCTGTCAAACTAGGGACCTCCAAAGGAATGAGTCTGAGGCTGATGCTTCCAAACGGTCCTAGGTGGTAAATGCATACGCCTACTCGTATCGTCCGGTGAAAGACCACCCCACCAGAAATTATCTACCTTACTTAGACAAGCGTGTCTGGCAATTAGTGCCGCCTTCGGCACTACACCCACGGCAGCACTTGAGTGTCTTCCAAATCTGCCACCTCTTCAATTAGTACTGGAGAAGGAGGCCAGATGGGCGACGTATATATTGACACAGGCGGTGATCAACAATCGGCAGGCGATCATCATGGTGTCCAACAGGCTAAAAAATGCCAATGAGCAGGGCAGTGTGTTGGGTCTACCATCAGATGTTATGCCTACCAAAACTACCTATTACCATGCCTATGACGTCCTCCTACCAGAGAGGAACGAATGGGCAAAGGACTCTGAACATCTGAGAATAACAGAGAATAGTTGGTTCACTGACAGCTCCAAGACCAGTAATGGTTCAGGAGCCGCTGCATGGAATAAAAATGGTAAGGTTGAGCTTAAGTGTTCCCTAGGCAAACATGCAACCATTTTTCAGGCTGAAGTTAATGCCATTGATATGACTGCACAGTGGCTCATCGATAGAAACTGTAAAGGCAAGTCAATCAAAATATTCTCTCAGAATCAAGCGACTTTAAAAGTTCTTGAATCTAGCCGTTGTTCATCTAGGACAGTACGGAACTGCCAGGAACTACTCACCAAACTAGGAAGAGAAAATAAACTAGCTCATCTCATGGAAGCATATGAGAGGGCTTTTCCACTAAAATATCTCAACAAGAGGGTGGATAGGTGTCATTGTGAGGGGTGGTTTAATGCAGACCTAAGAGCACAGAGGGAGGATGTGAGAATGTGGGCTGAGTTGTACCACCAATATCAGATCCTCCAATTTAAATCAATATTGACAGAACGGAGGAAAACTTGCCGGAGTGCCATTAAAGCTGCAAAAATTGCTGCGAATGATACTCTTATAAACAATTCTTCTATCCCTGTTAATACAATGTGGCAGATACTCAAAACTTACAGGAGTAAAAACTATAAGGATGTTGGTAAGTCTTCTATACCACCAGATACATTCAATAATTTCTTTGCCACCATTGCCTCTGAGATCCAGAACGAAATTCCTCCATCCAATACTGATCCTGTAGAAAGCATTCCTATTCATAATGTTCCCTCTTTTGAATTTGTTGAAATCACATTCATTGAAGTAAGGGATATAATCTGCAACTTAAAAAATAAAAAAAGTAAGGATTCTTTTGGCTTTACTGTTGATTTAATTAAAAACGTAAAGGATTTGTTGGTTTCACATCTAACCAGACTATTTAATCAATGTAAAAGAAATAGCATTTTTCCAAGCATCCTAAAACATGCCACTGGTGTGCCAATCTTTAAAAAAGGTGCAGTGGATGACGTTTCTGACTACAGACCAATATCTCTGCTTCCTCTGTCCTCAAAAATATTTGAAAGATGTCTGGCTAACAGAATTGCCCAGTTTTTTGAATCCAACAACCTTTTCAACAGTTCTTCAACAGAGATTCTAGATCTTTCTAATTACATTTATGATGCTTTTGAGAGAGCAGAGGATTCGGGTCGGTGGGGTTGATTCGGAGGAGAGGCGTTTGGGCGTTGGGGTGCCACAGGGATCGGTCCTTGGACCTCTATTGTTATTAATTTATATCAATGACCTACCCTGGGCCGCCCCTGGATTGCACCTTGTTCTCTTCGACACCACAGTTGCCTGCTTTGCTGGAACTAGTGGAGAGGCGGAGGGTATGACGAGGGAGGCACTCTCGAGGGCTGAACGGTGGTTCTCATGTAACAAACTGTTCCTAGATTCATCCAAGACTCAGAAAATGACTTTTTCATGTGGTATTGGGGATACAGAGGGCACTGTTGAAAATGTTAAATTTCTTGGGGTCTGTCTCATGCCGATGCCTGTATTGCTAAATTGGGAAGCAATATATTCCTGTTAAGGTACCTGGCAAACTGTGTTTCTCCACTATCACTTAAGCAGGCTTTTTACTCCTTATGTCACTGCCATCTCACATATGCAATTATTGTGTGGGGACACAGTCCGGAGGCTTCAAGGGTGTTTTCTTTACAACGTAGGGCAGTCAGGATTGTAGCAGGCCTTTCCTATCAGGCCATACTAATGATTATTTTAGTTTGTAAAATAGTTAAGGATGCATAACTTTATTGTATTATTTTATTGACCTATGTAAGTGTTTTTTGGCACTGTAAGCATTAATATACTATTTGAAGGCAACGAAAAAGCTGATGCTCTTGCGAAGCAGGCGGCCGCAACGGCCTTCATAGAACCAGCACCAGTACTGGGAATAGCTTATAACACAGCTAAAGAAGCCCTCTCCAGGTGGACACGAAAGCAATTTGTAGACAAATGGAGAGAGTTACCAGGCCTAACTTATTCAAAGTTGGCGGTGAATCTGCCATCAGAAGTGAGAACTGGACAACTTCTTCAACTTGGCCGACAGCAGGTACAAGCTGTAATTGGCATGTACAGTGACGGAAATAAAATTTCGTACACTTATTTTTTCCCAATGTGATGTTGGCTTTTGTATACCTAGATCACCTGGAAATACACTTCACTTTTTGACAATTTGTTATCGGTGTCATCAGATTTGAAAATTATATAATTTCATTTTAACAAAGTTTGTGAACATGAATCAACTCGAGAAGGCGCAGGAGAGATTAATTGCTTTATTCGAAGAAGGTGTTTCTTTATGAAGAATAGCTGAGCAAGTTGGGAAACCTAGAAGCACTATAATACAAAACGTCAGAACTAAATGGGAAAATACAGGATCATTGGACAGAAGGGCTGAAAATGGCAGAAAAAAAAATTCAAACGAAAATCAATATAAGGATCTAATAGATTATTTGCGAAACAATCCATTTCAGACAGCAGTAGAAGCACATAACCAAACTAATTTTCCTGGGACAGTAAGAACAGCAAGAAATCGTATAAAGAAAAATTCGGAACTGATGAACAGAATAGCTGCTAAAACGCTATTTTTGACCGATATGAATAGAGAGCAAAGAATGAAGTTTGCGATGGAATATTTACCGCAAGGTATGGATTTTTGGACTAAGGTAGTATTTACCGATGAGAGGATTTTTCAGTCTTGCTATAGCGGACAGATAGGAGTGTACAGGCCGCCAAATACACGGTATGAAGAAAGATATACCCATAATAAAACAAGTGGAAGATTTTCTGTTAATGTATGGGGGTATTTGACTTCCAGAGGGCTAGAAATATGTCACCATATTCGAGGAACTCATGCTTATATACACATCCTTTAAAATGTTATGTTGCCATCGGCAAACAATAGATTTCGATGATAACTGCCCCGTCCATACAGCAAGGAGAGTTTCGGACTGGAGACGGGAAAATAACATTTCATTGTTACCTTGGCCCTCAAGAAGCTCTGATATCAATCCAATTGAAAACGTTTGGGGATATATCGTGAAAGAAATTTAAAACATGATTTCCATGCAGAAAACAATCATGATTTGTGGAACAAAATTGAAGAAACCTTGAATAATTGCAATGTTCATCATGCACAAATGCTGGTGGCATCAATGCCCAGACGTTTAAACATATTGGATCCAAAAAAATGGATCCGTTTTAAAATATTAAACCAATGTTTATTTATTATTTGAATAATCTGTTTTGTAATGAATTTTGAAGTTGTATCTTATTGTATATTATTATCCTGCTTTTTCTTCTGAAAATTTTATTCTACCACTTCCTGCTCTTCTATCCAATGACCCTGTATTTTCCCATTTTGTTTTGCGGTCTTGTATAGTGCTTTTTAGTTTTCCAACTCCCTCAACTACCATTTATATAGGAATACTTTCTTCGAATAAATAATTTTATATTATAACCTTTTTTATCCGATCGGACGAAAAACGACACCTTTCCGATGTGTTTTCTCACCGCAAAAGTCATGATTCCAGTATATTGTATTCGTTGCTTGGCAACATACAATAACTGTACAAGAATAGAAAATAACACTCCGGGAATATAACATTCCCGTCCTAGGCCGGGAATGTAACATTTCTGTCATATTCAAACGCCTTGTTTATCAGATCTGACGTCTATCAAAAGTAACATTTAGCTCTAGTTTCCGTAGCTACGCAATAAACTTCAAGCTCGCTCGATTCAAAACTTGATATTATGTTGAGTTTAAATTTAAAACACCGTTTTTATTTACAGTAATATTTGGCTCTATTTATATAAGTACGTATTCTAATTAATTTCGATCGGATAAAAAACAGTATGTGCAACTCGTAGGAAAAGCACATTCCTGGCCTCCTGTGTTGCTGGCCTCGGCTGCGCCTCGTCCAGCAACTGCCACAGTCGTCCAGGAATGTTTTGCTTTTCCTCCTAGTTACACAATATACTATTTTCTGTTATTAGTGAAGTAAGAAACGCAAGGTATAAAGGTGAGATAAAGGTAAAAAGCCCAGTTTACCAAAATATTCAAAAATGACATAAAATGTTAACCTCAGTGTACGAAATTTTATTTCCGTCACTGTACACTGGCCATTGTCGGCTAAGAAGCCACATGAACAAGATAGGGCTCTCCAAAGAAACGGAATGCTGCTTGTGCTTGGAGGACGAAGAAACAATGGAGCATGCTTTATGCCATTGTCCAGCAATGGAAAGAGCCAGACAAACACTCTTTGGAAATTCTCAATTCACACTTGCAGATTTAAAAACTATCCACCCCAGAAAGCTGTTCGATTTCATGAAAAGGATAGTGGAAACCACAGATGTGAGCCACAATAGACCAAGGGTCGCAGTGGAGGGTCCTATTTGGACCCACTCACGTGTACAAATACAATATAAATACAATACCCTACCAGAACTGGGAAGTGCTAAGTGGTGTTTCCGAATCACATTCCAGTAGTAGGAATATATGGACGTGATGGTGCTTCCAGGATCAAAATATTCCAGAAGTAAACTCCCCGGCCATTCGGATCTCCGGATGCTGGGTGGTCTTGGGAGCTCTTCATTCCGCATTTCACAGACAGCATAGATACCGAATCAATTTAGAATAGATTTCTCCAACATAAGAGGCCTAAATATAAACATAAATTCGGTACACTAACATCTACAAGCAAATAGACCACACAAACAGAAACACAAGTATGTTCTACAACAACAGCAGTAAACTACCTCTATCCTGGTCACGACTTATACACCCGATTCGGACATAAGTTTGGAATATGCCTTTTTGTCCGACGCGAGGAAACACTCGAACCGAACAACCTTGACGTCATGTGGCTCAAGTTCGCCGCCAAGGGAGTAATCAAGTTTATATGTTGTCTCTATCGCCCTCCGTGCGATAGAGCCTACCAAAACTTTTTTTACAACACTAGCTACCACTTTTGACTCAATACAGGTCGATCACGCCAGTTCAGAAATAATCGTTCTGGGAGACTTCAATGCCCACAACACCAACTGGCTCAAACATCACAACAAGACTGACAACGAAGGTAGAGAAGCTGAAGCATTTGCCATCAGTTGCGGGCTTACTCAACTTGTAGGCGAACCAACTCGAATCTCAGAGAGGCGCTTATTCGCCGCGTTCCTGGACCACCAACTCTAACCAGTACACAATTACCGTTGGTCCGCCATTAGGTACTTCCGACCACAAACTTATTACAACGGTTTGTGAATTGCCACCCATAGAGAAGGATCCACCATTGCCTCGCAAAATCTGGCATTACAATTCTGCAAACTGGGACGATCTAAGAGAAGCAAAAATCAGACCACTGAAAATCGCAATTATTTTGTTGAAGCGAGAATGCAAACGTGTGATCGATGAAACTAAGGACAAGCACAATCAAAGGATCAGGAATAAATTTTTGCAATGGCTCAGTGGCTCCAGAAATTTCTGGTCGGTAGCAAAGGCAGTAAGTAATAATTATACAAAAACGACTCTCCCATCTTTGACAGATGAACGTGCCATCTACCTTAGACGTCCCCCAAGGCAAGGCTCTCCTCACCATATCGAACATCAACACTACCATGGCAGAAGTCAAATTTCATCAATGTGATATTCGTAAAATCCTTAAGAAACTGAATACCCAAATGGCATCAGTACCGGACGGAATATCTGCCATTGTTTTAAGGAACCGCGTCAACGAACTAACACCAGTTTTTTCCAGGCTTTTTTCTCTTTCTTACAGAAAAGGGATTTACCAATCTTCTTGGAAAGTCGCTCGAGTGCAACCTGTTCCAAAAAAATGCAAGTAATCCATGCCCTCAAACTATCGCCCAATTGCCTTGCTTCCAATAATCTTCAAAGTCATGGAATGTGTAGTCAGTCAGCAAGTATTCTAGTACCTCGAGAACAATAGAATAATCAGCGATAATCAATACAGCTTTTGCAAAGAGAGATCGACATTGGCCTATGTCACTCATATCTAGAGTAGGACAATTGAGAACTACGGAGAGTCTCGAGCGATTTTGTTGGATATTTCGAAGGCATTCGACAGAGTTTGGCATGACGGATTGCTCGACAAACTGCCGTCTTTCGGACTGCGAGCCTCTCTCCGCAGCTGGCTTGCCAGTTTTCTTAAGAGCCGATCTCTGGACGTTGCAGTTGATGGGCACATCTCAGACACATTCACCATTAATGCGGGCGTGCGTCAGGGCACAGTACTTTCACCAACTCTGTTCCTCATCTATATCAATGACCTGCTAAGTGAAACGAATAATCCTGTTTACAGTTTTGCAGATGACAGTATCTTTGTCTCCCAATTTAGATCAGAAAAACCGTTACCAGCTACTGAAACTTATCTCCGTAGACAGGAGCAGATTACAGCAATTAATCAAGACCTGGAGAAAGTTCAAACTTGGGGCAACAAAAATTCGGTACAGTCAATGCAGCAAAGATCGAAGCAGCCACGTTTACCAAGAGGGCCAATACGGCGGGCGCTGACATCATTATGGCAGGATCGACCATTCCTTCATCCTCGTCAATCGGACTGCTGAGTGTCTCGGTCAATAGCAATATGTCCTGGCATGGCCACGTTGCTAACATCGCAAAATAAGCCTCCTCATGTGCCCTGCATGATGCCATGCTCCGTTTAATTAAGATGAGGCTGTTCTATATGTACTGGGATGAAAGAGTTAATATTTTGAGTGATTTGAAGGCTTACCTGAAGCCTACTCGGTAATCCAGGTTACCAATAATTATGATAACCCCTCTGCATTTAATTTATTTAGAAAATTACAGTAATCTTTATATTCTTTTTCAATTTGAGGATTATAACTACATGTATATATAGCTTCTAAAATTTAATATTTTATATCAAACATATTAAATATGATGCATTATATGGCATGAAATAATAATATGATGAAAATATATTTTCAGGCTCGAGATGAACTGAACCTAGAGGTGGGTGACATGATCTCGGTGATAGATATGGCTAGTCCAGGGGAGTCGATGTGGTGGCGGGGGAAAAGAGGCTTCCAGGTCGGGTTTTTTCCTCAACACTGCGTTCACATCATCGGTGATAAGGTGCCCCGGAACATGCCCCTGCCTCCGCCTGTCGTTGGGTGAGTGAACCACAAAAACTAAATTTGTTTATAGGATATTTTTTATGACCTGGAAAAAATTAAGCTAACTGTTTTTAAAGCGGGAAACAGTTACATCAGTCAAAGCAGAGGCATTGTGTTGTTTTCAGTTATTCAAAATAATATTGCCAGACTTCGATATTGCTGCTGGCATTAAACTACGCAAGATTACCTATAGAGTTACACGTTCCTTCAAGTATACTACGCAATTTAAACATTTTGTGTTTATTTTCCATGAAACTATGAATAAGATAGCTTAAAAGCATCGTAAGATTCTGGGGCGATGACATAAATCACATGCCAGCAGTGTCGGACTGGGCCAAAGACCGGCGGGCCTTCTTAGGAAATAATTTGAGGCCTTTTAAATTTTTATTTATTTATAAGTTTGTTTTTGCTCAGGCATAAAATATTGCAGGAACCATTTGTTTCTTAAACCACACATGCAGATCTGTCAAAACTTCCTTTTACACGTCAACTATACGTTGCTAAACAAAGAGAGGGCCTTTCACATATGGAATATATACTGAAGAGATTTTATAAGGTCAAAAAAGAGAACTTCTCTGGTAAAAAAGGATGTTTCTGTTCTTTAAAACCTTTTTTGTTTATCAGTTTATTCCATCTTTAAACTTGTCCATCAGACAATGGATGAAAAGGAAGCTTTCTTTTTTGTCGAAGTTTTCATCTAATCCTCTTAAAGCTGTTGATAACAGTCCTCCAGGGCAGGAGGATGTGCCAAATCGCTGGACCGTACATAGAAAATATTTCTTCATTAAACCTCCCGCCGTAAAACGATAAGTGCTAAAAGGCAAATGATTTGTCTGTCTGTCCTTAGGTCCCTGGCGCTAAGCCCCGTCAAACCGGTGCTGCGCCGGCACGGCAAGCTGATCACGTTCTTTAGGAGTTTTATTTTGAACAGGCCGTCGCGCAGGCGCCTGAAGCAGTGCGGCATCCTCAAGGAGCGAGTGTTCGGATGCGACCTGGGGGAGCACCTGCTCAACTCGGGCAGGGACGTGCCGACGGTGCTGCGCAGCTGTGCCGAGTTCATCGAGACCAATGGCATCGTGGACGGGATATACAGGTGAGGATCATAATAGAAATTTTAAACAAGTTATGGTTAGGGATGTGAAGTGTTTGATAAGTAGGTACTTGCATATATTGGGAATTTTTTTTAACCTTAATGCTTGCTTATCATTTTGCAGGCTTTCTGGTATAACATCGAATATTCAAAAGTTAAGAAACGCTTTCGACGAGGATCGAATTCCGGATTTGTATACGGAGGATATTTTAAAGGACATCCACTCGGTGGCCTCGCTACTGAAAATGTATTTTAGGTGAGTACGAGTTTATAGATATCTATCTAGTCTAGTCTCAAGCGTTTTGGCATCTTGAATTGTTCTTAAAAGTTATCAAAAATGTCGGTCTTCTCAAGTGGAATTTGATTATAATGGAAAATATTGCATTACCTTTATAAAAAATCTGACTTCTAGCCTCGAGCGGATGCGGTGCCAATAATTTGTGCTAAGCGATGCCTTAATAACATCATCTCGGTGGAAGTAAGTCTTCCGTCTGTTTAGGCTTACCTTAGTTATCAAAATAGTCAGAGAAGCAAATTCAGGAAAATAGGATGCATGTTTTCAAACCAATAAAAATTGTTTTCGTTCTTTCAAGCAAATTAATTTGCTTTCGCACGTTTTTTGTCCCACTTCTAAATATTTTTAGGGTTTTGGCTTAAATCAGATTTTGATAATAGTGTCGTTTAAACGAAACGCTGTTTCTTCGTTGAGAAACTGTTAAAGAGCCCTTACCACAAAAAAATAAAAACGTACGGAAAACTGCAAATTATTGGAAAGGAAGTGAAATATTATGATTTTGATATCCTGGGACTATCAGAAAGTCACTGGCGAGGCAATGGGTACTTTAAAACCACCGAAGGCAACATGGTCTCCTTTTTAGGTCCAGAAAATACGAGCAGGAATGGTGTTGCTATAATTGTAACTCCTAACCTGAACAAATCCGTTGTCGGATACAATGCAGTTGATGACAGAATAATCCATGTCAAGATACAATCCTGACTACATCCTGATTAAATCACCATGGAGGTCTTCGGCCACAAACTGTAAAACCTATCCTGGTGCAGACTGTGGAAGCGACCACCAGCTCTTAGTCCTAAATTTCAGACAACGCTTTAAAGTTGTTTCTCGGAAACAAGTTAAAAAGACCACGATACCTCATCCATCAAAAATTCAAGCTTTTCAGTCAGATCTTGAAAATAAATTGTGTCCAGATCAAATACGCACAAAATCGGTACATGGAACATAAGAAGTATGTACGATTCTAGTAAGATACACAACGTTCTGAAAGAGATGAAGAGATTACAGATCAGTTTACTCGGAATACGTGAAATGCGTTGACCTAACTCTGGAAAAATATTAATAGATGACCATACAATCGTTTACACAGGAGAAGACAGGCCACAACACAGAAACGCGGTTGCAATAATAATTTCTCAAGAAGGTGTTGAAATTGACTAAGGATCACGAAATCAATGGGCGACTTCAACGCTAAGATAGGCCAAGGGAATCAAGAAACCATTATAGAAGATTATGGCTTAGCTACCCGGAATGGCAGAGGTGATAGGCTCGCAACGTTCTGTTTAGAAAATGAACTTGTAATCACAAACACATTTTATAGGTTACCAAAACGACGGTTGTACACATGGAGATCATCCGCTGATTCACCCGAAAGAATTGTTAGAAATCAGATTGATTTCATCTGTATCAACAAAAGATTTAGAAACTCGTTACTATCTGCAAAAACATATCCAGGTGCAGATGCACCAACGGACCATAACCTTCTATTAGGGAGTTCAAGACTGCGTTTTAAAAAGATCAAAAGGCCCAACAGAACAACTACGCTAAATAGGGACAGATGAAAACACGAGAAGACACATAAGAAGTATCTTAGAAGAAAAGATGTATGAAGTGGAAGAAGAGTATGGTAGCATAAAAACAGTGTGGAACAAAATCAGAGAGATACTGAAAGAAACACAGGACAGTGAATTGAGAGAACTCAGACAGAAGAGGAAGGAGAGCTGGATGACTGATGACATTCTAGACCTTATGGAACAAAGACGTAAGTGTAGGAATAGAAAGGCAGATGAATATAAGAGAATACACTCCGAAATGAGACGCAAAATAAGGCAAAGAAAAGCAGAATGGCAGACTATGAGGCGAAGCATGATCTCTTTAACCTACATAAAAATATGAAACCTGTTACTGGCAGTAATCAACTGAGTCCAGCTCAATATATGGAAGATAAAATTGAAAACAAAATAAGAAACGTAGCCCAACAACTTGACAGGTAGAGGGACTATATTACAGAGCTTTTTGAGGATGAAAGATCTGAATGTGTTATTGATGCTACATCAGGCCTAACAATTACCATAAGCGAGGTAGAACAAGCAATCAAACTCGCAAAAAATGTAAAAATAACAGACAGGCCGGGCCCAGGGAAAAGGAAAACATCGTGGCTAAAGAATTTGAGGCAGTGGTATGGGAAGTCTACAATTCAGCCTCTCCGGGCCGTTGTCAACAAGACAATCATCGTCAACATGGTGGCCAACATGATAACCAACGATCGTTGAACGGTTATGGTAATAGAAAACGATTCTGAAAACAGCTGGAACTGCTTAAGGGACAAGATCATTGAAACTGCGAAAAATCACGCATCTCCAACCGCGACAATACGTAAATCATGACTTACCGATCGTACGTGGGGTCTAATCCAACGCAGAAAAGATCTTAAGCAAAACTCTGACGCAGACATTGACTATAGAAGTTTGTCAAAAGAAATCAAAAGACAAGGAAAATTACTTCACCCAGATATGCATGGAAATAGAAGAACATGGAGACAGGAATTAACGTAGAGACCTATTTAAGAAAATTAAACTTTTGACAAGAGAATTCAAACCACAAAACTGGTCTATTTTAGGCAAGGAAAGAGAACTAAAAAGTGACATCGACGAAATCTTGGAAACGTGGAGACTTTTTGTGCTGATCTGTACAAAAAGGAAGACCCTCCGACAGAGAATTTACCCATCTTATAACCCTTATAGAGAACCTCTGCGAATCAAATACAGCAACACTTTGTCTGGACCAGAAGTTCTCAAAACAATTTCGAGCGGAACGAGAAGTCACAAGGCTGTGTGCTATGACTTGACCTTTATAATATCTATGGCGAGTTTGGCATGAGAGAGTCCTTGGAAGGATGGTCTGGGGGTATAACTGTAGCCGGGAAAAAAAATCTCCAACTTAGGATTTGCTGACGATACCACCGTCATAGCAGCAACGCAAGAAGAAATGATAGAACTTTTTAGACGAGTAGAACACGAGAACAACAAAGTCGCGTTAATCAAATCAGAGAGTTGGTTCTGGATTCTTGATGTTGGTGTGTGTATTGTTGAATTATCGTTTATTGTGGTTTTCACTGGGTTATACTTGATGGAAATTTCTGAAAATTGTTAACAGTTTGTTAAACCCTGAAATATGTGTAGTCTATAAGTTTGTTTTGTGCAGGAGTGCCTCAAAAGGAAGTAAATGATGGTTAAACAGTGAACAATGGGATTGTGAGAGCAACAATAGAACACATTCCTCTTTTTTGTCTTTGTACTATCTGTCTGAATGAAGGTTGGGTCATTCGCCAGAGAGAGATTCTATAGAGATTTTATAATATAAATCTCTTTGAATATTCTCAAGGTTTGGGGTCATTCTCTGAGAAAAAAAATATCAGTACTATTGTACAATTTCAAAGTGGCTACTATAAAATGGCAGAGATTTTCAAATGTTGCAAAAAATCCAATAGTAACTGGATCTGCATTGTACGTCATAACATTTATCACCCAAGCTGTTGTAAAAGAACTAAGAATTATAAATGCGTTTATGAAAATTACATATACTGCTCTGAAGAATGCCAGAACAAAAAAAAACAGAGCAGGGGAGAAGACATGGAGGCTTTACAAATTTTAGTAGTCGAAAGGACAAAGGAGTTGGAATCGAAAAACACATATATAGCTAGGTTAAGGAGACATTCCACATCACTTGAGGAAGAGGCAAAGGAAATGGAAGCAGAACCAATCGCACAAATAGAATTGTACAAGTCTAAAATCGTAACTTTCCAAGATTTTAAAAAAACAAACAACATGCTTGTTCACACGGCAACCCAAACAATGACTGTAACACTTAGTAAATGCACACAGACGTCAAGTGCAATAAGTTTGTCTTTAGCAACGCAGACTACCGAACGTAGAGCCGCTGATGTTGAAACCCAAACAGATATATTGAGTGAAATAAGCGACATCAAGTCATTAAAAGCAGATATAGAAGAACTGATGGAGGAAAATTCGATGCTTTGGAATAATAAAAATAAAGCAGTTGACGAAGTGGAAAGAGCAAGACAAGATCTCGCTAACCTTCAAAAGATCAGCCAAGATATGATTCAATCAATTAAAGTGTTAAAAGCAGATAACCGTGCACTATCCAAGGAGGCACACTCTCCAAAAACCTCGCTACTTACACTCAGAACCAAAAATAGTTAGAATTCCAGTTCGCAGATTCAAGAGAACTCTGCCAGATTAACAGAGAAAAGGAGCTCCATCCTTTCTCATATATGGAGATGAAAGCTGTAAGGGATGGGCCAGCACTCTTCATCGGGAACTTAACAGTAGTGAGTACAATATCTGTTGGGGAACCACCCCAACACGCGTAGAAACTATCGTTTTCCACCGTATAGTTCGATGAGAACACCCTGTATATATGTAGAATGAATGAGCCATAATAAATCCATGAATATATTTATTTCACCCCGGGTATAACCCAATTTGTTCATTTAAATTAGCATATACTAGTTCTTCAAAACCCCTTAATTCAAACCTAGACGGACGATCCCTTATTTCGAACCTGTAAACCAAGTACTGTCAGTATAATATATTACAATTCAGCAACTCTTCACTCGTAAAGGAAAACGTTTGTAATTGTTTTCAATTCAATATATTTTTGTCTCAAGTCAGCATTGTACACAATAGTGTGTCAAATAAAGAAAGAAAACAGTTTCTACCCTTGTAATCTCAAATGAATTCGGCAAAGCGCCAACCCACTTTTTATTTGATCGTGGCGCCAGGAGGCGACCAGCTCGAAGAAAGAAATTGAAATTAATAAAATCAGTGCGTAGCAAACACTATTCGCGTAGGATCTGTCTAGTCACAGCTCTCCTAGTTTCCGCGCCAAAAACATCTAGCCATGCCCTAGCTCTGTTTGAGGCAAATAATTAGTTTGAAAGTATCTTACATCCACTAAAATGTTCTAGATCCAGTCTGCTCTTTAGCCTCTCAGTTCAGTTAAAATGTTCGCTCGAATAGCAGTAAAACGTGCTGTTCTCTGGCCAAAGGTCAAATTCCTTTTTGGGCCAATTTCTCTTGTATGCACAGTCTTTATCCAAGGTTGGACAAAGACCTCCTTTTGGGCTTTTTTAAGCAATTCTTCGAAGTCAAAACGATAGCGTCCCGTTTGGAAAATTGAACATAAGGTGGCGGACTGACATTTCTGGTTGAATTTCTGTAAGCAAGGTGAAAACTGGATTTATGGTTTCCGTAAACACAAAAATTAAGTTTGGAAAATAACTAAGTAAAACTCTCCCCGTTGAAGACAGGTAAAGCAGTCATAGTGAAAAGGTACGCTGTGTGAAAGTTGCTAAGTTGGAGAACGAAAAGTATTAAAATAAGAAAGATAAAAAACCTCATTTTTAAATCAAACAATCAAGACTTTTTAGTAGATATTTCTAATTTTAAGAAACCTTTTGTAATATTAGTTTTATGCTTGAATTGACGAATGCCTGCAATTATTCTAAGAATTGTACATATATATTTAACATAGAAAAGGGTTATAGATACAGTAAAAAGTCTTTATGTTCCATTGTAAAACAATATGTTCTAAACACGAAATGGATTGCTTCTAAGATTTTACTCAAAGGTTCCTCAGCTGCAATCACGCCAAACAACAAAGCAACCAATGATAGTAGTGTAGCTATTGGTACTGGAGCTGACTTATCTGGGAATGCTGACTGCTGTGTCACTGATACTGAAAGGAGACCCCACCCAGCCTCTCACAATTTTTTAAAAGATCTGAGGAACTAAATAATTTTAGCTTAGTTTATTTAAATGCCCAATCCATTAAAAATAAGGTTGATGAGCTGTTTTTGTTTTTGAAAAATCTGCGGTTTCCTGAGATGATTATGCTGTCAGAACACTGGCTGAAGCCGAAGGAGCTGTTATTCATTCCGCGTTATGTAATAATTAACAAATAGGTATAGCCGATCTGTGAGTACACCCCCATGGGAGAACAATATGCTTTGTCAGTGAGCAGCTGCTCGAGTCGGGTATTTGTAAAGGTGTGAATGACCACAATGAATTGTTAGAAGAAAAAGTGTTTGAATTTTCAATGGTGAATGAATCTGGCACATATGTGTTGGGTCTTTATAGGTCTCCCAATGGTGATGTCAGGGAATTTTTCCCTAAACTTCAAACCTTATTGTCGGCCTTGCCGGTTAGAGCTAAGCTGTGTGGTGACCTAAATATTGACTTCTTATCTGGATCTAATAAGAACACTCAATATCTTAAGGGTCTATTTGTTTCTTTCGATCTAAGATTACACCTAAACTGTCCAACCAGGATAACTCTGCAATCGTCTATGATGATTGACTACTTATGTTCAAACTTCCACTTAAAGGAGGTACAGTTTAATGTTATCTCAGCGGGTATATCTGATCACGAGGCAATAAGTTTGTCATCATGTAATTTAACAGACGGAAGCAAAGTGGGTAAAAACAAATATAGAATGGGTAGATTATTTTCAAATAAAAACTATAGAAGATTTAATCAGAAATGTTTGGAGACTTCATGGCGGAACGTACCCGCTAGGTGTTTTTCACAGTAGAATGACAAGCGTTTTGGAAGATTGTTTTCTAAAAATTCCGATTAAAAGCAAAAAAAAGAGAAAAACTAGAATTGGCTCACCAAGAGTTTAAAGGTTTCAGCTAAAAACATGAGATGTTTGCATTGGTTGCGAAAATATTTTTGCAATGATCAAAACTTTATGAATTTATTTTTTAACTACAGAAAAATAATCCTGATGCACGATTTTTTTTTTATGGCAGTGGCACACACTAAAGGGAGACCCTATGGCGCTCGACGAGCGGTGCGTGTGCGAAGATGTTGATTGACACGGCTCTTGAATATTTGTAAGTTGTAATTAGTGGGAAACAGATGTTCTGGGAGTGAGTTCCACAGTGATGCAGTGCGCCAGACAAAGGAGTTCTTGTAAAGCGATGTTCTAGGAGTTTCTAGTTGTACGACGAACTGGTGCGCTCTTGCCGTCTGTCGTGACTGTCTGACAGGAGCTGCCAGGGGCGGGATGAGGCGGGCCAAATCCTGGGAACATCTGCCGTGAAAGTATCTGTAAAACAGAGATATCTCGGCTACATGTCTGCGGTGTTCCAGACTATCTAGATTCCGGGTCAACTCCGGGTCGCCGACGAGACGCACTGCTCTCTTCTGTATGGAATCCAGCAGCTTTAGGGTGTGCTTTGGTGCGGCACCCCAGATATGTGAGCAATATTCTAAGCACGGTCTTATTTGCGCTTTGTAGAGCAAGAGCAACTGCTGCGGTGTATAGAGTTTTTTGTTGCGAAATAGCGCACCAAGCTTCTGGGAGGCTGATTTTGCGATGTTAGCAACGTGGTCATGCCAGGACATATTGCTGTTGACCGAGATACCCAGCAGTCCGATTGACGAGGATGAAGGAATGGTCGACCCTGCCATAATAATGTCAGGGCCCGCTGTATTGGCCCTCTTGGTAAACGTGGCTGCTTGGGCCTTTGCTGCATTGAACTGGACCAAATTTCGGTCGCCCCAAGTTTGAACTTTCTCCAGGTCTTGATTAATTGCTGTAATCTGCTCCTGTCTGCGGTGATGAGTCTCAGTCGCTGGTAAGGGTTTATCTGATCTAAAGTGGGAGACAAGAGTACTGTCATCTGCAAAACTGTAAACAGGATTATTTGTTTCGGTCAGCAGGTCATTAATATAGATGAGGAACAGAGTTGGTGAAAGTATTGCGCCCTGAGGCACGCCCGCGTTGATGGTGAATGTGTCCGAGATGTGTCCATCGACTGCAACGTGCAGAGATCGGCTCTTAAGGAAACTGGCAAGCCAGCTGCAGAGAGAGGCTGGCAGTCCGAATGACGGTAGTTTGCTGAGCAGTCCGTCATGCCAAACTCTGTCGAATGCCTTTGAAATATCCAACGCAATCGCTCGAGCCTCTCCGTAGTTCTCAATTGCCCTACTCCATATATGAGTGACATAGGCCAATATGTCTCCTGTCGATCTCTCTTTGCGAAAGCCGTATTGATTATCGCTGATTATTTTGTTGTTCTCGAGGTACTTGAGCAGTTGCTGATTGACTACACGTTCCATGACTTTGGAGATTATTGGAAGCAAGGCAATTGGACGATAATTTAAGGGCGTGGTTTTTTTGCCCTTTTTTGGAACAGGTTGCACTCGAGCGACTTTCCAAGAAGATGGGTAAATCCCTTTTCCGTAAGACAGAGAAAAAAGCCTGGAAAAAACGGGTGTTAGTTCGTTGGCGCAGTTCTTTAACACGATGGCAGGTATTCCGTCCGGTCCTGATGCCTTTTGCGTATCTAGATTTTTAAGGATTTTACGAATATCACGGTGAAGAAATTTGACTTCTGCCATGGTAGTGTTGATGTTCGATAAGGTGGGGAGAGTCTTGCCTTGGGGGACGTCTAAGGTAGAGTGCGAAGAAAACATTTTGGCGAGCATGTTTGCTTTTTCCCTGGCTGTAGTCGCCGTGATGCCACGTTCGTCCGTCAAAGGTGGGAGAGACGTTTTTGTAAAGTTGTTACTTACTGCCTTTGCTACCGACCAGAAATTCCTGGAGCCACTGGGGCATTGCAAAAGTTTATTCCTGATCCTTTGATTGTGTTTGTTCTTAGTTTCGTCGATAATACGCTTGCATTCGTTTCTCGCTTCGACAAAATAACTGCGATTTTCAGCGGTCTGATTTTGCTGCCAGTACTTGTAGGCTTGCTGTTTCCTACCCACAGCTCTTTCGCATCTTTTGTCGAACCAGGGCTTTCCTTTTGATGGTAACTTGATGGAATTTGAGATGTATGCTTCCATTCCTGAGGAGATTACTTGCGTGATCTTTTCGCAGCAGACTGACGGGTCGTCAGCGCCAAAGCAGACGTCGAGCCAAGGAAAATCTAAATAGAACTCCCTCAGATCGTCCCAGTTTGCAGAATTGTAATGCCAGATTTTGCGAGGCAATGGTGGATCCTTCTGTATGAGTGGCAATTCACAAACCGTTGTAATAAGTTTGTGGTCGGAAGTACCTAATGGCGGACCAACTGTAACTGTGTACTGGTCAGGATTGGTGGTTAGAAAAAGATCCAGGAGGGCGGCGAATTCGCCCCTCTCTGAGATTCGAGTTGGTTCGTCTACAATTTGAGTAAGCCCGCAGCTGATGGCGAATGCTTCAGCCTCTTTACCTTCGTTGTCGGTCTTGTTGTGATGTTTGAGCCAGTTGGTGTTGTGGGCATTGAAGTCTCCCAGAACGATTATTTCTGAACTGGGGTGATCAACCTGTATTGAGTCAAAAGTGGTAGCTAGTGTTGAAAAAAAGCTTTGGTAGGCTCTATCGCTCGGAGGGCGATAGAGACAACATATAAACTTGGTTAATCCCTTGGCGGTGAACTTGAGCCACATGACGTCAAGGTTGTTCGGTTCGAGTGTTTCCTCTCGGTGGCATGAAAGGTCGTTTCGGACAAAAAGGCATATTCCGAACTTATGTCTAAATCGGGTATGTAAGTCGTAACCAGGATAAGGGTAGTTCACTGTTGTTGTTGTAGAACATACTTGTGTTTCTGTAAGGGCTAGTATGTGTGGTCTATTTGCCTGTAGATGTTGGTGTACCGAATTTATGTTTGTATTTAGGCCTCTTATGTTGCAGAAATCAATTCTAAATTGGTTCGGTATCTTTGCTGTCTGTGAAATGCGGAATGAAGGGCTCCCAGGGCCACCCAGCGCCCGGAGATCCGAATGGCCGGGGAGTTTACCTCCGGAATATTTTGATCCTGGAAGCACCATCATGTCCATATTATTATATTCCTACTGTGGAACCCGGAACCACCAGCGCGGAAACGGAACGTGATTCGGGAAAACCACTTAGCGCCTCCCAGTTCTGGTGGGGTGGTCTTTCACCGGACGATGCGAGTAGGCGTATGCATCTACCACCTAGGGCCGCTTCCACTGGATGCATCGGCCTCAGACTATTTCCTTTGGTGGTCCCTAGTCTGACAGGGGTAAAAATAGGGTTTGTTGGGTCACTCCCTAGTGATCAGCTCCAGACTTTGTACTTTGGTGTTCTCCAGCCTGGGGGAGGACGATGGGATTTGATGGGTCACATCCCGTGGCAACTCGGAATGGCGAGGGCGTCACTCCCCGTAATCAAACTGCCCTCACCAGTTTGACGTTCCTGCCAGCTAATACAATGCAATCCCTCTTGTCACAAACTGTCATTGATCAGCTCCAGACTTTATACTTCGGTGTTCTCCAGCCTGGAGGAGGACGATGGGATTTCATGGGCCACATCCCGTGGCAACTCAGAATGGCGGGGGCGTCACTCCCCGTAATCAAACTGCTCTCACCAGTTTGACGTCCCTGCCAGCTAATACAATGCAGCCCCTCTTGTCACAAACTGTCATTGATCAGCTCCAGACTTTGTACTATGGTGTTCTCCAGCCTGGGGGAGGACGATGGGATGGGTCACATCCCGTGGCAACTCGGAATGGCGGGGGCGTCACTCCCCGTAGTCAAACTGCTCTCACCAGTTTGATGTCCCTGCCAGCTATGGAGGACTGGATTCGAGCATCTGTATATATTTTTTTATTCCCTGAAAATAAGCAATGCCAGAAATAAACAACGAGAGATATGGAATATAGCAAATGAACTTCGGCAAAAGACTAATTCTAAAAATGTAAATGGTGAAGTCTCTGAGTCCAATCTTTCATGTAATATAATTAACGATTTCTATTGGTCAATAGCTTCTAAACTATCCTCAGAAATTGAGAGTAAAGAAGACTTTAGTTAATACATGTCCCACGTAAATATAAAAGATTAATTTTTTCTCATCCCCATGAATAGAACTGAAAAGTTAAGAATAAAAAATGCCACGGTTGGGATGACATGTCAATAAAAGTTTATGAAAGTCTGCCTGACTCAGTTTTAGCCATTCTCTGTGAAACGATTAATGAATCCTTATTGGCGGGTGATTTTCCACAATATCTTAAATTGGCAACAATTGTGCCTATTTTTAAGGGTGATGATGTTAACTAGCCTTCCGATTTCCGCCCCATAGCTCTTTTGAACACCCTATCAAAGATAGTGAAAAAAATTGTAAAACTACGCTTGGTACCTTTTTTGACTAAAAATAATATATTAAGCAGGGAGCAATTCGGATTTAAGGCAGGTCTTAACACTAATGATTTCTGGAAGAGCTATATGTATATCAACCTTAATAGGAAGGGTTATGCATCGGCTATATTCTGCGACTTCAAGAAAGCTTTTGACTGCGTGGACCACCATGATTTACTGTATAAACTTGAGAAATATGGATTCAGGTGTAGAGCATTGGACTGGTTCAAGACTTACTTGTCTGGTAGAACGCAAAAGGTAATGTTTAGCGGTAAAGTGTCCAACGAAAGGAATGTAGCTCATGAAGTACCTCAAGGGTCTGTATTAGGCCCAATATTATTGAGATTGAGATTGTAACTCATATAGAGCAGTTAAAAAAAAAATTGGCATCTGGTTGCTATAGTATCAGAGTCCTGAGTCGGCAATTAAATAGGGAGATTGTTAGGGTTGCATATTTTGGTCTCATTGAATCTCACTTGAGGTATGGTTTGCGTTTTTGGGGAAGTTGCGCCGGGAAACTCTTCAACGCGATCCTTGTCCTGCAGAAGCGGGCTGTCAGACATATGTGTGGGGTTGGCACTCGGGACACTTGCAGACCCTTGTTTATAGAATTGCGAGTGTTAACCTTGACGGGTTTACTTGTGCTCAAGACAGCAAAAATGGTGCACAAAGAAATTTCAAGATGACATACACTACCCTAACCCAAACAACACAAAATCAGCGCACAGTGCCAGTTCCAATACCAACAAGTCCACTAACAAAAAAATCTATTATATATAACGCTAAGGCCATTTTTAACCATTTGCCACTACAGCGTCGTACAGTCAAGTCAGCTGAGGTATTTAAAAAGCAATTGAAGACCCTATTAATGGACAACCCTTACTATTGTTTGGATGAGTTCTTCAATACAAATTTTAATTTAGTAATGCGGTAATGACGTTTGTTTTGTCTTATTTTTTGCGCACTTGTTTCTTTTTTGAGTGTTGCCTGTGTGTCTATTTTACTACCTATGACTTCAATAATTTTATCTAAATGCAACTGTATAGTGTTGTGCTTGATTTTTATGGTGTTACTTGTAATTGCCTTATTCTTTTCCTTTGTTTTTTTTTCTTCTTTTTATATTGCATACCTGAGCATGTAACACCTGGTAGTAGTTAGATTTTTCAATGTGTTGCGAATATCTTGGACAACTTGTCGCACAAACGTTTCTATTTTGAATGAACTCAAGATAGAATCCAGATTATCGTCAATATGTCTGCAGCGAATCCTACAGTTTTTTTGGGCATGTGGCTCGCAGAGGTGAAGATAACCATCTCTGGAAATGTTCCTGGAAAAAGAGCAAGAGGTCGATCGCCAATCAGATGGGCTGATCAAGTTCAACAAAACACAGGCCGCTCATTTTGTCAAGCCTTTCGAGATGCAGAAGACAGAACAAAATGGAAACAGCTAGTCGAACATATTGGGGGAAATCACGATTTTCAATAATGAGGACTAGAGAGAGAGATGACATCACTTCTTCTTTTGCCACTTTTAAAGCATTCCCGAGACACATCGATTCTTCACGTGACAGTCGTTATCGTCGGCAGTTCGTTTTACAATAATTGATTTATTTTATTACACAGATTAAAACGCGATTAACGTAAGAGTACATTAATCCCTCTTGATTGACGATTATCTTGAGTTTATCTATTTAATTCATATTTTCCAGGAAATACTTATAATTCCATCGATCTTAGAATTTAGAAATTTGTACATTTTTGTAGGTCTAATCTAATTGCCCCTTCCTAGATCTATACAAACATCTATCAAACAACAATTAGACGAATATCTCAATTTTGGAAAAGTGAAGGAACTTACACAGGAATCTGATTACCTAGCGTTATCTGTCTCTAATTACCAGTAATTGATGTGCTTTGGATCAATATAATCCGTTAGAACCGTGAGGCAATTTTTATTATTGGCTTCAATTTTATGAAATAGTTCTTATAATAGCTAGAAGATGAATTTTCTAGAATTTCTTTGGTATCAAGAGAGTAATTAAGTCAAGATTAATTTTTAATTATCTGACTATGTCGTGATGCTTTTGATGATTAGGATAATAATGGATGCACATGTTAACTTTCGCAATGATTTGTTTATTCAATTAAATTTAATTTATATTAATAATACCCTGTATATGCTTGGTCATTAAACATTTGCTTTTGAGATTTGTGGCAAAATCACAATAATCACAATAAAACTTAAAATTAAATAAAACGTGTCATATTACATAATCTATTTCCAAATTAGTAAAATGCTGCATACTATCATCAGGTTTTATAAAAACCCCTTAACACTCTTGGTTATTGAGATTATGTCCTCATGCCGACTGACTTTTCAGTGCTATTTAGAACATTTCACTGTCCTAAATATAATTTTACTTCCATGGAACCAACGGAGAAAACATGATTTTATTATTTGATGTCCCATGGTCTTGCACAAATCTCCAGGTCGAAACTAAAAATCATGCCTTCGTCGCAATATAAGAGCAGTATCTGCCCGTTTTCGATTTTGTAGTAAGCGTTTTGATCGCTATCGTGAGGCGTGTACACAAACCTCCTGGTGGTGGAGGTTTCATCAGTATTGGTAACGGTGTTCCTCTCCACAGATTCTGAAGTTGTTGGATTCCTAACGAACGTAAGATTCTCAATAGCTTCCGCCATGGTTTGTCTCTCTTGAATGTCATCGTCAGGGTTCATTTCGGACGGGCATTCGACATTATAGTACAGGTCGCAGTTACCTATCGAAGGGTTAAAAAGCATTTTTTCCGGGCATTCTTTGGGGACCATTCGGCCGTAGACGCACCGGTAGTATTTCGAGCAATCCGATTGGTGGGCCAAGTTTTGGTCTTCTAGGGAGAGGTCGCAATGTCTTTGGTCCGGTACTGGTATGGATTTGGTTGGAGAGGCAGCTGTAACAAAAACGTGAAAAATTTAATAAGAAGACGCGCAGTGGATTTTCTAGTTTTATTTTCTACTTAGGGAAATATGACACTTCAACAATTTGTTGCCTGATAATAAATATATAATTGATAACCCTCTCGTGGTTTTTCATCTTAATAGATGGACGTTTTTCTAGTAATATAGAAAACTGAAGTATGCGAGGGGCGGATAACGACTCAGATAATTTTTTGGTAAGATCTAAACTAAAAGAGAAACTCTCCACCAGTTTTACTTTTCATATGTAATAAATATATACTTTTATTAGACACTGGTAAAATTAATCGCCTTTGGTTTTTAATTAACTTTTTATTTACTTTACGTCCACGTGTGACTACCTAGCTACCATCATCTGTCTACTAAAACCTAACCTATGTCCTGCGTCATGACAACTAAGTCAACTAACATAAAGCTACAACTTAACAACTACACAACACGCTCTTTCTTTTCCTTCAGAACAAATGATAGTCCTCTAAATACTTTGGAAGCTTGGTAACACGAGGGTTATGTCTGTCACCAAATGGAGGTGAATTATTATCACTACCATTAGGCTTATGGTCACTTTGATGGGAATCAGTATCACTCATAAATATATACTCAATATCACTATCAGATACAATTTTATTTTCATTCTCTGAGACAGACCTACCAAAAGAATTATCCATTTCAGGATTTTTTTAGACTATCATTATTCTCTTCTTCCACTACGGATCTATTCTCTGACTGTATTAAATCACTTGCAACGTCTAGATCTTTTTCAGACAACGAATCACAATCACTATCGTCAAGACCTGATATAACTATGCTAGGATTACTAACAGTTGGTGTATAAGAGCTATTAGCAACAAAATCCTCATTATTAATTTCATATAGCAAGTCTGAAAGATTTTTGTCAAATACTTTAACAGGTACATTTGTTTTATTAATAAACTTCCTACTCCTTCTAAATCCATTGCCTTCTACATCTTTAATTAAATAAGTTCGATCATATTACACATACTTATTATTTTTCCCTTATTCCAAGAATTATTCTTTTGGAATAGGACATTATCATCTTTTGTAAGAGGAGGTAAATCTCTTGCAGTTTTATTATAGTATTGTTGAGTTTTTTTCTGAATTTCTTTTCAATATCGAGATAACCTCTTCATTGTTTATTATTCTTGGCAATAAATTATTTGATGAAATTGGTAGTTTAGTTTTTACTAGCCGATTCAATAACAATTGCGCGGGAGCATATCCTAATCTAGGTAGCACCTCTACCTGTTTCGATATTCAAGTAAATAATATGGCAATTCATCAATATTTTTAATTTTTTTAAGCATATTCTTTGAAATATCAACATATTTTTCAGCAAAGCCGTTCGAGGCATGATGATGGGGGCTTGAAAACTCACACTCAAAATTCCAACTTTTAGCAAATTCTTTAAATTCTATACTATTGTATGGAACATTATCTGAATAAAAGAGATCTGGACAACCAAATCTGGACAAAAAAGATTTACTAACAGTTCTTATAGCAGTCTTGTCTTGTGTTGTAAAGACTTCCAACCAATGAGAATGTAAGTCAACAATCAATAGATAACTTTTACTCTTATACTCAAAGAAGTCTGAAAATAATATCTGCCATGTTCTTTCGGGAGTTTTATGACTAATAAGAGTTTTTTTTGGTTAGCTGGCTTGTTAAGGTGACACACTTCACAATTAGATACAAGATTTTCAATATCGAAAGACATGTTAGGCCAAATCATAATCTCACGGGCCCTATACTTGCATTTTTGAATTCTAAAATGTGCAGAGTGAAATATCCGAAAAAAATCGAATGCTTTTAGCCGCCGGAAGCATATAACGTTCATGAGTCTCAAGGATGGTCGAAATGGAAATAGAGATTTCAAATTTTCATGTTAGCCTCTGAAAAGAGTTCTGTAGGTGATGAGGTAAAAATAGCGTTACTGATCAATTTCTTAGGTGTGACATGCTTAGATGTATACAACACATTTCCGAAAGATAAAACCAAAAAGACAAGACTTGCTTCAATGACCATTTCTTGCCAAAAACAAACATAACTATGGAAACATTCAAGTTTAATAGCATTCAACAAAAAGAAGGTCAAAATATAGATTCCTTCCTCACAGAGCTTAAGAAACAGGCATCCAATTGTGAATTTATTTGCGAAAATGACAAGTGCAAGACCAGTTATGCCAATAGGATGATTAGAGATAAACTGGTACTTGGAATACAAGATAGACAGATACAAAGGCATCTTTTAAGAGAACCGGCTATGTCTTTGGAAAAAATGCAGGAATATTGTCGTAGCATAGAAGTAACCATGCAGCATGTTGAGTTGCTTAATAAAACATCTGAGGAGTCCCAAGAGGTACTGGCTTTAAGGTATGGAAGAAACAACAAGAAAAATGAGAAATGTACTAGATGTGATTACAATCACGAACCAAGGAAATGTCCAACATACAATCAGACGTGCAAAAATTGCCAAAGAAGAGGACAGTTTGCCAAGGTTTGCTTTTTCAAAGACCAAAACAATTCTGATCCACTAAGACACACAGATGTCTACTAAAACCTAACCTCTGTCCTGCGTCATGACAACTAAGACAACTAACATAAAGCTACAACTACAACTACACAACACCACCAAGGGACCAAACACGAAGGAAAAAGGGAAGAATATAAACAAGTTTAAAAGACTTGAAAAGGTGGAAGAATACAAGGAAGCAATCAAAAGCAAAATGCAAATGCTACAAAATGAAATTACCGTAGAAAGCGTGGAAGAAGAATGGCAAGAAGTAAAAACAATAGTAAGCGAAGCGGCTAATGAAACTCTAGGAACAACAACAGGACGTCGCATAAATGGATGTTACGAGCAAGAGTGTGAAAGCATATTGGACAAAAAAACCAAAAAGAGAATTACCTTTCTGGAAAACCCCACGAACGAAAACAAAGATGCTTTTACTACAGCACGTACCAATGCCAGAAAACTACTAAGAAGAAAAAAGAAGGAACATCTGGAAGAAAAAGTGAGAAAAGTAGAAGAAAACAACGCCAACAACCAAGCAAGGGAATTCTATAGAGGAATAAGAGCGGAAAAGACGGGATAAGCTTTAAGGGAACTTCATTTTGTAGAGGAAGATACTGGAAGACTGCTGACCTCAGAGGATGATATAATACAAAGATGGAGGCAGTATTTTTCTAAATTGCTTAAAAGACAGATAGATAAAAATTACCAAAACGCATGTTTCTATACGGCAAAGCTGGGTTTGGAACCACCTTCACTAGTGGAAATCAAAAGGGTAATCAGCAAGTTAAAGAATCACAAATCTCCAGGTGAAGACGAAATAAATGCGGAACTTCTAAAGAACTGAGGAAATGTGTTACACCAAAAGATACACCATATCGTAACGAACATAATATGGAACCATGAAAAGATGCTAGGCGAATGGAACAGCAGCATAATAATACCCATCCATAAAAAAGGAAGGAAAGCGGACTGTCGAAATTATAGAGGAATATCGTTAATAAACACCACTTATAAGTGCAAAAGCTAATACCATATACTGAGGAAATACTGGGCGATTAACAGTGCGGTTTTCGACCAGGCAGGTCCACTATAGACCAAATTTTTTACAGTCCGCCAGATCATTTAGAAATGTTGGGAGTACAATAAAGATATACATCAAATATTTGTGGATTTTCATCAGGCGTACGACTCGATCAACCGGGATCAGCTCTGGTATGCAATGAGGGAGATGGGAATATCTTTAAAGTTAATAAACATAAGAAGAATGTGCGTTGAAAACTCGAAAGCAAAGGTGCGAGTTGGGAATGCTTCTTCAGAAACATTTAATATCCGCATAGGCCTGCGGCAGGGAGACCCTATATCTTCTTTACTTTTTAACCTTGCGCTGGACTGGGCCATGAAAAAAGTCACCCCCGCAACTAACACCGGGTTTCGCTATGGATGGCACAAAACTCGTGATAGCTTTTGCCGATGACATAGGTGCTATTGCGCATAATACCAGAACTGTTAAGCATGTGTTGTTCTCTTTTGAAACTCAAGCTCAACATATGGGATTAAAGATCAACGAGACCAAAACTAAATACATGGTAACCTCTAAGAATCCGAGGCAAAGGATAAGACAAAATATAACTTAATGACTACAATTTTGAAGTCGTAAAAGAGTTCAAATATTTAGGAGCAACAATAACAGACGACAACAGAAATGAAAAAGACGGAGCTGCTCGTATCGCATCGGCAAACAGAGCCACCCCCACCCGCCCCTCTAAATCCGCCACTGCATACAGGGACAGTATATCAGGAGAGTGGAGATGCCGAAAAAATAACGAACTGAAGAACTATACGGCATGGAAAATATAGTAAGGTGGATCAAGCCTAGTCCAAAGGCTTTTGAACATCATATACCCTGAAAGGCTAGAGAGAAGAAGATCTGTTGGCCGGCCTAGGAAGAGATGGAAGGACGTAGTTGCGGAGGATCTGAGAAAAATGGGTATAGCACAATGGGAAATGGAAGGAAGCACAAGATAGACAGAGCTGGAGTGCAATAGTGGATGCAGCCAAGACTTACGCGGAGTTGTAATGCCAGCAAGAGAGAGAGAGAGAGAGGTTTTTCATTGCTAAAGCTAGTGCATAATAAATGACTAATACATAATAACAATAACCCTAAATTGTATTATATAGAGTGTTTCCACTCTTTAGACATTTTTGTTAATTTTGAGTCGAAGAGTTTCTGTAATCTTTCCAGTTTGATAACTCTGTAAGTATGAGCAAAAATCAATTTTCTTTAGAAAAGCCTTTCGAGTTGATAGAGGGCTGTAGAGGTAGGTTGAGTGATGATGGGATACCTGCTTTTTACGGGAAAAATTTATTTGTGTGTTAACCATACCCGTATCACACATTTTCAGCAAATCTGTGGACACGGGACACTTTCCAAGTGTGGAAAATAAAGTTTTTTTTCTACTACCGTGCGTAAAATACTCACTTTACGCACTCTCTAAGATTCGTAAAATAGGCCTTTTTAATGTGCAGTGCGTAAAGTAAGGTATTTTACGCACTAGTGCGTAAAGTAAAGCTGACATATTTTTTGACGTTTACTGACATATTTTTTGACGTTTAGGGCAGTGCGTAAAATAATATATTTTACGCACTAGTGCGTAAAATAATTTATTTTACGCACTAGTGCGTAAAGTAATATAACATTAATTTTATTTTTTCATATATTTTTCGATAGTAGAAAAAATTTTGTATGCTACTCATGTGTAAAATACCCTTTTTTTATTCACTTTACACACTTGTTGCATAAATAACTATTAAAACCAATTTACAGATCTAGAATCAGAAAAGAAGTTACTAATTACCGTGCAAATTGTAATCAATCATTCTGATGTATAACAATAATTTTTTCAGATATTTCTCATGCACTAGTTCTGCTACTCCATCAGTTGATTTTTTGTAATTTTAAGGGCTCATCCAGTGTTGCCAATTCTAAAAAAATCGCTAATCTAGGGAAATTTCAAGCCACTTAAACATTAAAATAAAAAAGATTTTTCCATATTCTAGGGAACTTTGAAAATACCTTAAAAAATTCAAAACGTTGATTCAAATCTAAGAACTCGGATTTAATAAGTTTTTCTCATGCAATAATCCTGCTACTCCATCAGTTGATTTTTTGCAATTTTAAGGCCTCATTCAGTGTTGCCAATTCTAACAAAATTTCGCTAATCTAGGGAA